>JARHVA010000248.1:0-600000 GCA_037957365.1 Torreya grandis | reverse complement strand
TCCCATATTGATACTTGTGCTAGAGTCTTCTTTAATTGATCAACTACATTTATCGGTCCTAAAGATTGAGTTCTTTTAACATAAGGATATCTTGTTTTTTTTCTAAATTTGGGTAGGAGTCCCTTGATTTTGCAGCAGCTGAGGCACTTTTTATCTGACAGCAGTGTTTCTTTGTCATTGAAATGGAGTATTATTCATGACTTGACTATTTACAATCTCAGGCTGTTCCACCATCTTTCTCTTTGATCTAGTGTAATAATAAGATTGCACCACTAGTTTTTGAGAGGTAGATTATTCATTCAAGAAAACTAATCCTTCATATTCAACCCATGAGAAAAAAGCATGTTTTAGGGCTATTTATTCCTCTTGTTGTAAGGACATTCCTTGCATCTAATCCACTAGGACTAAATTCTACATACCAGAAGATTGGTAGGCTTGATTGTCACTGGAACTTGCAAATTGACCATCCATTTTTCTTTGCTCTGCCACCTTTTGTTGTAGATTACCCCTAAGACAATCTCTAGGTGTATGATCATCATTACAAGGGAAAAACCAGGAATTAGTATCATCCACATAATTATTTTTCCCTGGAACCATCTCCCTATTTGATTTGGGAGGAATAGTCTATGAGGGTGTGGGAACTGCAACTAATTGATTTGCTCACTGATGGTTAATTTGTCTTGGAGGACCCTGATATTGGTTTGGCTGAGATGAAAATATGTTTCCTTGATAGCCTTGATATGGAGGCTTAGAGAAAGTATTCTATTGTCTTTTTATATTGATCAAGTCATTGAAAAATGTCCTTAGGATATTCTTGATATCATCCATCTCATATGATTGAGCAGGGATAGGTTCTTTCACAGATGGTTGAGGGTAAGTGTACATAGACATAGGTAGGCTTACAGATTTAGGAACTTCTTGAGGTAATGGCAAGGAAATTTTTGGGAACATGGGCATGGGAGGCTTTGGAGGTAATTTTCCAGCATCTATTAAATGACTCTCAGCTCTGATTGCATATTTATAAGCCTCTGGCAAATTGTGTCCTCTAAGTGATTGAATCATAACAAATATATTTGAGTTCAAAGCCTTAAGATAAAACACTATGGCCATACCTGGTAATGGTCTAGTTGTAACAGGGATTCTATCCCAAGTCTTTTGAAATCTAGAATTGAATTCAGTCATGGCTTCTTGTGGTCCCCTTTGAATGGTGATTAACTACTGTAACAAAGAAGACTTATCACCCTTCTCTGCAAATATTTCAAAGAATAGATCTCTAAGCTAATCCCATGTAGATATGGTATTTGGGGTCAAAGACCGATACCATTCTAGAGCCTTCCCTTTAAAATAAGATGCTAATAATCTTATGGCCACATTTTTCTATGTGATAACATGTATAGCATTGACCTCTGATACATCTTGAAGATGTTTCACAAGTGTTTTAGAGTCTTGCCCACTGAATTTGGGTAGAGCTTTTAGGGCATTCACTGGGATAAGATCCCAAATGGCTGGTGGTGTTGGGAGGATTAAGGGACTACCAATGTTCCAACTTGCATAGTTTCTTGGGGGTATAGGGGCTTCTATATTTGATCTTGGTATTGGTACAAACTAGTTAGCTCTTCTTCTTGGACTTGTTACCAAAGGTGTCAAAAGAATACCTAGATTTGTAGCAGATTGTGATTTGGTGATTAGTCCACAACCATGATTTGTTATAGCTCTTTAGTTCATATGATCTTGAAAAAGACTTCAAGATTAGTCCCACTGGGCATGCCAAAAATTGTTGATGTTTAAAATTGTGCTTTGTTTCAGACACCAGCAATGGGAAGTTTCAAGATGTGGGACATGTGACTTGAAACAACCTCCAATTTTTTAAGAAGCTGGTCTCTTCTTTATATCAAGAGTTGGGGGGAAAAGGGATAAGAATTTAAACAAAAACACAAATTTAAAGAAAGAAAATCTAACTATGGTGATGTGCCTGAATGTAATTTTGATCCTTAATCATAAGCATAGTGAAACTATATGTAAGATTCAATTACATTAAAGAGTAGACAAGGCATGATCAATGTAAAAGATAAAAACAATAGAAACAAAGGCTCGTAGCTTAAAATACTTTCATAATGATACAAGAAACATCAACAAAGGCATAAAACTCTATCTTCTCATTAATTCTCTAGCCACATAAAAGGCATAGAAACATGCACAGTTACATAAACTTTACAACTTAAGAAAATAGAATAAAGGCAAATGATATTCCTAATCATAGCTATAGAAAGTTTAAAACTCTTTATAATAATTTTCTCTAAGATTTCTCTCTCTCAATATCTCATCCTTTTATGGTGATCCCCGTACTCGTCTTTATAGCCTCGAATCTCTCATTCCATCACCTGCTTCACTGCACAACTGTCTATTCTACCTTTATCTCACAGGGGACAAGCAGATGGCACTTTCAATGTTTTCAAGCACCAAATATCTACCTAGTTAACTTCTCCATCTACTGGAAATAACTCCCACTGAGTTTCCCTCTTTGTCTCTTCCTTCTCTTGATCCTGGGCTTGGATTCCCTGCATATTGTCTGTGTGTTCCCAAACTTATGACCCAAATTGAAATATAACTAAGCTAGAAGTGTCTATCAGAAGATAGTTCTTAGATTTTGAAAAGTTCTATTTCCTTGCAATTTGCTTGCTAAAATAGATATACAAGACACACTGTTCTATTAAACAAAAGAGGACACTTAGTCAATTCCCTAAAAATCTTCTTATTACTTTAGGAGACATTGAAAGATGAAACTTGTCATGTTCTGTAGCAACTATCAAAGACATGCGGCATTTTTCGCATAACTTATACTCTTTTGTGTCTTGGCTCAGGATTGTTCCACCTTTGACACTTGTCACCATCTGCTTCCTTGAAACCTCAATAGCTTGAAAGAAAATAAAACCCATAGCATCTCTTACCTAAGTAAATTTAAAAGGAACATAGGGATAGGTGTCAATCTCTGCTTGCTTTAACAAAGGACACATGGCAATCTCCATTGCTCTTTAGCTATACTATGGAAATGTTTGAGGCACATGTTAGACTCCTATGGGTGATGACACTTGGCAGCTTCTACAAATTTTTAGAAATAAAACCCAAGACCCACCATAGTCTTTTTTTAGCAATGAAACATGAAGGAGATCTTTCAAATGGTGACACATGGTGGCTTCCGATGCTTCTAGGGATGGATTAGAAAGGGCCTCAGTAGATGACACTTGGCAACCTCCATTTGAAAGGTTTGGTTACACCTTACTGCCTTTCAAAAGGGCACTTGACCCTTTTAGTTTTTTGGGATGCTCCTTTGAACTACCCAATTGTACTAATATGTTGAACTAACCGATTGAACAAAAAAAATGGTTTAATGGTTCAATGTTGTATGCCATTTACACAAGAACCAAGGTATTAAACCCCAAAAAAATGAACCAAGGATTTGAACCAAAAATTGAACCAAGGCATTGAGTTGAAAATATTTCAGATGCTGACACATGGTGACTTCCACTACTTCTCATCTAGGATACGTGGTAACTTTCATCACTTTTAGAAAAACAACACTGAGACCTTCTACTATTACCACTTGGTGCTTTCCACCTAATCTTGATACTTAGCCTTTTGAAATCCTTTCACTATAAAGAGATAAAATGTGGGTGTTGATATGTAACTATGGACACTGACACTTGGCATGTTCCATTGAGTTACTATGAGATATGTGGCACATTCTGATCAACTCATAGAAAATATGAAAGGTGCCTCAGATGATGACACTTGGTAGTTTCCTTGAGAAAGGATGCCTCAGTCACTGACACTTGTCAACTTCCACTCAACTTCAACACTTAGGAAAAAATGAATCAAAAGGAAAATAGAGCCCGTGCTCTATTTCATGACTTTGCCATCTTGGACCAAAGAATGTGAAAGCAAAATTTTGTGGTGCGCGACTGAAACATACAATGCAACGTAGAGTAAAATTTTTACTCTATAATAGGGTAGGAGTTTGGATAGTGGAGATGGTGGGTTGGTCTAATAAAGGTATGGTTGGAGGTTCTATTCAAGTAATATAAAGTAGCCCTAATTACTACTAGAAGGTGGATCAATCTATGTTAGGGTTGGAGATATATTCTAATTTCTACACTAGCCTAGAGAATGATTTTTAGGTTAGTTTAATTCCTTGAATAGTAGAATTAAAAAATAAGCCACTAGGTGGGGACATAGGGATGGTAACCTTATCCTCTTCATCAATAAAAGGATGCAAGTTTGAGATAGGTGATTCCTCAATGGGAGGAGTAAACATGGGTTTTTCCTTCTTAGGAATGATTTATAAAAGGGAAATAGGTTTTTTGGTGGTTAGAGGTAAAAATAGGGTAGCAATGGTTGGTTGTTCTAATATATTGACTAAAAGGGTGGCTAGCGGATCCACTACCTCAAATAGTAGAGAGGGATAATATGATATTTCCTTATTTTTGGTATTTAAAGGAAGGGGAGGTAAGTCCATTATCTCAATAAATTGTGGATAATCAAAAGATTGGATACTATATGGTTTGATAATGAGTGCATCAAAGACCATGTTAATTATACGGGTATCTTGAGAGAACTCAACATTTTTGCTCTATTATTCTTGGTAGGAGCATGGTTTGAGAAGGGATTCATAAATATATCAAGGTCTTGGTTTGATAGTTCATTAGGGTTGTCTAATTTAAGCTACCCCTTATCAGTGAGGGATTGGACAAGGATCCTGAAGGTTTACACATATTGACATTATGTCTTATTACCCGATGAAAGGTACATAAGTCATTCTCATTATACCAACTAGGTGTAGGGAAAGAAGATTCAAATTTTTTTGGTCATTTGAAAAGAGGAAGTTGTATGATGTTGGCATTCAATAACTTCTCCAAGATGGATGCATAGGATTCTCTGAGTGGATTGAATTGCTTTTGCTTATTATAGTTTTAGTTCTTCATGTTTTGCTTTAAGGAACTAGAGGAATTAGATTGGTTAATATAAGGTAGAGGAGAAACTTTTAGGACAACCACATTCGTGGTTCCCTTGATTTTTGTGTTGGTGTTAGATTAGTTATTTGACTCAGAAGAGGAAGCCTTATTGGTTTTATAGGTTGAGTTCTTATTTTTGAGCTTTAGGTTTCCTTTATCAATGGATCAATTCTCTAACTTATGGGACATGGTAAAGGATTCATCAAAGGTTTAGAAGCTTTTGACATGTAGTGTAGAGGATATATGATTAGCACATGCTCGAGCAAAGAGCTCTATGATTTTAGGCTGAGGCAAGGAAAAGGAAAGTTGGTTAATCAAGCTCCTCCAATGAGCCAAAAACTTAGAAATTTCTCCATCCTCAAATTGATAGATATATTAGAGGTAGGTGATATAAAATTTCTTTGAGATATTGATCAAAAAGTGGTCCAAGAAGGTTTATGCTAGTTGGGTTAAAGAGAAAAGGGAGTGCTTAGGTATGACACTATACCAATATAATGATAGACTAGCTAGAGACATGAGGAAGGTATGATGGAGAAGGGAATCATAATAGGTGATGAGATATAAAACATGCCTAAATTCCCTAAGGTTATATTGGGGATCCTCCTTTGAAATTTAGAGAACTTGGTAAGTTCCCATTATGGAGGATATGGCCTAATAAGTACAGATGGATAGATAGGCTCATTATAGATTTGGTGATATGAAAAGATGTTGTGAGCACCCAAGATGTATGACTCTATGGTGGTCATCTTTTCCATGATTATATTCATTAGGTTAGATTGGGGTTGTGTACCTAAAGGGTTATAATATGCATAATGATGTGGCAGTTAGGAGACATGATGGTTGTGGGTAAAAGGCTGGGAGGCTACCACATATGGGTAAGTGGATGTCAATGGTTGGGTAGAGGATACATAAGTGTAGGCAAAGGTAGGTTTTTGGGTAGTGGGTACATATCCTTGTAGATTATGTATGTAGCCAAAGGTTGGTCTAAGGGGTGCTTTTTGGATAAGAGCAGTAGTTAGGTTGGTAATCGTTGGAAGGGTGTTGACCCTTGTGCTAATTGGTGGCAAGGTAGAGGGTATGGATACCATAAGGATTTTAATAAAAGTAGTGTTTTATGGGTTGGAGGTACCTAAAGGAAGGTTATTAGTGTTAGAGGTAGGCACTCCTATTGTGGAGAAGTGGGTAGTATGAATAGAAGGTATAAGGGCAATGGTAGTTTGAGTTGGTTGGTTCTCAATGGTAATCTTGAATGGGTTGTTGGTTGATGAGGAATATTTGGTAGTAAATGGTTAGGTGGTAACCATTTTAATGTAGGTACACCCCAAGATATGGAGAGGCATGCCATAAGGTGGATCTATGAATGGCATTGAAGATAGGATATGGTAAGATGTAGTTATAAGGTAATGTTTCAAGGCCACAAGTTTGTTATCTAGGAAAGTGGAAAAATCCATATCTCCTTGAGGAACCTCTTGAGGGAAGGTAGGACTTCCCAAGGGGTGAGGAGAGTCTATTGGTTTGGAAATATAGTCCATGGATGAAGAGGTAGAAGAGGTAGGTTGACTTGGTGATGGGTTTTGCTCCATAAGGTTTCTTCATTATTGGTGAGTGAGAACCCTACGAGATAAGGGAGATAGAAAGCATAAACAACCTCAATACTAAAATAAATAGAAAAAAATAAAATGATCAAAGAAATAAAATCACAATATAAAATATACATTAAGTCCTAAAGTTTTAATTAATCTTAATTTTGGCTTATGCCTCAAGAAAATGTGTGACTGAGATTGGTTTGTAGATTGGGTACTAGAAAGGAAGTCTAATTTTGGTTTTCGGTTGTGTTTAGGAATTTAAAAATAATATATATTAGAATAAATATGTGTCTTAGTATTGGGGCCTACCCACTCATTTCACACACCAAAACGATAAGGGTGTTAGGTGCTTAACCAATATATATTGATATCTAGAGATTATACTCAACCAGAGAGATGAGTTGGTTCTCCCCTTGGTAATGACCTCTAAATATGATTTTTGAGAAATGGTAAGGTTACCACTAGGTGATGAAATCCTAGTCAAGCCTTGCCTCAAGTTTATTTTATATTTAATTGATGAAAGTGGTTTGGTGGAGTGTGTGTAACAAAGAGTGAATCTACAATATATATTTTTTACTTTAAGGTTAAGCTATGTGAACTAAAATTTTAATAATTTTATGTATGCACTTGATTTTAAGCCCAAATGAAAATTTTGATTTTGTTAATGAGCTTATAATATAGAGATAATTCAAGTAAACAAGAATCTAAGTAGAGACACAAGGGTCCCACCGAGCATGCCAATATGTTTCAATGAATTTTTTATTATTATTAGAAAGAGGGAAAATAATAAACTAAGGGTATGGATGAAAATATTGATTGATTATGCATGCATTGAAACTAGAATATTGTGAAGAGATCCTCTTTGGCTTGGGAGGATGACCTATAGATAATAAATAACTAAAGCAAACTTGTTTGTTAGATAGATAGTTGAGTGGATTACTTAGTGATGGCTAGATACCAAAAGTAATAGATTTCTTAGGGGATATCAATCCACACATTTTTACACAATTAAAATAGGAAGGAAATTACTTGCGTAAAAAAAATCAAAAAAGGGTCTATGAACAAGTAAGAACATAAAAATTGGGTTTGGTTAGGTGGTGGTAGGTGAAATTAGCTTGATGGTTTTCACTGCCATAATGACCATCAATGGTTTGGATGATTTTTGGTAGTTAAGGTGACCATAGATAGTCAAGGTGACCTTTAATAGTTGAATAGACCATCAACATTTGAATCAAACATTGACAGTTACTATATCTAGATCTAGGTTGGTAAAAATGATGATTGATGAAACCTACAAGATGGATTGCAAGAGATGGGAAAGGCTTGAGTTGATTTTGAAATGGAAATAAATTAAATGAATACTAAAAAATAATTACTTGTCTTACCAAAAGTTGATTGGGTAGATAGTTGAGGTAGTTAACCTATTAGTGAAATCTAGTTTGATTATAATAGAGTAATAGTACCTAAGAACTTGGTGGAGAGGTAGTGAGAAATTGACTCTCTAATAGGATTTTTGGATTTATAATGGTGATTTAACTACAAGAAAAAAACTCCTAGATGCACAAGCTTTTGATAATAATTGCAGATGGATTTTACCTCTTAGCTCCTCTCTTCTTATAGGCACAAGGAAGAGATAGAAATGAAGGTTCAATTGGGATATCTAATTATAAACCATCCATGAAATGAATCATAACATGATTTATACAAATTATATTTATAAAATTAAATTGAGTATTTTGCATGATTTTGGTTAAAGAGGTGAACCCTGATCGTTAATGGTCAAGGTGATCATCAATGGTCAACTTGACTATCAATGGTCGAGGGTAAAGGGTAAAAATTGGTAAAGGTTAAGTTAGTTTAGTTTATCCAATCTAACGGTGGGTAATATCAATTAGGTGTTAGAGGTTTAGGTTGGTCCCAAGTGGGTCCCAGGGTGGTCAAGGGGTACTTTGACACTTGGAGTCACAGTGTGTGGATTTTTGGTGTTGACATCTTCTAACAAGGGTAAGGAAATATTTATAGATTCAAATCCAATTGATTAATATATTGTCACCAATATTAATAAAATGAGTCTATGGTATGATGATCAGCTTATCATGTATTTAATAGACTCTCTATTTGTTACTTCAATCCACAATGATGCTTCTAAAGAACAAGTAAATATGATTGAACCAAAGCAACAAACATTGGTTAAGAACACAACAACAATTGATAAGGCATCTCAAAATAACACAAAAAGATTCAATAGGTTATGAAAAATTATTTTCTAGACATAGAACACACATTCTTTATCCATCAATAACCTCTTGTCACTTTACAAAATTAGAGACCAAAACATTCAATTCAAATTAATGAAATTCCTCAAGACAATTTGTCTAGTTCCTCTAAAATGGTATGTACAATGGTGAATAGACAAAAAAAATACCTAAAACCAATAGAACATGGTTGATTCAATGCAATATATTCATAGGAATCAACCACTAACCTACTCAACTCAAGGGGTGAACCAAAACCAAGTCGAGGATTATAGGGTATACATTCCTACCAAATCCACATAACAATAGGGGAAAATTCCACCCCAAAAGAAATAATAGGGGAAAATTCTACCCAAAAATAAATAATATGGGTACATACCACCCCAATATCATTATTTTCCACTCATGAATGTACCAAACATGCAATAGTGGAACTCTATGAAAGATATTGTGACATGATTGGAGAAGAATAATAGAGTTAAGAAATACAAGTTTAATGAGATATGTCCATATTCATTTTATCTATCTATTCTAAAAATTCCATTTCCATATCATTTTTAGGTACTCAATTTTGATAAATACAAAGAAAATGGGGACCCACATGAACACATATGGGCATTTTTTGTATTATGCCAAGAGGTTGCTTATATTAGTGTGTATTTTCTATGATTATTCCCATGAAGTTTAGAAAGACAAGCTCTAGAATGGATACTTAAGTTATACAAAGGATCAATTTGGATTATAATGACTTATCTAAAAATTTCATCAACCATTTATCATACAACATTGAGCATTAATTGATTATTGTAAAATTGTACAAACCCAAACAAGATGATGGAGAAAGTTTCACCACATACCTACAAAGATGAAGAGTATTAGGGGGTCATTTTCAACATAATTTTATAGATAAAAAATTGGTAGACATATCTGCACATAACTTACATCCTAAGGTCATGCACAATATATGACTAGATTATGCTAACTCATTTGAGGAAATTATTGACAAAGGTGTACAAATTGAGAAGGCTCTTATTGCTAAGGGCTTTGTTAAGATTTTTGTGTAGGGTCAAACTTAAAATCTAACCCAGTCTTTTAGTCCAATAGTTGTGTAATAGAAACCTAAGGGCTTTAACAATAACAAGAGCATGGTCAAAAATGGGGTGATTGAAACAAGGCATCTACAAATGGTGCAAGATCTACCAGCCCTAAATGTATAATTATCTCCTAAACCGCCCCATAATTTACATAGATAACTTACATAGGGGATAAACCACAAAAGTTTTAAGGTCTTTAGTAAATCAGGAGAGCGAATTGAAAGAGTGTTCCAAAAGCTCATATTAGTTAACCTAATTGTATGGCCAATATCACGGCCTTGTCCTCAAGATTAAGTGAAACTAAATTGGTACAAAGAGAATGAATGGTGAAAATTTCATCATATTATTGGTCATGATTCTTATCATTGCATCTAGTTGTGATATATTATTGAAGATCTCAATGAGAGTGGCCAATTTGAGATAAAGCTAGCCCCTAATCAGGATATGGGAATATATAAGGACCCCTTTCCTCACATAATCAATTACCACTACGAAACAACCAAAAAAAGGATAAAACTAAGGATAGAGGTAGAATTAGAATGAGAATCAGGGTCGAAATCATAATTAGCATGAGCATAATCATGATCATAATATTCATATTAATAATTTGGGTTACAACAACATGCATTATAACTATAACAACATCATGGGACACATTTATACAACCCACATTACCACTATTACTATCAAACCACATAAACCATCTCATGTTCCTCATAGTATGGGACCCATTATTATAAATTCAACACTCTCTCCCTCTAACAATACCATGTTAAGTTTTCACAATTCAATTTTGAATCCATTTTCATGGGTTACTATTTATAGGCAGTACCCTTACTCTAATTATAATGGATTTTTACCAACTTGAAACTATAACAATGAAATTAGATGCCCACGAGTCACCCTCTAAGACCCTTTGCCTTTGTCATCTAATTATAATGGCTCCTTACCACCTCTAGGTTACATAGTCACAATTAGACACTCACGAGTTACCCTCCATAGACCTTCAACTACTTCCTTAGAAACCAATGTGAACATCATGATAATGGATCCAAAGTTGACTACTATTCTAGCCAAAGCCAAGTCATCTCATCCCAATTTTTAAAGCCTTATAGTCTATCAAACCAATTAAGCAAAACCCTTGCACATATTTCCATTTTGGATCTCTTGCAGATATATGAAGTACATAGAACTATCCTAAATAATATTCTTCAAAAATCCATTTTTCCAAATGATATAAATAATAAATAGTTCCAAAACCTTGTGGGACATTTATCTTCATTTTGTCAAGTCATGTTTCATCAAAAAGACATGTCTACACTTGGATTGGGCCATAATAGCCCATTGTACATTGAAGTAATCATTTAAAACCATAAGATCAAGTGGGTTCTTATAGATAATAGTTCAAGGATAAACATCATATCTATTAAGTTGGTATAAATATTGGGCTACATTTTGAAAGACATTTAGCAAGAAATAATCACCATCAAGGCTTACAAAAATGCCAAAAGGGAGTCTACTAACACTATTTGGTTAAAAATCACTTTTGGGTCCATTTCACATCACACATTACTTCATATTATGGACATTGAGATACCTTATAACACAATTATTGGTCATCCTTGGATACATGAAGCACATGCCATTCCATCCAATTTTCATCAATGTTTATGTTTCCCCATGATTGGATCGAGGTCACTATCACAATTGAACAAAAATAGTACTAGTATTGCAAACATATTGAGGATGAGTTTCATTATTATAACTATTGTTTACGTTCTAATTTCATTATGAAGAAGAACAAGGCTATAGTTTCACATCCACTTCCATCTAATTCTATCAACCCTAGTGATCTCACTTCCACTTTGGCTAATCCATTTCCCAAAACTCTTGTGAAACAAGTTGTTATTAAATATGTGGACATTTCCATGTATAGTCTTAAGGATTCCTTCCATGTTGAAAAGTTTCCTAAATCTTCAAAAACATTTGGTAAGCCTAAACCTTCAAAGAATCCTAATAGACCCATAATGATTTGGCAATAAAAGAAGATATTATGAAAACCACCTATGGTTTTTGTACATAATATCATGCCAAATAAAGATTGAAAGGCTTTTACCAAGGGACACTAGTTATATTTACAAGGTATTATTGATTTCTTTCATAATCCAAAGTATCTTATCCCTAATCAGATTATGGATCATCTTGATTATATAATAAAAAGGCCTTGACCTATAAGTACAAGGAATCCATGAGCCCTTATTTGCTAGAGTACCTAATTTGAATCATGGTCTCAAATTTATATCACCCGAGGGTGACCTCATAACTTTTGATAGTAATTATTTTAAATTAAATAGTAATGAGAATCCTAAAAGTGACACAATGTCCCATTATAGCCTTTTTGATAAGTTTAATGACATGGACCTATTTGATTCTAATGCCATTTTGACCTTAACTATTAGAGCCTCCCATCCTAAAGCAAGATCTACCATTGAATCTTCCCCTTATGAAGCAAAACCCAATATATTTATTAAAGCTTCCCATCCTAAAGCAAAACCTCATTATTCCATATGCCTTTGCCATTTAGAACTCATTAATTGGGACTAGCAAAATTAGGTCATACATAATGATGGGTTTCAAAATGAAGAATCAATTATATAATACATGGGCCTACGAGATGGATTTCCCATTGGCAATCACAAAAAATGATTTCATTTTTTATTAGATATTTCTACCTACTTTTAACAGAAGGTAAAATTTATTGGTCACAATAAAAATAAAGCATTGAGATCTTTGGGTGAAAAGCTCTTTGAGGTGTTCGTCAATCAAGAAAAAAGTAAATAAAAAGATAATCATTTGTATGAAAACCTATTTCAAGCACTCTCAAATAGGAAAGTTTTCTCATACCCTTAATATGTAGAAGGTCCATCTAGCCTAAGTTCTATAACTAGTACAAGCATCTCTTTGAAATAACAAATGTTTGAGCATCTCACTCTTGAGTTTCTAGAGGTGTTTGCTACTTGGTCTTTACCTAAGATGGTAGATTTTGATTCATCACACTGTCTAGATATTTGGGAAGAATAGAAAGAGGATGTAGTAGAAGAAGATGATTATGATCATACCTTGCCTACAATTCTAGAATATGGATCCATAATCCTCATAGAGAACATACTAGAAGTAAACCTAGGAACTTATGAGGATCCTAAAATTACTTATCTTGGAGATTCCTTTATTGAAGCATAATGTGAACATATTATATCCATCCTAAGAGATTATATTGACATATTTGCCTGTAAATAATCTATCATGCTATGATTAGACCTAGATTTGGTTGTGTATCACCTTGTCCATCTCGATGTTGAACTAGTCAAGCAAAAAATGAGAAAGATGCATCCATACATTACCCTATTATTTAAATTAAAACTAAAAAAGTTTCTAGGAGAAGGTTTCATTAGACAACTAAATATTTTGAATGGGTTTTGAACATAGTTATAGTAAGTAAAAATACCCTAGGTATATATATTTATACTAATTTCAAATATATCAACAAAATGTGCCCCAAAGATGATTTTCCTCTACCCAACATTGACATCATCATCAATTCAAATGCTAGGTATGAGATGTTTTCCTTAATGGATGGATTTTATAGATATAATCAAATCAATATAGCCTAAAAAAATCAACACAAGATGGCAATCACCACTCTATGGAAAAAATTATGTTACCAATTCATGCCATGTGGCTTGAAGAAGGTTTGATCCACATATCAATGTTCCATGACTGTCATCTTCCATGACATGATACATGATATTTTTAATTACTATGTTGATGACATACTATAAAAATTAAGAACAAGAGCTAGACACCCTGATGTTTTATGAAGAATCCTTGAGAGGCTTCATGAATATAAAGTCTACCTAAATCTTAAGAAGTGTGTCTTTGGATTCACTTCAAGGAAATTTCTAGGTTTCATTATATAAAAAAGAGGGATCAAAGTCAACCCTACTTCTGTCAAGGCCATTGTGGTAATTCCTCAACCAAACAATCTTAAATAGCTGTGAAGCCTGCAAGGAAATATCCAATCTATATTCAAGTTCATTTCTCAATTAGTAGATAAGTGCCACCCATTTACCCATCTCTTTAAGAAAGGGATCACATTTATATGGGATGAAGATTCTTAGATAGAATTTGTGAAAATCGAAACATACTTGGTCAATCCACTAGTCTTGAGACTGCCAACACCTAGACAACCATTACTTATTTATAAATTAGCAATAGATCATGCAATAGGGGCACTTTTAGACAAACATGATGATCAAGGTAAAGAAAATGTAGTCTATTAATTAATCCATACTCTAGTGGATTATAAACACAATTATACTCCTATTGAGAAGGCATGTTTAGCTATGATGTTTGCTACCCAAAAGTTGAGACATTATATGCAAAACAATAAAACTATTATCATTGCCAAGGTGGATCCTCTCAAATTCATATTATCTAAAATAGATCTTCAAGGATGCATGACTAAGTGGGTCATTCTCCTAGGTGAATTTACATCAAGTATCATAATTAGAAAGTAATCAAAGGGAAATTTATTACTAATCAACTTGTAGATGCCACTATCAAAGACACTCAACCCCTCAAATCTAAATTTCTAGATGATTCTATTATGGAAATAAAACAAGCATCATAGAAACTTAAACAATAGAAGCTATATTTTGGTGTCTCCTTTACATCCCATGGATCTAGAGTTGGCATATTAATAATTACATCCTAATGGGATATGATTCCCAAAGAATTTCATATACAATTTTATTTTATGAACAATATGGATGAGTATGAGGCATTAGTTGTAGGGCCTCATACAGTGGGATATTCAGTGCTTAAATGCCTATGGTGATTCATAGTTAATCATCATTCAAGACACTAATCAATATCAACCATAGATGATAATCTTGATCCTTATAAACAAATTATTGATAATATTAAAGGCCATTTTAAAAATCTATAGTTTAAACAAGTTCCAAGTGCCAATAATGGATCTACTAATATAATGGTGATGATTGGATCAATGATATAGATTGATGGTGGAGCTAAAAGCATCATTTTATAATTGAGAATATTATTTATCCTACACATATTATACCAAATTTAGAAAGGTTATTTTCCATTGTTGATCCCAATCCCCCACCTAAAATACCATGGTTCCAATATTTTATAACTACTTCCACGATCATGTCTTCCCAACTAACCTATCCAATAGTAGACATAAACTCTTCATTTACCATTTATCACATTATACCCTCCTTGGAAACACGATTTATTTCAAAGGCTATAGTTAAATGCCTCTTCATTATTTATCTCTAGGAGAATCCAAGCTAACACTAAGGGAGGTTCATGAAGGAATGTCTGGGACCCACACCAATGGTGTAGTCTTAGCAAAGAAGCTCATCAAAATTGATTATGATTAGCCAAAATGGGAGATAGATGCTTGAAATTATGTATGAAAATGTGTTCCTTATCAACAACATGGAAATTTGATACATGCACCTTCTTTACTACTACATCTAATCACAACACCATGGCCATTCTCAACATGGGGCCTCGATCTCATTGGGAAAATAAACCTAACATCTTCAAATAGACATAAGCATATCCTTACTACTATTGAGTATTTTACTAAGTGGATTAAGGCCATTCCTCCCACTTATATCATTGATAAGTAGATATCCAAATTCATCCATTACCATATCATCTATCAATATGGCATCCCGACTCACCTTATATCCAATAATGGTGGATCCTTTATAAACAAAGATGTTCAATACCTTTATGGGAAATTAAATATCAAGCACAATAAATCAAATAAGACCATTGTATCAATTTTAAATAATATTTTTAGTTATGTTGTCCATAATTATCATTTGTAAATATTTTCTTCCCTGTGGGCTTATAGAACTAGTTATTGAACCCCACTAGGAGCCACTCTATACTCCATTATCTATGGCATAAAATCTATTATCTCAATCAAGATTGATTTACCATCATTACAAGTATAATTAGAGAATATTAAAGATGATGATTACTACAAAGTCTCAAGGTTTATATATATATATATATATATATATATATATATATATATATATATATATATATATATATATATATATATATATATAAATTATTTATGGTAAGTATTTGGCTACCCTAGAAAACTTACAGGCCTATCAAAATAAATTATAGAGAAGCTATAACAAGTGCATTCTCCCTCAAGAGTTTGATATTGGTGATTTGGTCTTGAAAGAGAACCAAAAGAACATAAATTTTTAACATAAGAAAAAAGGTAAGTTTCAATGTAATTGTTTGGGACCATATGTTATCATGACAAACTATGGATCAAGGGCATATCGATTGGCTACTCTTAATGCTAAAGAACTTCTAGAGACCATGAACATTATGTACCATAAGAGGTTATACATATGAAAATATATGAACCATTTTCTACAAGACCCCTTATTTTGGGCCAATTTGTGATGAAGTAATTTTATCCTACCATTTTATACTACCACTCTCACATGTGCCCTATTATTTTCATGACTCTGGATAGTGAAAGCGTTTAGATCGTTGGCACTCTAAACACATTTTATGCTACCCTATACCATTCTATTTAAGAACCATATTATTTGGACCATTATACTCAAGAACCCCATTCTTTATCCTACCTTGGACCATCCATATACTAGACCCTATTATTTTAACCATTCTCTTTGAGAACCATATTCTTTATTATGTATTGGGCTTGTTGTAGCCTTAACACTTTTGTGCCTCAACCAATTATGATACTAATTATGTCTCATCAGCATTATGAACACCTTCAATTCTAGTTCTAAAAATCAGATCAACATGGATAGTATATGTAGCTTCTTCTATAGACAAGTGAACAAGGAAATTTTTTTAGTTCAAGGTCTTTGCCTACCGCATGTTTCTTCAGATTGATTTCATGCTACACACTATTTTATCATTATTTGTTTCTCTTTGGTGAATATTATTATCTTTTCAAGAGATTCACTCTTACCAATTTATGATCATGTGTTATATTTGGATTAGCTATTTATTGAAAATCCTACTCTTAGATGAGTATCTCCTTGACTAGTTGGTCCCCTTTATACATATTTTATCCCAAAAACACTAAAAATATATATAAAATGATCAAAAAGAACAAAAACATTGTCTTATGATTTTGTATATTTTGTACATTCATATACCACCATGCCACACTCTTACCATTTTGAAATAAAATTAAGTCCTATTGGCTTACTATTTTTAAATTCATCTTGTCCCACCAACTTGACTTTTTACAAGACCAATCACATTTGTCAAGTATTCCCTTTTATTCTACAACATTAATCATATTTTCTAGTCATCATCTTTTTCTTTTGTCCCAATTCTTGGAGGAAATGCATTTAACCTCAAGTTTATATTGGAACATGTGTCCATGAAACTATGTAGGCAACGTCCACTTACCTTGTACATCTAGAGTCAGCTCGACCAACCCCTTCCTTTTTTTTTCCCCCCATTTCTTTTGCCATTATTTTTATTTAATTAGGGAACAAATTTTGTGTCCTTGTTCTTTGTTACTATGTGGTGGAAAGTAACACCTCTACTACATGTGTATGAACAATTATTTTTAATCTACACTAACTTGGTTTTCATTTGTGTGTGAATATTTGAGTTTTATTGGTGTTTTGTTATTTTTGTTTGGTTTTTTTTTTTAAATTTCTTGTCTCTTCATTTATTTCTTCTTATATTCTCCTTTTATTACGTCTTGTCTCACCTTGGTCTTGTGTTTCCCTATTTGATTTTTCTCTTCTCTTTTATTTTCAAGAACATCTTGATGGTCCACATGGATCTGGATTATTTATATCTTGATCTTATGTTATTGAGTTGTTCTTTTTTTTTTTTTAAATTATTCTTTCTTAAGTCTTGACTGTTCATATTTTGATTTTAAGTTGGATACATTTATGTTTTTGTTTTTCTTTGTCTTTGATTTTTTGTTTCAATGTAAATAGTTATAACTCTAGTTTTGGTCTTTTTTTAACCATTATCCTTTTTTATAGGTATTCACATTTGAACTAGCATCCTGTAATTTAAATTAAATATCATTATGAGTTTTTCATACTTATAATGCCTAATTTATTTTACTATAATAAGCACTTTGTGTTTAGATTCAAGTCTTAACATCAACACAACTCTGATGAATAGATCTCAATATCACTATACATAAACTAGGATTAATAGGTTTAAAACCTAACTCTATGCTTAGACATGCATCTCTTTACATACATCATGAGTCTAATAAACTCTTGGTTAGTTTTCATCATCCCTCATTCCATTATCTCCCATTTTGGATGAACTACATTTGCTTGATGTCTATTTGGACTATGTAGGAAATGATAAATTTCTATTAAGGTCAGCTCAACCACCTTCACTTCTCTTTTCATTTCTTTCATCCATTTTTACATCTTCATATTCTTGTTTCTTTATGGCTTTCATAGCCATTACACCATTGAATCTACATTTGTGCATGCTCAATTTAATCTATGTTTTAAGTTATATCCTTGAGCTAATTTATTACCAAATTGACCATGCTAGGACACAAATTTTGAACTAGTTAACAAATCTATATCAGGCTTACAGGGGTAAGCCATTATTTATTCTTTATCAATGATCAAAATTAGCCCTACTAGGGCACAACTATCTTATCATAATCAAATTTTCTCTACTGGAGCACTTATTGTTATCATATTTTTGGAGACCAAATTCTCATTTTAATCTAATTAAAATCTCTCCACACTACTACCAATGATGGCACTATTTTAGTGTGTAACTTGTCTCAAGATTGATCAATGTCATAAGTGCAAAACTTGCACTCTCAAAATGTGTGTATTCAAAGTATGTCACTTATATGTTTGGATTGAATCCTTCCCATTCCCCCCATATTTGGGGACCATTATACATCTAGTTATATTTTTATCCTTGATGGTAACCATTTTTGCAACCATTATTTAATATGTTCCATGGGTTAATCTCACTTTCTCTCTCTTTTTGAGAGTTTATCCTTCTCTTCCATCCTAGTATATCCTCTCTAGGAGGCATCATGGGTCATTTAAATTTTCTTATTGACAATTATTTTCTTTAAAAATTTGTTGTTGTACCTAAATATCTCACTACTCCTCAAATAGAGTCAAAATGTAGACATCCAATTCCTAACACTATTTGTGTTGAAATTGTCAATCTTACTCAAATTGCACTCAAATACATAATTTAGGACAAAATCACTAAAAATATGCTAAATTGTTTGAGCTTGTCATATAAAATTTCCTATTTAGGTTAATTTATCCCTAAATGGGGAAATTCATTTTATGGGATTCCTAAATTTGATCACTTCATTTCATGTCAAAATGATGATTTTGCCTTTTTGTGCTCTGGATTACTCTTTTCTTCTAATTCATTAGTGCATGTCACATACCTTTCTTATTATGTGTCAACAACATCCTAAATGGGATAATGGTCCACACACATCTAACATCACCTTAAAATTCTTATTGAGTCATATTATGACTAGAAACATGACTTTCCAACCATTTTTATTAATTGTGCACCAATTTCTAAAGAATTGCATTAAAATTAATTAATCTTGTTTAAGCTAGTCAAGAGATTAAGTGGATTTTCCATGGAGGTTATTGATTATTTTATTATTGTAAATTTATTCTCAATATATGAATCACTTAGTGACATGATCTATGGGGTAGCATCATCAAGCCATAAATGCAAAAAATATCAGGTTTATGGGCACCTATGCCTAATTAATACCCCTTTATCCCAAATCATTATGAGGATATTTATAGATTTAATTGTAAATATTAAATTAATACATGGCCCCACATCTCAATATTGAGATGGAAAATCATATTTTATCCTAACCCATTTGAAAAATCTATAAATAGAAGGGCATAGAACCTCATTTTTAAGATAAATTATTGTAAAATTATAATTGAGAATTATCTCCACAATATTTCTTTGTGTTGATCATTATGTTTTATTTACAAGATTAATTTTATAGGAATATATTATATTTATTATATTGAGCCTAGGTTATTCATAGTGATCTTGAGATGATGGAGGATCTTGGAATCCATTATTGACAAAGACAAGAACACTAGATCAAGGGGGAAAACACATTTGGAGCCACACTTGGATGGTGAAATCATTTGGGAAGGTAATTATATTCCTTTATTTAAATTTTTTCTTCATCATCATTTTTAAATGCTATTATAATAGGTTTTATTAGTTTTTATGCATTATTTGTGCTTACATGACTAATGTTTGACTAACCAACTTTGTAATCTAGTCCTACAAAGTGTGTAAGTGAATAAAATAACATATTGGTGAGCATAGGGAGGTATTATAGACAATTAGAGGAGTGTAAAATATCAATGATGGAGATTTTATATAGGTTATATGTATGAGGATCAAGGTCGTATGACCTAATCAATCAAGAAGAGGGCTAGTTGAACGAAGAGCCTTAGAAGGAAGTTTGAGAGGGTTAAGAGTGTGAAGAGATGAAGAGGTGGTAATCATCAATTGGTTGAGAAAAAATTTGTCCTAAAGGTGATAAAATAAATCAAGTTGATGAGTTATTTCTAATTCATCTAGGGGGTTGGTGCCTCCTTACAAGTGGGTGCTTACTAAAACCTAGTTGAGTTGGTGCTTAACTAGTTAGGGTTGGTGTTCCATGTGAAGTGAGTACTTCACTAAATTTGGTGTTTGTATTACAAGACTATAGTCCATTTATATATATATTAGTGTGTTTTATTTCACTTGAGTTTTTTCCACATATGTGATGTGTTCATGTGTTTGATGCATATATGGATAGGTGTTTATGCTTGTAAGATCTATATGATTGTTTGAATGTTTAATAATTACTTAAGTGATATTGTTAAGAATTTTTTTGAATACTGATTCACCCCCCCCCCCCCCCAACTCTCATTCATTTTTATAAAAAAATTTGGCATCAAATCAAAGTATTTTTAAGTAGGTCTAAAATCCTAAAGGAGATCCTAGACATAAGGATGCCTAGGTATCAAGCTCAAGGTGGTTTCTCTACTAGTAAGGCTATATTATTCAATGGATGTAATTATGATTTTTGGAACATTAGTATGAATATATATATTTGATGTCTCAAGGTCATGATATCTAGTAGTCAATTATGGATGGCAATAGTGCTCCCCCTATTCCACCAATTGATGCAGTAGGTAGAAAGGCTAGAAAAAATAACTCCTAGGTAATGAATGCCATTCTTTGTGGCCTATCAAAGGTAGATATTGTTAATTTGATACACTATGTATTAGCCAAAGATATATGGGATAAATTGAAGACTATCTATGAAGAAGACACTAAGGTGAATATGGAAAAATTGTAGATCCACTGAAGATAGTTTGAAGATGAAACCATTGTATATTATCTATTAAAGGTTGATAAAGTTTTAAATATCATTAGAGGATTAGGAAAAAAGTGAAATAATCTACAATTTTTTAAAAAGTATTTATATCACTAAATCTTAAGGTTTACTCTATGTCTGTATTAGAAGAGATGCAAGATTTGGATAATATTGAAATGGATGGTCTTCATGGCATCTTGACTACCTATGAGGTTATAATAAATGAAGGAATACCTCCTAAGAAGGAATAAAATTTAAAATTTGAGAATTATTAACTAGGAATTTGACTTAAGAGAGGATGGTTAGTATCATGTTAGTTCCAAAATGAAATAAATACACTAGCATAACATCTCTAAGCCTAGTTACTAGGGGGATCTCAGTAATAGACATACATATGAAAATAACAAAAAAAATTCAAATAAAACCTTTCTTCATCTTCCTTTAATTCTCTAAATATATTTTTAAAGTGGATTACTCATCTTGTGTTCACGAAGTCTACATCAATGAAGTGTGGCTACCTCCATCTCTCCTTGGTACTATGTTTGGCTTTGGCTTGGCTTAGCTCAATATTTGGGAATAATAACACTAATTGCATGAAGATTTGGAATCAATTAAACATTATAACTTTGTATTATTCAAGCTTTTTTTCAATAGGCAAGGCCTCCTATTTATAGATTTTGTTAAATGGTCAGAATCAACCTAAACTATCCATCTCAAGATGATGTGTGGCTAACGACTAATTAAATTATGTAATGCAATATAAAATTATCCCCATTAATATTTGGGATATAATGGCATTAAATAGGTATGGAAAGGATTTTATGAGGCATGGGAGGCATGAATCCTGATATTTATGCATTTATGGCTTGTGGATGCTACCTTATAGGATGATGTCATTTGATGATGCAGTTAATGACAATCAATTTCCAATAAAGATTTATTCAAAAAGTTCCATGGAATTCTTAATTAGGCTCATGATTTGAATTAATTAACTTTAAGCATGATTAGTCACTTTAGTGTAAATTTTGGCTCTTTGGTGCACAAATTAATCAAATTGGTCATAATGCCCTTATCAGGCACCTAGAACATAAATGCTCTAATGCCACTTGTTGGGGATCAACCAACAATGTTGATTACAATGTGAAAGCAATAAAAGTGGAATTAAATCAGAATTGTAAGTAACTAGAATGATAAATAGCAAAGAATAAGAGATATAAGAAACCACCCTAAAAACTTGTATTAAACTCTTTACAAAAGGAATACAATTGATGAAACTCCTTTTCTTCCACACCTCTCTTAGATGTACAGATCTCTCTCTAGATCTCTTTCCCTCAAGAGCTCTCTCTCTCAATTACAATCAACTCCAACAACCTGGAATGATTCACATGTACAATTCTATACTGTTCAACACTTACACATACAATAAGCTAAGAAGATCTACCCTATTTTATAATAATTAGGAAACATGAGCATAAAACTACAGCCATTAGATGCACCTCCTAATCAAGGGCTCTAAACAGTCTTACTAATAATAGAGATGTGGACTTAAGACTATCACTTAATCCTAACATGTAAACACTCTGTTCTGTCCATGGAAATAACTTTCTAGATGCACAGGTAACCGACATCAGTTCCTTGCCTATTTGCCTGTGACCGATGTCGGCTGATCTCTGCCAACATTGACATCTCCTGAAATACTCCTGACTGACATTGGTCACTCCTGACTGACGCCAGTGACTGTGTAAACCTGCAACTATCAAACTCGCTCATAGGTGAAGCTTTTAGCTCCACACCTTAACAATATCCCACTTGGAGATAAACAACTACACCAGTACCTATACAGCAACATCTTCTAGCTCCTCCATCTTCAACTCAATCATGAAGACCAATAGATGTTGAATGAAGATTCAACTTCTCCTTTGTTATCAGCTTGGTTAACATATCAGTAGGATTCTTATTTGTATGGATGTTTCCCAGCTTCGACTCACCATCCTCTAATACATGTCGTATGAAGTGGTACCTTAGCTGTATGTGCTTGGTTCTTGAGTGAAAGGTTGAATTCTTAACCAAATGAATTACACTTTGACTATCACTATACAATTTGCAACTCTCTTACTCCTTTCCTAACTCTTCCATGAACCATGTCATCCATACCATCTCTTTGCTAGCCTATGTGACTACAATATACTCTGCTTCTGTAGTTGACAAGGCAACAACCTTCTACAACTTTGATATCTAGCTAACTATTGTTCCACCAACAGTGAAAACATATCATGTGGTGCTCCTCTTGCCATCCAAATCACCTACCATATCTAAATTTACATAACCATGTAGAGAAGTATCTGAACCTCCATAACACAAATGCCTACTACCGGTTCCTCTCAGATATCTAAGGATCCACTGAACTGCTTTCCAGTGTTCCTTTCCTAGATTGGCCATATACTTGCTTACAACTCCCACTGCTTGGGCAATATCTGGTCTAGTACATACCATTACATACATTAAACTCCCTACTACAGAAGAATATGGAACTCTACTCATGTACTCTACCTCATCATGTGAATTAGGACATTGTTCTTTACTCAACTTAAAATGTCCAGCCAAAGGTGTGCTTACCGGTTTTGCATCCTGTATATTGAACCATTTCAACACCTTGTTCACATAATCCTCTTGAGACAAAATCAACCTGTGATTTTTCTTGTCTCTCTTAATGCTCATGCCAAATATTTTCTTTGCTGCTTCGAAATCCTTCATGGCAAATGTTTGAGCTAATTTCACCTTAAGCTCAGAGATATCCTGCATGTGTGATCCTGTAATCAGCATATCATCTACATACAACAATAGAATAATATATCTACCATTATCCAATATCTTAAAATACACACAATAATCATATTTACACCTACTATAGCCATGCTTAGTCATAAACCTATCAAATCTCAAATACCATTGTCTAGGAGCTTGCTTGAGGCCATACAAGCTTTTCTTCAATCTGCACACTAACTTCTCCTTACCTTTGATCTCAAATCCTTCTGGCTGATCCATATATATTTCTTCATCCAAATCCCCATGAAGAAATGTTGTCTTAACATCAAGCTACTCAAGATGCAAATCCTCAATAACAACTAAAGACAATACAGTCCGTATAGAAGTCATTTTAACGACAAGAGAAAAAATCTCACCAAAGTCAATACCTAGTTTTTGTGCAAATCCTTTCACTACCAACCTGGCCTTATATCTCATCTATCCATTCTCACCTTCCTTCAATCTATAGGTCCATCTATTCTTCAGTGTCTTCTTACCAGCTGGCAACTCAACCAAATCCTGTGTTTGGTTCTCTTTCAAGGACTCCATTTTCTCAACCATGCCATGCTCCCACTGATCCTTGGATTCTACCTGTATTGCTTCTTGAAAACTCTTTGGTTCTCCACCATAAGTAAGCAATAAATAGAATAATAAAGGAGAATATCAAATTGGAGGTTTACTTACCCTTTTTAACCTCCTGATGGGCATCTGAGACTCATTCACAACATGCTGTCTGCCCAAATTCTCTGACAGTGACCAACCTCATTCACTTCCAGGCCTGTAACTGGCTGATGTCAGTTCTGCCTGATTGACGTTGGTTTCTGCCTAGCTGACGTCAATCCCTGTATGACCGACATTAGTTTTTGTTCTATCGATGTCAGTTCCTCCTTGGCTAATGTCGATACCTGTGTTTTCCTATAAGTGATTATTTCTTCTTCTCACAAGATCATTTTGGACTGTCACCTCATTTAATTCTCCATTGCTCTGCCCAGATTGATTCAGCTTCCTCAGCTGATCACTATACATCACTTTTTCATTAAAAACAATATCACAGCTCCTAATTATCTTGTTAGTTCCTAGATTCCAAAACCTAAATTTGAAATCATTAGAGCCATAGCCAATAAATGTGCACCTTATAGACTTAACATCCAGCTTCTTTCTATTTTCCTTATCAATGTGCACAAAGGCTTCACAACCAAAAACTTTGAGAAATGAGAGATCTAACTTTTTACCTATCCATGCCTCTTCTGGAATTCCACCATCTAGCACTATAGAGGGTCCTCTATTAATCAGGTACACTGCAGTGTCAATAACTTATGCCCAAAACTCTAAGGGCAAACTAGCATGCAATCTCATACACCTTGCACACTCCATTATTGTTCTGTTCATCCTTTTAGCAACTCCATTTTGCTGAGGTGTCCTTAGAACCATCCTTTGCCTGTGAATTCCATGCATATAACAATACCAGTTGAACTTGTAACTGTAAAACTCACCACCATTGTCAGATCTTAGGGACTTTAATCTTCTACCTATTTCATTCTCAACCATAGCTTTCCAAATATTTAAAGTCTCAAATACATCAAATTTCTTCTTAATACAATAGACCCATACCTTTCTTGTATCATCATCTATGAACAAAACATAGTACTGTGATCCTCCAATAGAAGCAACTTGAGCCGGTCCCCACACATCTGTGTGAACAACCTACAACTTATGCTTCTTCTTTGTTGACCCAGTCTTGAGAAAACTCACTCTCTTCTATTTCCTAAAAACACAGTGCTCACAAAAATCTAGATCTATGCTTTTCAAATCTGAAAGCATACCTTTTGACTTAAGAATTGACATTCTCTTCCCACTCATGTGGCTGAGCCTAGAGTGCCACAATTCTGCATCCACATCTGAAGTAGATAATACAAAAGGAGAATTATTAGTAACACAATTACATAAATAGAGAGTACCTACTCTCTTACCTTTGGCTATTACAAGTGCACCCTTGGTCACCTTCCAAGATTCAGCTATGAGAGTTACTGTACAACCCTCATCCCCTAACTTCCGTGTAGAAATCAAATTCCTCTTCAAGTTGGGAACATGCATAACATCTCTCAACACCTATGTGTTTCCATTCTGCATTTTCAGCTGCACTTTACCTTTTCCAATAATTTTACAAGGCTCCTTATCCCCTAAGTACACTATTCCAAAATCTCCATGGACATAGTCACTAACATATTCTCTATTAGGGGTAGCATGAAAAGATGCACCAGAATATAACACCCAAGATTCTATATTACTATATAAAGAGAATATTAAAGCATCTTGTGCAATACCTACAATCTTTGCTTCTTCTTTTCCTTCGTGCTGATTGTCCTCTTTAGGCTTTGACTAGCAATCTCTGCTTATGTGCCCTATCTTTCCATAATTCCAGCATTGTGGCTTCCTGATATTTCTGGATTTGGATCTACCTCTCACCTTTGACTTAGACCTTGATCTCCTCTTGCTCTTCTCTTTTTGCTCTGCTCTCAAAACTTAAAGCGTTCCCAGAAGTTTCCTCTATACTTTTCCTATGGATTTCCTCATTCAAGATAACACTAACAACATCCTCTACTTTTAAAATATTTGAAGTAGATGCAGTATTACTAACTGCCATTACTAAGCTATGCCAACTTTCAGGTAAAAAACATAATATTAAAATAGCTTTAATTTCATCATCAAACACTATATTGACTAAACTTAATTGATTTACAATTCCATGGAAATCATTTAGATGATTAGATATAGATCCACCTTCATTCATATGCAAATTAAATAACTACTTCATAAGATATACCTTATTTGAAGTTGAGGGTTTTTCATATAAATTTGCTAAAGTAGTCATCAACTCTATTGTTTTCTTTGCCTGTGATAAATTAGATATCACAGTAGATGCCAAACTCAATCTTATAGACTCCAGAGCCTTTCTATCAAGAACTTCCCATTCTTCATCATCCATGTCTTTGGGCTTCTTTGAAACCCCACCTAACGGTAAGTATAGATCTTTCTGATATAGATAATCCTCTATCTGCATTCTCTAATGTTGATAATTTTTGCCATTGAACTTCTCCATTCTCATTTTACTTTCTTTTGACATTGCTTCTCCCACTCAAGCAGAAATCCCTACAAAAACCCCTATGAGTAACATGTAATCAATACACACTACACAGATCTGAACCACCTGTTAGTGAACCTGAGCTCTGATACCACTTGTCAGACACCTAGAACATAAATGCTCTGATACCACTTTGTCAGGCACGTAGAATATAAATGCTTTGATGCCACTTGTTGGGGATCAACCAATAATGTTGATTATAATGTGAAAGCAATAAAAGCAGAATTAAATCAGAATGATAAGTAACTAGAATGATAAATAGCAAAGAACAAGAGATACAAGAAACCACCCTAAAAACTTGTATTAAACTCTTTACTGAAGGAATACAATTGAAGAAACTCTTTTTCTTCCACACCTCTCTTAGATGTATAGATCTCTCTCTCTAGATCTATTTCCCTCAAGAGCTCTCTCTCTCAATTAAAATCAACTCCAACAACCTGGAATGATTCACATGTACAATTTTGTACTGTTCAACACTTACACATACAATAAGCTAAGAAGATCTATCCTATTATATAATAATTAGGAAACATGAGCATATAACTATAGCCATTAGATGCACCTCCTAATCAAGGGCTCTAAATAGTCTTACTAATAATAGAGATGCAGACTTAAGACTATCACTTAATCCTAACATGCAAACACTCTATTCTATCCACAGAAATAGCTTTTTGGATGCACAAGTAACCAACATCGATTCCTTACATGTTTTCCTGTGACCAAAGTCAACTGATCTCTATCAACGCTGGCATCTCCTAAACTGCTCCTGACCGACGTCGGTCGCTCCTGACCGATGCCGGTGACTGTGTAAACCTGCAACTATCAAACTCACTCATAGGTGAAGCTTTTAGCTCCACACCTTAACAGCCCTATTATTGGCTCAAAATTTGACTGGATTAGAATTGGAAGTTGATGTTAGATGTATTTTATCTATTATCCCATTTAGGATGTTGTCAACACCAAATAATAAAGGCACATGTCTCATGCATGAGATTTCATATAAAAAAACAATCTAGGGCACCCAAGTGCAAAGTTGACATTTTAACTTGAAATGATTTGATCAAAGTTAGCTAGCCCATAAAATACATTACCCCATTTAGGGATACTTTAGCCAAAATTGGTAGTTGAATATGTCAATTTCAAATCTTTTAATGTGTTTTAGTATTTTTTAGGCCAAAATTTGTGAATTTTGGTAGAAATTGGTCAAAAGCTTGGTTGAAGGTTATCGGTGGCTAGTTTTAGGTGTCTATAGTTTTCCCCTATTTGGGAAGATGTTACAAACTATAAGAATAGAAATATCTTCTCAAATAATGAAAAAGGGCTTGTATGACAAAAAGAAGATGATGACCAAAGAAAAAGTTCTAAATGGTGTTTGGGAAGCCTAGGATGATGGCCCCTCGAGGGAGTGGCCATCACATATGTGTATGGATGATCCCTCAAAAATAAAAAAGAAGAAAGGTATAATTAACCTATGGTTGAGATTAATCCAAACAATAAAATGCTTGCATGCATTGATCTAAAAATTACTAATTTGCTCAAATTTAGTTATAATAAAAAATAAAATTCAAAAGTAATGATTTTACCATAGGTGGTTATAATCATTAAGAGGACCTAAATTGTTTTATAAAGATGACTATGTCCTATTTAGGGCTAATTAGTAAGCACAACTCAAGGATATAACCTTAAATATAAATAAAATATGAGCGGGCATAAACGTAGATGTGATGGTCTAATGATTAAAGAAGTCATAAACAAATAGGGATATGAGGATGCTTAAAATGATGAAAGAGATTAATAAAAGAATAATATTGATTAGTGTGAATGATTTTGTTGTATCTACCAACAAAAATATGCTCATCCTTATTAGTAATTATACAACTAGAATGGTCAATGGGTTTATTTGATCAAGAATTGATGGAAAGATGTGCGAAGGAGAAACTTCTATGGCTCTATTGCTTGTATACCTTCTTGAATTTTTTATTATAGCATGTGATGGTAGGCATCATGATATAACCCCATGAATACTATCCTAAAATATGTATAAGGACTAACTCTCAATCTAATAAAATTTAAAAAATAATACACCAATGATAAAAACCATGATGACAATGCTGATGTATAAATATGGATGGACTTAAGAATAATGTTCTCAAGGAATCACTCAATGAATGCATATATACTTAGTCAAGGTAAAAGTACTTAAATCAAACAAACAAGCAAACAAACAAATAAAAAGCACACAAACAAACAACTTGAAATAAACAAACAAATAGAAAGCTTGAAAACAAAAGCAAAAGAAAACATCCTAACAATGATTGTGCCCTAGTAGGGTAGGTCAATGATAATTGACTAGGCTTTAACAAAATAAATGTTTTTGGATTTTGAAATATTTGATTGTTTTTATAATTTTTAGGTATCTTAACTCATTAGATATTTACAAGATACATACTCATAAAATGGTGAGAGCATTAGCTTATATTGCTCACAAAATAGAGAGATCATATAGAAAGGGGGACTAAGGTGACCTCAACATGAATTTACCATGACCTACATAGTCCTAAAATGACCTCAAGTCATAGTATTTCCATCCACACAAAAGGTGAATAAAAACCAACTAAGTCCCAACGAGTTCTCAAATCTTGTAAATGGCTAGTCAAAATGAAAAATACAAAGGCAAGGTGATGTGATAATGCATGATAAACAAGTGTTTCCCATAATTTTCCCATAATTAGTTATAAATAGGATATAATGGATTAGATCAATGATACTAATTTTCCCATAGGTGGTTATAATTAGTATCAAGACTAGTGAAACATTTATTTGCCCATAGGCGGTTATAATCAGGCTCACATAAAACAAATTTGATATAAGATGGAAAATGAAAGATATATTGCCAATTCAACAATCACACTACTTTCATAGATTATAATTTAAACATGGATTTTATAATATTTTAAACTTGATCAAAATCCCCTCATAAAAAGTGTGGGAAGAATAAAAGGAACCAAGATCAAAATAGGATTAGGTAGGATGACTAAAAATAGTCTTTGTTTTAGATAGGAATGATATGGTAAAATTGTTTAGGATAATGATGGGTTTGATAAATAAGATAAAATTATAAGAGGGTTTCCCACAAGTCATAAGGTGATTGGCTAGGATATACGACAATGGCAAAAGGATATGTAATAACAGTAATGATATGGTAATGAAATGGTATGGTACATGTTTTTGGCATAAGTGATGGTTTTTGGTTTGTGATTTTTTTATTCCTATAGAAGTGTAGATACATGTCCTAATCAAAAAATGATACAAAAAAATACTTGATCATATTAATTACTATCCCACACCTCATCTGAATAGTTACTCTATCAAGAAAGGGTTACAGGTTTGGTCATCAAGAATGCTTTTGTGATCTTTGTTTGTCATTGATTTTGATTCCTTAAAGAATCAAGAAAAGGTATATTATAAGCCTCTACAAATGAAAATATGATCATGGATGGTAAATAAGGATAAATAAAGGATGGAATGTTTGATTGTGAAATAGAATGGTAGGTGATTGGAATGAATGATGGAGGGGAAATAAATGAAGATTAGGACTTTCAATCACACATAATGTTGTTGATGTTAGATTTAACATAACTTTAGTGATGGTGGGGCCAATTACCTCTAAAGATGATCTCGATAGGATGACCATATTTTCTACTATTTGATCTTGAGAGTAGCTACCATCTAATTAAGTTATAGATTGGAATCTATTTTTATTTGATCTTTGGTTTTATCTTCATTAAGCTGTGAAGAAATTTTGTGCTCATTTATTGGTTCCTTGATGAGGTTTTCACCAATGAATTTTTCTAGATTGTCTTGTAGCATATCCAAGAAGGTTTCACTAATGAATATTGGTTTTTGACTTTGATTGTCTTCTAGTGTTTCCAGACAATTTTCACTAAAATATGTTGAGTTTTAAATCTGCTTGTCCCCTAGCACCTTTGAAAAGGTTTTACTAGGAGATTGTTCTTCTGCTACATGAATTTGGTCTTCACCTCCTTATTATGATTCAACTACTATGTCACCATGGATGTAGTTCAATAAAGTGTGATTCTATCGATCCTAATCGACACTTGTGAGTGATGGAATGTCAATAATATGGTTGTGTTGGTTGATGGTAATGTCTTATGGAATGGTAATGGAATGGGGAGAGGCTACACAATCCTGATAAAATATACTAGGATAACTTATGTAAAAGATATAGTCCTCATCCTCAAAAATTAAAGAAGGATCACAAATGTATTCAAACTAATTTGTGAGGCATGCATAGCCAACATCATAATAACCATGAATGTACTCTATTTCAAAATTTGATTCTAACTTAATGGGCTCTGAATCCAATGTTGAAACTAATGTTGATTCTATTTTTGATGTTAAATTTGATGTCAATTTAAGAATATAACTTGACTTTGACATTAATTATTCATTTGATGGGTACTCTATTACAATGATGTCTTGATTAATGTTTCGTATTGGACAAGTAATGTCATGTGATGGCATAATGGTCTCCACCAAGATTAGTTTGTCAAAGTGAGACTCCTCAATAATAGGAAAAATGTTAAGACATAACTCCTTAGAGACTAGCTTATTAATAGGAGGCTTTTAGAAAATAGGCATATGGTAAAGGTAATGATTTGCCTAAAGGTAGTTATAATCATTAAAGAGTGACTCAATAAAGACTAGACCATCAAAGTGATACTTCTCAATAATTGGTATAGGATCAAAAGGTGATTCATCATAGATTGACTTATCACAAATGGTTGGTTCAATAAAAACATATTGGATTGGTTGGTTCTTTTGGCCTTGGTTTCCAATGAGTTAGAAAATATTGATTTTAAACACATCTTGGTCTTTAAATGATTATATTTCTTGAGGTTTGGATGGGATTGGTACTAGATGAGGAATGGTAGTGAATAAAGGAGCATAATTTCTTACATGAGCCAAAGGATGAAGTCTTGAAATGATAAAAATAGGGTGGTGTGGAGATTGATTATTTATAGAAGTTAAAGGACTAGGTCTTGGAATGATGAAAGGGCATTGTGAATCTTGATTGCTAACACAAATCAAAGGATGAAGTCCTATAAGGACACATTTGGGGCATTATGGAGCATGGTTGCTTACAAAAGATAAAGGATGAAGTCTTGGTATGGAAATGATATGATGTTATGGTCCTAGAATAGAAATGGTATGATGTGGTGGAGCCTAATTACTCACATAAGCCAAAGCATCCAAGTCCTCCTCATAAACCATACCATCCTAGTCGAAAACTTAATTTTGATTTTGTGTATTTTGAGTATGTTCCCCATATGGAGTATTGTATGGAGAATAATAAAACTCCTTAGAAAATCTATCTCTATAGGGACTTCTAATTAGATTTTGTGTGGCCATTATATCATAAGTTGGATTTTACATGACTCTACCATAAGTGTAGCTAAACATATCCACATAAATGATTAAATATCTAAAACAAAAAGGCTTAGAGTCTTGAAAACTCTATGAAACTATGTCCAAAGGATAAATGGTTCAAACTTGGTCTATCTTGATCAAAGGTGGAGTTGTATCTCTAACCAATGATTTGATCATGGAGTTGTATATCCAAAATGGTGTGTGTTAAGATTTGGCATAAAAAATTCTAACATCAAATTTCTAACGTTAAATGTCATACACATAAAAGGTCAAACATATATATAAAAATTGGCATGTCAAAGGTCTAGGTGAAAGAGTTTCAAATAAGGTCTAAACTAGGAAAGGTGAAAAGAGGTGTTAGGTAATTTGTCTAAATGTAGAGTAAAAAGATAGGCTCAAATAGGATGTGCTAGGAATTTTGGTCAAATGGTGTCAAAAGATAGACTTAAAATAAAGGCATGATATAATTTGATTTAATCTAATAAATTTGGAAATAACTTTGACATAGAACCAACACATAGAATCAAACATAAACATGATCATTGGCATAATCCATAATGCAAATGGATATTTAAGAAAGGTTGTGCTCTCCTAAAAAAAGGTACAAATAATGATGAGGATATGCATTGAAAAAATAAACCATCAATAGTTTTCAAATTTTTTTAATCTATTAATCAAAGTTATGCAACCCAAAAGAGATATTTGTGTATCATCCCCATGAATTGAGGTCTAAATAGAAATCAATCAATGTTTGAATCCAAACTTTGAAATGGTTAATTGAAAAATAGGTTTTGACCAAACAAGTTAGACAAGATTGAATAGCACGACGGTGCATAAACAAGGTCCAAATGGTATACATGACATGGTTTGAAACAAATGATTTTTGATACAATGGTAAATAAGTCTTGAAACAAATTGAGTAGCCTAATGATGTAAGCATGATTGAATGATGTGATCAATTTTATGTTTCAAAGACTCAAAGGTTTAAACTTGATAAGCATAATAATACCCACCTCAACTCAAGTGACACACACATAAACAAGTTTAGAAAAAATTTCAAGGCATAAGTGTGGTGTAAAATGACTAGCGTAACACATCTTTAGATAAAAGAGTGACATATAAACAAATTTGTTTTGACATGGTTATAAACAAACAATCAGGATTTAGTCTCAAACATACCAAGCAAAAATAACCAAAATACACTAAGTATAATTGTCTAAATCCTAACAAGGGTGTGGTAAAGTGGGGTTGACTAAAACTAATTCATTTTTTAATGTTCTAAAAGGATCAATTACATAGTGACTTTCACATCATGATGCAAAAGAAACACATGTAATTGGGTACCCATGGCACTTGGCTTGTTGTAAAAAGGTCTTATCCTTTTTGCAACCACTACATCCATCACTTAGTTAATGTAGTACAATGTCTAAAGTGTAAATACATCTCATGTACAACTCCAACACTAAAATTTGGTGTAACCATTCAAACCTATGATCTTAGTGGGAGTGGTTGAATTTAGTGCCAAGAGATGAAACATTGGGTCAAAAATTCCCTAAAGAACTTGTGGGAAGTAATGAATTCCCCCTCGCAAGCTAATTTTACATAAAAATAGATGACTTAATAGAAAGACTTTAGGGTCATTTGAAGATCACCCAAACTATTAAATGTTTTTTGGGAGTGCTTTAGATGACATTATTTTTATGCCTTGGACTAGGCATGTTTGTAATAAGGGTGACACTTTTAATTTCAAAATTTCCTTAAAAGGGATGGATGGAAGAGCATACACACAACGTCCCTCTTTTTGCCAATCAAATTCTATGTTTAATAAACTATTGAAGACAAAATTTGATAAGTGAGTTCACTTTTAAACCCAAATGAAATATTTGGTGGTGTTATTTTGACCCCTTGGTCTTAAGTTGTAATTTTGAAAGCACAATTTGTCAAAACATTCACCTTAGCATCTAAATTTTCCATTAAGTACCAAAAAAAAGTTCCTAGTCCATTTTAAACTTTTAAAGAAGGTCTAAAAATCATGTATTAACAAATTTCAAGATTGATCCTACAATGAAAAAGTTAGTATGTCCTTTATTTTTGAATATAATTTGAAAATAAGTGAAGCAACTTCTCAAAATAAGCTCTCTATTTCAAAATCATTGTTACACAGTCAATATCACTATTTCCCTATAAAAGCATAATTACTAGACAATAATATAATTGTTATGGATTAGTTTGATAGAAAACACAATATCGTTATTTTGTATGAAATCACTACTAAACAAAATCATTGTTTCAAATATAAAATCACTGCATAAGGGAATAATATTATTGTTTTATGAAATCACCACTCTAGCAAATAAAATCATTGATTTGACAAACAATATCACTGCTCCTATTAAGAAAATCATTACTTCAATATACAAAATCATTGTTTATCAAATAATTATTTCATTATAAAATCACTACTATTTGAGTAGCGATATCATAATAGAGAGAAAAATTGAGGTTTCCAAAAACAAAAATCCAATTATAAAAAAAATGGAATTTTAACTTAAAATTTTACTCTTTTGACTCCTTAAATTTAAGATTCTACATAAAATCGGTTAGTAAGTTACTTGAAAGAGATTTTTTAAGTAATTTTACGGGGCTAGAGTCCCACCGAGTGTGCCATTATGTGAACTATGAATTTGACTTAAGAGAGGATGGTTAGTATTGTGTTAGTTCTAAAATGAAATCAAAATGAAATAAACACACTAGAATAACATCTCTAGGTCTAGTTACTAGGGGGAGCTTAGTAATAGACATACTTATGAAAACAATAATTAAAATTCAAAGAAAACCTTTCTTCACCTTCCTTTAATTCTCCAAATATCTTATTGAAGTGGCTTGCTTAGCTTATGCTCACGAAGTTTGCATCAATGAAGTGTGGCTACCTCCATCTCTCCTTGGCACCATGTTTGGCTTTATCTTGGATGGGCTTGGCTTGGCTTGGCTCAATATTTGGGAATAATAACACTAATTTCATGAATATTTGGAATCAATTTAGCATTATAATTTTGCATTATTCAATATTTTTTCAATAGGAAAGGCCTCCTATTTATAGATTTTGTAAAATGGTCAAAATCAACTTGAACCATCCATCTCAAGATGAAGATGTGTGGCTAAAAATTAATTCAATTATGTAGTTAAATATATAAATATCCCCACTAATATTTGGGATATATGGGCATTAACTAGGCATGGAAAGGCTTTTATGAGGTATGGGAGGCATGAATCCTAATATTTTATGCATTTATGGCTTGTGGATGCCACCCCATAAGATGATGTAGTTAATGACAATAACTTTTCAATAAATATTTATTCAATAAGTTCCATGGAATTCTTAATTATGCTCATGATTTGAATTAATTATCTTTAAGCATGATTAGTCACTTTAGTGCAAATTTTGGCTTTTTGGTGCACAAATTAATCAAATTGGTCAGAATGTCCTATTATTGACTAGATTGGAATTGGAAGTCAATGTTAGATGTATTGGATCTTTTATCCAATTTATGATGTTATCAACACCAAATAACAAAGGCATATGTCTCATGAAAGATATTTGATAGAAAATAGCAATCCAAGGCACCTAAGTACAAAATTGGTATTTTGAATCGAAATGATCTGATCAAAATTATCTAGCCCATAAAATGAATTGCCCCATTTAGGGATACCTTGGTCTAAATTAACACTTTAACATGTCAATTTCAAAGCTTTTAATGTGTTTTAGTGTTTTTAGGCCAAATTGTGCATTTTTGGTAGAAATTGGTCAAAAGCCTAGTTGAAGGTTATCAATGGTTAGTTTTAGGTGTCTACAAGAATAAGTCAAAAGAAAACAAGGTAAAGGATGAAGAATGTTCATATGTTGATGATGATTAATTGATATCTATGTTTGCAAGGAAGTTTAGGTTTGGATATGGTAATTATAAGGGTAATTTTCCTTTTAAATATTTCAAGTATGGTAAGATTGGTCACTTTGCATCTAGAATCCTAACAAGGATAAGGCTTAGAATGATAAAGAACATGATTAATATCATATAGATGATAATAAGTTATATAATCCTAACAAAAATAAGATAAATTTCAAGAAGTATGAAGGTAGGAAAGGGTCATTCAAAAATAAGAAAAGTTTATATACAAAAGAAGATAACTTATCTGATATAAGTGACATAAGAACATTTGATAGTGATGATGACAATAATGAAAACCTATTCATGGATATAGAATCAGATAATGAGGGTTGATTAAATGGTAAAGGCCTTATGGTTGATGTAAAATCAAATGAAGAAGTTGAAGTGAACCTTGAGATAGAATTGGTGAGTGCCCTAGAGGATTTGAAGTTCTAAAGAAGAAAAAATCAAAAAATAAGATCATTAGTTAAGGAATATGAAGAGAATATTGGATTTTTTGATGGGAGACTAAGTAACACTTCTAAGGAGTATGATGAGATCATCAATCAAATTAAAGCACAAATAAAGATCATCAAAGCAAACCTATAAGATGAAGAGGAAGAATGCACCAAGTATGAAACTAAAGTGGAATCCTTGAAATATAAGTTGGATCAAGCATATATCAAATTGAAAACCTTTGTGAAGTTATAAAATAGAACTGATGCTCTAGATGATATCTTAAGTAGTCAAAAATTTACAAGTGATAAAACAGGACCTGGTTTCAAAGAAGACCAAAAGGAGACACTCAAGTCAAGGAAATGGCTATTCAATAAAATAAAGTCAACATAAAGAAACAAATAAAATAGCCTAATTATATGAGGTATGCTAATTCATTCAATGGTTACTATTTTGTATGCAATATGTTTGTCATAGAGAAAGAGAGTGTAAAAGACCCTCCAAGAATGAGTACTCATGGGAGTATGAAAGGAGTCATACTTCACATCAGCAAATGGTATGCATAAGGTGGTCTAATATAGTTATCATACACATTTAAATATTTTGAGCTAACAGAGTTAGAAGAACATCAAGTTAAAATAGGAGGTTTGAATCCCCAAGACTGCAAGAGAGAAGTCAAATGAATGTGTGGAAACCAAAGATAGTAAAGGTTAGTAATGATCAATCTACAAGCTCAAATGAAATGTTTGTTATGGTATATCATACTTTAAATGAAAAATCAAGTTAGAAATTTCTATTGTCAACTCATATTAATGATCAAATGGTTGATGAAGAGGTTAATATTATAGTTTTAATCAAGCCTAAAAGGATACTGAAGGATATTTAGTCTTGTGAGAGCATGAAAATCTAGGAATATCCTAAACTTGTGTTTTTTAAGTGATATATTGAAATATTTAACTCCATTAGGCTTCATGGAGACACTCTTTATTTAGAAGAAGCATGGTGAATGCTTGGTTTGAGGGGAATCTATTCATATTATTGATTAAGCTTAATCTATGTTGAGAAGTGGTCTTTTAATCTGAGTTCATGTGAAGGAGTTATGCATGGATTAATGGGGAGAATATTACCTTAATGATTCATATTATATGTGATTAACTTTTTTTTCAAATAAGGTGTGATTCTAGATGATATTTGTGGAAGACCTTTGTCATTGATGTCAAAGGGGGAGAAAGTTCAAGAAGGGAGATGATAATGACCAGATTGAAGAATGTTTTTCCATTAATGATAAAGGGGGAGTGTGTTGAGAATTTTTATCATTTATATCAATTTTAATGTCATTTAATGTTAAGTTTGATGTCATTGATGTCATGGTACACCTGGTAAATATACATGGTGAGTGGTTTGGTGAGGAATGAGCTTGTATGCTTGATGTGACAAGGAAGCCATGTGATAAGAGAAATTTTAAAGGAAACCTAATCTCTCCCTATTGAGAGATAATTTATTATAACCTAATGATTATTCTAAGGTTTATGTCAGGATTTAAGTCAAGTTAAGAAGGTTTGAGTACTAGCTCTTGGGTATAAGGTGTATAACAAGCAAAGTCATATCATGAGCATGTGCATGATAAAAATGGAGAGGTATGTATAGAGGTATGGAATTATTTTATAATCTTGTGATTCATGTGAATAAGGTGTATAATCATCAAAGAGTGTTTCAATATTAGTTTCAAAGCTTCAAGTACTTGAGAAGCCTAGTCACGGCACTTGTCATATCATGAAGATACCTTGTAAGAAGGTGTAAGCATGGTAACCTAGTGAGATGGATACACAGAGGCATAATAAGTTGTATAATTTTTATTTATAATACATATGAGGCATTTGATTACTAAAAATAGTTTCAATGTGAGCCTACAAGGGTAATACCTTAAGTCTAAGTGTGCAACTAGACTAGTTTTAGACCCTCCCTAACTTAATAAGGTATCAATAGGTGTTATTAAAGCCTATTAAGGATGTAAATTAGTGTTTTATCATGAGAGAGTTTGATTTATTTTGATAATGAGGTGGAGAGTGCATGTAAATAAGCTTAAAGGTCATCTTTTATACCTAATATGGTTTGTAAGTCAAGGTCTAAGAGAACAAAGAGACAAAGTGTGGCCTAATGAGGGGTCATGATCAAATTTCAAGATATTTGAGCTCATATGAGTATGGAAAAAGCTATGATATGTTGTTTCAAGTATGTTCACAAGGTTTGAGGTCATGGTTTGCAAGATAAATCATGAAAAGTGGTTTTGAGGTCTTTCATGTATACAAAATGAAGGGTTCTTAACCTGAGAAGGACTTTCAAGTATTCATTGGAATGTGTAACTTCTACATGAGAACCTAATATATTCATGGAATATGTGTAAGTTTCCTAGATAATATCTTTAGGCATTATTTTTGTAAATGAGGGCAGTCCTTTATGAATAGTTGTTACACCAAAATAGTGTTAACCCTTTATAAAACCCTAACAATGACCTGATGTGGATGATATTATTAAGAACATCCTAGAATGGATTGGTATGTCTTGATAAGTTATTTTATTTTTATTCAACTCTCCCAGGCACCTCTAGGTGTGATTGGTTTATCAATGGTGTGAGCAGACCCTACAAGCAAGAACACAGTTCTCAGAGATTTAGTGTAGTAGTCAAAGTTTACCAAATCAAAGTATGAAAATAATTATAAGGATAATTTTGAGACTTTTATTTTATGTCCATGGTTTTTTATAATTATTTTTTATCCCTTAGGTGTGCTAAAATAGTCATCCAAGTTGACCAATTGCTTACATGCCTAATGATGTAAACAATAAGAAACTAAAATAGAAGTAAAGATTTGATTAGGGAAGTGTTATCATGGAATAAGGATGAATCCAAGTGCATGGAGACATTTTAAATACTTTAAAAACATTTTCATGTTGGATATAAGTTTTGGGGGTCAGTGGAAGTGATGAAAATGTTGCTCATAAGTTGACCTGTCTAGTTTAGATGAGACAATAAGGTACAAGATTATGAGATTAGTCTACAAGACTAATAATTCCATTTTAAAATGGTATATTTATATATAATATTTTCATAATTATTTTATAATATAATATAAATATGTTGGAATTCTCTGAAAGTGGTCATACAGATGTTGAATGTCATTATCACCATGATTGTGCTTCAAGACAAACTAATAGTTCTAGGTAAGCAAGTTGAAATAATGAGTTTGAAACTCTATGCCCTGAGTTTAAAAATCTAATTTAGATGTTGGATCTACTTGGGAATTTTATTTCCTATCAATTCTTTTTATAAGGTTTTTCAATCAGTGAAAGTAGTGAAAATGTTGAAGCCAAAATGGCTTGTCTGGTTGAGTGAGGTTTGTGAGAGAGAAGGTCAAAAAATTATATGAAAGACCAATAATTTCCATTATATATTTTGATATTTATATTTAAGGTTGTCACAAGGATGTTTTATTATAATTTTAATGCAATTTAAGTCCTTTATTTTTTTATTTTAGGTGTCATAATTTCAAGTTTCAGTCACTTTGTTTTGAGACTAGTTGGCAGTTCAGAGTGAGCACTTTGCAAAGAGGAGTTTGAGCCTATATCCCATGATTTTTGATGCATAAATCATATGTTTATAACATTTAGATCATATATATATATATATATATATATATATATATATATATATATATTTCCATGGTTTTTTGGAAAAATTGTGATTATGCTTCAGTTGTTAAAGACAAACTTTCTATGTATGAGAAGGCATAATTGTGAATAGTACAAATAGTGTGGTTCATGTAGTGGTTCAAGATAAAATGTGTTATAAAGAATATAATATCTTAGTATAGGTATATTTTATTATAATATTATATGTTCCTATTATGTGAGGTGTTTTAATGTGTTCTAAAGAAGGTAAAGTGTAACATGTGCTAAAGTAAACCTAATGGAATTAGGTCTCCATGAGACCTGTTCACCAAATTTGACCCTACATGTCAAATTGGGACCCCTATAGGTAAAAAATTAATTTTTATAGGTTTATATGGGGTTTAATATTTTTTCATGAGGTATATCATAGGTCATTTTATGTCATTTCATGTTATATTAGCCTTGGTCATTTGTCATTTTAGTCTTTATATCCTTTTGAGTTATTTTGGGGTCAAAATAGGGAATTAAATGAGTTGTACAACCTCTTATATAAGTGTGAAGGTGTAATAAGGGTGATTTCATGTGACATGTGTCATATTATGCCTTAATCAACTATTCATAAATTAAAGTGATAGGTTCTTAAGAAGAAAGAGTATTTTTATTGGGAAAAGAGAAGAGTTTGGAACTTATACATCCCATGGGGGAAGGTGATATGTGGGATAATGCCATGGAATGTCTCTCTAGCTTCCTCAAGCTAAATTACACATTTGTAATGATCTAGAAGTTCTAATTTTGAACTAAAACTAGTCTAGTCCTTCTTCACCCTTCTAGACACATAAAACTAGTTAGCAAGTTTATGTTTGGTATGGATGATAAGAGAGATTTTAGGAAAATTTATCTTGGGGTGTATTATACACTCAGACAAATTCCATTTAATTTTTGGTTTCATATGAATTTTGGTGTGTTCCTTATCAACCATTCATAAGAAGTTGACTTATCTAATTTGTTTGTTAATGTATTCACCCTATAAGTTTTGTTGTTTGGATGATTCCATACAATATAGTTTATGAGTTTGATTCCATAGGATTTTTAATCCATCATATAATGTTTCCCATGATTTTTTTAGTGTTCCAAGGTGTTTTGATAGAAAAATCATCTAAGGTTTTTAAACTAGTCTTTTTGGGATGACAGTCCTATTTCACCATTTCCAAATCTTCATGATTTGACAATGACTTCATAAGGTCATGATAGGTTATTTTTTATGTTTTAAATTTGATCTTGATTCCCTTTACCTTATAAAGTTCATTCTTAAATAAATCTCCATGGAATTATATTTATGCAACATATACAATCTGATAGCCATGGATGTACATCTATAGGTGCCATGGAGGAAGAGTACAATGTTGAAATGAAGATGTCTTTACTTGTTATAAGTATTCATAGGTTTGAAAGGATCTTTTTTAACATTTTAGGGAGATGCAATGAATCTTGAAGGTTCATACACCTTATTTATGATTCATAATTCTTTTCACTACCTATAAGTAACTTAATATGCACCTATAGGTTCCTTCTTAGAAACCAATTATGTTAAAAAGAAGTGTTTGAGTTGGGAAAGGTGTTTGATAGAGGAAAAAAATTCTATGTGGAAACATTTAAAGATCTCAAAACTCATTTGAATCTCACAAGTCATGTTTTCTACCAACTATTCATCTTCACTACCTATATTTGTAGATGGCCACCTACAGGTGGCTCAACAAAGAGATGAGGAGTTATATTGGAGTATGGAAACAATTGATGGAACCTTCTTTGAAGTTTAAAGTGCCTTAATGAGGAGAAGTGTTGATTTGTATACCCTTGTGTGGTGCCATTATTATTATTTCTATATTGAAAGTTGGAGAAATCTAAACATTATGTAAGAGGACTACATTCTTTTTCAATTTCTTCATTTACATTTCTTGCTTTAAGAAGCTGAATTAGAATCATATCAAGAGCTAAGGCATTAGCAAGCCTGAGTAGAGTTTGTTTATTACTACAAACACATGTGTTCCATCTTGAGAGGTGTTGAAAGTTTTTGGAAAATATTGGTGCCAACTTATTATTAGATCTGGAGGTTTATGGACAAAACCTCCCTCTACTAAAGTGACAAAAAATACATTTACCCTCTTTTTATCCTAAAGAAATAGATTAATATTTCATTATTTTCCTTATTAAGTTGGTTTTTTTTCCTTAAAGTGAAGTCAGTTTTGATTACACAAGCGTAGGGGTCACCCAGTAGATATTTTTTCACTTTGGATTACTCATAAATGTTTGTGGTTCAATTATGGTAATAATGATTAGTTGGAATCCTACTATAATTTTCAATTTGGTCACTAAAATCTATTTGTAGTTTCTTTTTTTAAGTTTTTGACCCATTTATAGGAATTCATAAAGCCTATAGTTTTTGAACTGTAAGTTTAATTTGAGTTCTATTTTTTTCAAAAGTGTATGGTTTTCAATTATCTATGCATTGGTGTCATCAATTTGTAAAAGTTCACTAATTTTATAACATGCCAAAATTAGGAGGGTCTTTAATATAATATTTTGAGTGGTTGCCTTGGTACTAATTTGTGCACCCTTTTGTATTATTTCTACTATTTAGTGACTCACTATCATGGATTCTACTTTTGGTATTGATCATTGTGATCCTTTAACTACATGTACTTACCATACATAGATACCTATAATGGAAACAACCATAAAACATAAAGGATTATGGTCCTTAATGAGTGAAACTCAACCACATTTCACAAGAGAGTTTGAAAAATTTTAGCACCAATATAAGTTTTAAGAGTGTATGGGTTTGATAGGGACTTATGTGAGTGATATTTTTTCATTTAATTTGTATGGGTGTGATACTTCATTCAAAATGTGGGTTAAGATAAAGGGTTTATTTAATAAATTAGATTACATGAGAGCTATGCAGCTTGAAGTGGAGCTTACTTCATTCAATCTGGATTACTTTGCCTCTATTGTAGACTACCTCACTAAGTTTAAGAATTTGTTGACATAGTTGAAGGGGATTTTATAAGATAAGAAATATGAAGAGTGTGTACTTTATTTTACCCAAGTTAAGTGGTCCATTCCAAATCTTTGCTTCAACTTTTTTCTCTAGCATGGATGTCTTAGGTGTTACATTCAAAATGCCAAATTGTCTCACCTTGAGTCTTCCACCTCTCAAAAATAATTAGTAGCATCACATCCTAAGAACAAGGGTAAAATAAAGAGTAATAATAATAATACTCCTCCATCTCAAAATTCACCTAAGCCAAACACCAACACATCTAAACAAAAATCGTCTTCCAAATCCAAGAATAAGTCTAACCAATCATGTTCCTATTGTGGGGGGAGTGGTCATGAAGATTCTAGGTGTATTAAAATAATACAATCCTTAGAGAATGTCATTAGGAAACACAATATTTCTATCTCCACTCCTTATCCATCTCATGGAGATAAGAAATATGAAGAGTGTGTGTACTTTATTTTATCCAAGTTAAGTGGTCCATTCCAAATATTTGCTTCAACCTTTTTCTCTAGCATAGATGCCTTAGGTGCCACATTCAAAATTTCAAATTATCTCACCTTGAGTCTTCCACCTCTCAAAAATAATTAGTAGCATCACATCCTAAGAACAAGGTTAAAATAAAGAGTAATAATAAGAATACTCCTCCATCTAAAAATTCACCTAAGCCAAACACCAACACATCTAAACAAAAATTATCTTCCAAATCCAATAATAAGTCTAACCTATCATGTTCTTATTATGGGGGGAGTGGTCATGAATATTTTAGGTGTTTTAAAATAATACAATCCTTAGAGAATGTCATTGGGAAACGCAATATTTCTATCTCCACTCCTTATCCATCTCATGAGCATGAGAAAGCACTTAATGTTGTTAGTAGATCATAGTCACCTATTTTAGATAGTTGGATTCTAAATTTTGGTGCTCCACACCACATGATTTCTTCCAAAGAGTCAGTTATATCTCTTGTTTTGAGTTTTACTTCTAACATTGAGGTTGGAGATTCTTCCTTTATTTACAACTAGATGGTGGCTACATCACTGATGCATTATATTTGCTAGACATCACCACCAATATACTTTTATTTTATCATATTTACCATTTTGATTAGGGCAAGATAGTGACTTTCACACCATAGGGTGCTAAAGTTTCAGCTTTGTTATAACCACACACACTTATTACACATGGTGTTGTTAATCATAGTTATTTACTCTATTAATTTGAGGGTTTTGATTATACTCCTCCTCTATGGATACGTTTGGTTTCTCATAAAAATTCTAAGAGTAGGCTTTGGCATGAGATATTTGGAAATCTCAATTACATTCACACTTGAAGGAGTTGATTAATCATAGTATGGTAGAGGGTCTTCCTATAGTTTCGTGTCTTGATGGAGTTTTCCCTAGTTTTACATTAGGTAAACAACACCAAGATTTGTTTCCTAAGGGTATGTCCATGAGAGATTCTTCACCACTTGATCTTGTCCATAGTGATTTGATGGTTTTTCCTACTTTCAATGGAGCTAAGTATGCACTTACTTTCATTTATAATTTATTGAGGTGTAATTGGGTCTATTTTCTCAAGTACAAGAATATGTCTTTGCTCACTTCAAAGTCTTTAAAGCTTTGGTCAATAAATCATATTATATTTACATCAAAAAGCTTCATATAGATAATAGGGGTAGTAATTCAATCAAGAATTATCTAATTTTGTCATCTCATGGTATTTTTCATAAAAATTCTATTGCACATAGTCTATAGAAGAATGGCTTATCAAAACGAAAGAACTAAACTTTAAAGGAGATAGATAACTACATGATGTATTTACGAGATTTACCCATATCTATTGGGTAGAGGTAGTTAATTATTTGAACTACATATAGAACCACACACCACACAGATCATTTGAGAATTTGAATCCAGAGGAGGGTTGGTTTGGAACCAATCATGATATCTCATTTTTATGAGTCTTTAAGAGCCTTTCTTGGGTGTTTTTAACAAAGAATAAAAGGAAAAAATTGGATAAGAAGACAAAACCTTTGATTTTTATGGGGTATTTCAAGGAGATGAGAGCTTATCATCTTTTAGATCCTGATACTCATTATGTTAATTTTTAATACATGTACAATTTGATGATAACTTCATATCTCATGACTCCTCATCTTCTTCTATACCTTCTTCTTTTGATGATTCATCACCTCCTCTTAAGGATTCATTCTTTGAGGATCTAGTTCAAGAGGCCCCTAAGGAGGTTATAGAGGATGAGGATATTACTCACACTGATGTTACTAGTATGCCTAGGTAGGCTCATACTATAGTTTTTGAGGTATCACCTTTCATACAGGTCTTATACCCACTTGACATCATCATGCACATTCTATAGGTATTATAATTTTATGTTAGGCATTCTCTAGGGATCCACAATAATTTTTACAAGCCCATGGGATATAGGAGTGGGATGATGTGATGATATATGAGTATTATTATTTGATGAAGAATCACACTTTGTATTTGGTCATTCTTCTTAAGGGAACAAATTTGGTTAAGTACAAGTGGATTTACCACACCAAGTATGCAAATGATGGGTCCATTGATAAGTATAAAACATATGTTATTTCAAAGGGGTTCTTTTAGTTTGAAGGTATTGAATAATATAATAATTTTGTGCATGTTTCCAAGATATATTCTATTCAACTTATACTTTCTCTTACTACATCACAGTGTTGGTTAGTGTATCATATGGATGTTAAGAGTATTATTTTTCATAGAGATTTGTAGGAGGAAATCTATATGTAGCAGTATGATAGGTTTGTTAATGATTATTCCCTTATTTATTGACTTAGGATGTCTTTTTATGATCTTAAATATCCCCCTTGGGCTTGGTATGATAATATGGATTATTTTCTTCTCACTACTAGCTTTATTCATTACCACTCTAATCCCAAAATGCATATCTAGCATATTAGTGATGACATTATTATACTAGTCTTGTATGTTGATGATTTACTTCTCATAGGCATATCCTTTTCTTAGATTCAAGCCACTTAGTAGGCACTTTTATCATAATTTGATATAACGTATCTTGGTCTTTTTTACTTATTCCCTTATTTACAGATTTCATAGTCAAATGTAGGGATTTATTTAAGTCAACAAAAGTACACCCTTGATCTTATTCTACTCCACTTTGTGATCCTACATTGTATAGATAGATGGTTGGGAGTCTTAAGTATTTAACCCATACTCACCTTGACATTTAATTTGTAGTTGGGCTTGTATCAAGGTTTGTATGTGTTCCTCATGACTATCATTGGTAGGTCGCCAAGAGGATTTTATGATATCTACAAGGCACTACTCATTTTGGATTACACTACACTAGGTGTTTTACTCAGTTGGTTGGGTACAATAATTCTAATTGGGAAAATTATCTTGATGATATCTATTCCACTTATGGCTATATCTTTTTTATTGGTTCTTCACCTATTATTTGGTTGTGTAAGAAGCAATATGATATTTCACATTCATCTATATAGGTTGAGTACAAGTTAGTATTTATATCAATTCAATAGCTCTTTGGCTTCATCAGTTATTGATAGAGTTTGGATTCATGTAAGATTCACCTATTATACTTTGGTGTGATAACCAGAGTGTAATTCACATATCTTGCAACCTAATTGAGCACTAGTAGACCAAAACCATTAAGGTATATATGTACTTAATTCCTCATCACATTTAGGATAGAGTTCTCATCTTTAAGTGTATTTTAGCTTAGTAGCAAGTTGTAGACATCTTCATGAATATTTTTACATCACCTCATTTCCTTGAATTGCATGGCATTCTTGGGGTTTTATAATTTATCTTTGGGGGTGTTTATAAGTATATTTTCTTCTTTATTTCATGGATATATATTGTACATGAGTACCTTATCAGGCTTAGTTGTTAGGACTCATACTATGAATATGTCACTATTTATTTTGTGGCTATTATTATCCCATAACTTCACTTAAGAGGGGTGTTAGAGTATGTGTTTATCAGATTTTCTTAGTTATAGCAAGGTATTTAATCTTTTTCCTAGTTTTCCTTATGTAAAGATTTATCCCACATTACTTAGTTAGGATAATTATGTATTTTACTTTGCCTACTTATGAAAGGGCTTCTTATTGTACTAGCATCTCATTTTTATAAATAATCATCTGACTGTCCTTGTTTTACATCTCATTTGTTTTCAGCTTCATGTGTAATGTTATTATTGATAACTCTTTGGATTCTTGGGTTGGAATGGTTTTACAATTCCTAAAAAGATGGTCCCAAGTGTGGCTAACACAAAAGCACAATCACATTAATTAGATTCATACTTACTAACTTATTATGTAAGGGTATATTCCTTTGCATAGTGACTCCATTTGTGTACTACTTAATGGATTACAATGTTTATAAATACCTAACATTGGTTTTCAATAGGATCAAAGAGGCTAGATACTTATCCCCTTAGCAATCCCAATATCATGTGCCCAAATTTGTATAGCCCATCATGGAGTAGGGTTGGTATGATATTGGGAGATGAATCCTCAGGGCAACAAACCCCTAAATAACTCATGGGGAGGTGATCAACTCCCACCCATAAGCTAAATGCATAAAAATAAATAAATGAAATTGGAATGATATTAGAGGTATCTTTTAAATCACCCAATTCACTCAAAGCTTGGGGAGAACATACATGAAATTATTTTTGACATAACCTTACAAATAATGGTAATAAATAAATCACTTTTGGTCATTTAAATTCCCTAAAGGGGATAGGGGAGAGCATACATGCTAAACCTAGTATTTTCCAAACTCAAAGAATCTAATATAAGTATTTGAAACTAGCTAAATAACAAAAAATAATAATAAATTACATTATGATCTCTAACTAAAGATGTTGGTTCTTTTTACTAACACTAAATTGAAATGTGTTTTAAAATTTTGACCCCTTAGTTGTGTTTGCACTTGTAAAATCTTGTAAATGCTAAAATATAATTTTTTGAGTGATTTTTAAGCACCTTAACTAAATTTGAATGAGTTTTAACCTTAGTTTGTAAATTTTAAATTTTTGAAAATCAAAATTTGATTAAAAAGCACCCAAAATTCTCATTTTTTGGATCAATTCTCTACAAACATGGTTAGTGGATTAATTTATGTTTAAGACAAGGTGATATTCTTTCAATTTAGATCAATAAAAACAAAACATTTAACTCTCAATTTTATAAAAAAACATAGAGAAATCACTGATGAATATTATAGGGATCGTTGCCTATTTTATCAATCAACAACAATTTGTTATGATCATCACTAATTCTTATAATCACACCAAAAATAAACCTATTTTGATAGAAAAAACACTTGATAAAAAAAATTAAACTCAAACTTCTAGATTCCCTACAATAAGAAGGTTAAAAAGGTAATAAATTTATTATTAATCTCCAAAAAAAAGTAAGAAAGAGTTAATTTTTACTACATTTTTAGTTTGTTGTGTTTTAACGCATAGGACATCGATGATTACTATAGTGATCATTGACAATTTTAGCAATCATCAATGATTTAACATGGTCATCATTGATCCCTGTGACTTGATTAAGAGCTCAAATTTATTTATTTATATATCAAATAGATTAAAAACATTGAGGGATTTAGTAGTGTGTTAGTATGATAAATAAAAACACACTAAGAATCTAATACCTCAAGCCTTTTTGGGATTGTTTTCTCTATCTAGGACTAAAATTTCTTAGGCATGTGCTAAAATGATTAAAATCCAATGTTTTGGTGCACTGGCATTCCATTCAATAATGAGTTTTCATGTGCTCACCCAAAGCATGAAATGACATATTGGTAACCAGTGGTTTTGTTATGCAAAGGTGTACTAACATATAATGGCACTCAAAAGCATCTAATTTACTCAATGATTAATTATAAAAATAAATACATAGTAACTGTGGTCATAAGTTTAATTAATTAAACAAAAATATATAAGATTACCAACACCATTATTTCTATAATCAAAACAATAACATTCAAGTAATACAAGTTCCATTCATCATATTGAAAAGAGATTCATAGGTTATATAAAAAAATACATGGTGAATCTTAGTCACATAACTATTTTATATAGTTGATTAAAATGATAATAATATCATAATAGTATCCTTGATCACATCAATGGAATAATAATCAATGTATGTAGTAAAATTTGCTCACCCCACTAATTACACTAATTTTTCTAATTTAACCTATAACTATACTTCCTAGATAATTAAATAAAATCCCATTCTCTATTTCCTGCATCCTAAAAACCTTATTACATCTCATAACCAATTAATCCCCTTCATTAATCCACTAAAAAAACCCATTTACCTAATAACTTACTCCTTAAGCCAATTCTACCCACCCATTAACCACCATATTCCTAGCTATTACTAAACCCCTAAACCCTAATAGATATTTATAGAATTGGATAATTCTATAAATATCCTCTGTTTTATCTCCTTTTCCTCTAGAATTTTCCATTCTAGATATTTTCAAAGAGTTTTAAATTCCTTGTAAATATCTTAGCCATTGTGTTCTTGTAAGTTCATATTGGTGTGTTTATGGCATTAAGGTTATCATTTAAGTCAAAGGTAGTCAAATTTCATTGGTGTCCTAGAGGTTATATTATAAAGATACATGACAAGTATTCATAATGACTCAAGCATGGCCTAGTAGGTCTTTGATTTTTACATAAGGTCTTGGCACAAGGTTGTATCTTGACAAGCTTATGAGAAGTGATTGCTTTGAAGAGATCACCTGAAAGAGAGTTATTGTATGTATTGACATGCTTGTTATGATAGCATTATTATGGAATAAGGTCATGAGAACAATTCTATGTGAACATCATGTATTAAGAAGCCTAGTCTTGTATTGATATAGGCATGAAGCATTGTGATGAATGGTAATGATATGAAGTTGGATGAGCTTGAATGTGTTAAATTTAGTAATATAGCATGTAAAAAAATGTTGTAAAATGTTTTAATACTATTTATAATGTATATAAGTATTTATATGAGTTCTAAGGTCTATGTTAAAGCTTTATCCCTACATGAAGAAACCTAATGAGATGGCACAGGCCTAGTAACATGTTGAGTTAAGAAGTTTGTGACTTGTATGAGAAATATTGGTAGCATATGATAATGTAATGAGGTTTTCCAAGTTGTTTCAAGTATTTTTTCTTAGTTTTAGTTCCTAAGTTGAAGGAGAAAGCAAGAAAACATGTTTGAAGGTCTCATGTTCATGTCAAATAAAAAGATGAGATCTTGAGAAGGAAGTTTAGATGCTCATTGGAACATGTGATAATTTCATGAGAAACTAAGATATATTGGAGAGATATAAAATATTCCTAAGAATTATTTTCAAGTTTTAGGATGTGGTTTCAAGGACAAAGTTGTATGAACAAATGTTAAGAAGGTAAACTAGTCTAAAACCCTCTCAAAAACCTCACAATGACCCAACTAGAGAGATATTTATATACATTTCCCATAATGGTTTTGTTAAGATTTTTTGATTATTTTATGTGATAGAGTAATTCTCCAAGCATCTCTAAGTGAAATTGGTGTTTTAGTATAATGAGTGAAACCTATAGAAAACCCCTTATTTTTTAGTAATTTGATGTTATAGGTAGGCTTGACAAGGTCAATACATGCAAGTGGATAGAGATTGAAGGAAAATATGTTTTATTATATTCATGGTGTTTTTTATACAATATATATCCTTTGTTTAAACTAATTTTATCACCCAATTTGACCTATCACTAAATTGGCAAAGAGTGAAAATAGTGAGAAAAACTAGGCTAGAGTGAAAAAGTGTTTAGGGATGAGTTTAAAATGATTAAGAATGGTTTAAATTATTTTGGTTATTTTTAAAATTCATATACCTCATATTTCATTGGTTTATTAATTTTGAATATTCTCACATATAGGCAAGAAAGTGCTCTCAAGATGACATTCTAGTGAAGTTGGATAGTGAAAGAGTAAGTTTCAAAGTTTGATATATTTGTTCCATATATTCCATTATAAATATATAAATTTGTGTTTTAAGTTTTTTTAAGGTTTTAAAAGGATAATAAAAATTATTTTTAAGTTCAAGGAAGTGTCCCCATAGGAGTTAAGAGTCATGATCACCATGACTAGTTCTTAATACAATTTGACTATTATAGGTGTGCTAGGTGAAGTGGAGAGTGTGAGTCTCTAAGAAAAGATTTGATGCATATAATGAAAAAAAATTTGAGACTTAAAATGACCTATTAATTATTTATTTAAATTTGATATATCAGTTAAGTATTTTTAATTTGGAATCCAAGATGGCTTATTAGATTATATAAGGACTATGAGAGAATAGCTTGACAAATTGTTCTATAAGACCAATGGTTATCACTAGAGATTGATATCTATCTATTTTGGAATGATATAGAAGACTGAGAAAATTTTCATGTTAATTAAAATTCATTAAAGCTCCATTTCAAGTGATAAAGATAATGTTCTTCATCACTATGTTTTTGAAGCTATAGGTAGTTTTGATTAGTCATCTTGTAGAGGTGATTTTGAAGTGATTTGGAAAGTGTTATATAATAAAATTAATTTTAAGATGTTGATTATGTTTCAAAGTTTAATTATAATTATATTATAGTATTTTTTTGTCCCTGTTCAAGTGTAAAAATTCAAAAAAAAAATTGTGTTTTTAGAACCTATGTGCAAAACAAAGTGATCTTGTTGCAGAAGTGCTTTTGTGTGTTTGAAGATTGAATGAAGGTGTATAATGGATTTTATGGTGGAAACAAGGTAATTTAGAATATATTAATGTAAATTTTTGAGTATTTTATTTTATTAAATTTATTAAATTATTCATTTTTATGAGACAGACTTTTCCCACATATAAAGGGCTAATTGCGAGTAGGTTTAATAGCATGGTTCAAGTGGTGAATTTTACTTCCATGTGGCATGGACCTAAATATATGTCATCATGGGTATATTTAATAATTTTATTAATTTTTTAAATTTTTTTTGAAATCTAAAGGTTTTCCAAGTGATTCTAAGCATGTGTGCTTGAAATAGGTTTAATTGCATTAGGTCTCTATTAGACCTAATGGAGGTTTTGGGCCTTAATGGGCATGACCAACATATTGATTGGTTGTATCACTTGTTTAATTTTTTTTAGACCTATTATAAGGATAATTAAATTATGAAAAGTATCTTTTTTGACCAAGTTGGGTAAGAACACATGTTGAGTATAAAAGTAAGGCCTAATTGGCCTATTTGCACAAGTGAGGAATGGATATAAGAGAAGAAAATTGATCATTGAAGGATTAGTATTAGGTTATTTAGGACCATAATAAGAGTAAATAAATTATGATGAACATCTTACATATATTTTGAAGGTGTATGATAATTTCAACTGACTTAATAAACCTAAAAGAGGTATGTTGAGCAAGGAAGCCTAGGAGGTTGTTTGAGAGGGGTAAAAGGTTGAAGTGAGATGAGTGAGGTGAGAGATGATTATTAGGTTCATCATAAAAGTGTTACATATTTATGACAGTGATTGATTTTTATGATAGAGAAGAGATAGATCTAAAGAAGAGGTCACCATCAGTTGAGAGAAAAATAAGGTGTCTTGAGGTGATCAAGATTATCTTGGTTGGGTTGGTTCTTAGTCAAGAAGGGAGTTGAAGATTCCTTTTAGGTTGAATCTTGAAAATTTTTATTTGAAGTAGTTTGGTTGGTGCTAAGTCACTTATGGGGTTGGGTCCTCCTTATAATTAGGTACTTTTTAAAGACTAGTTGAGTGGGTACTTTACTAGGCAGGGGTTGGTGCCTCACTAAATGTTGAATCATTACTTATAAGATAGTATTACAAGTGGTGTTTTATTGGGTGTCCACATTAAAAATCCCTATAGTGGTCAGTCTTGACAAGAAATCAGCGACCACATTAGATTTTCTTGGATTATCCACAATGGTAATATCAAATTCTTGTAGAAGTAATAACCATCTAATTATTCTACCTCCAACCACTGGTTTGTTCATTAAATATTTAATTGTTGAGTGATTTGTATGTACAAATATTTTGTACCCCATAATGTAATGTCTATATTTATTTATTGCATTGATCACGGCCATAAATTCTTTTTCAGTGGTAGTGTAATTTTTTTTAGTGGGATTAAGATTTTTACTTAGGTAGTAAATAGCATGCATTCTTCCTTATTCATCTTTCTATCCCCAAATTGTACCAATTGAGGTGTTTGAGGCATCATTTTGGATGTGAAAAGGTTTCTCCCAATTAGGTCCTTACAATACTGGGGTAGTTACTAATTTCTCTTTAATTTCTTCAAAATCATGTTGACATTGTTCATCCCAAAGAAATTCACAGTCTTTGGTAAAGAACTTAAACATGAGAGCAATGATTTTACTAAAATCCTTAATAAAGTTCCTATAGTATCCATCATGCCCTAAAAATTACTTGATATATGTGGGGGTTTGAGGAATATACAAATCTGAAATAATCTTGATTTTGTTTTAGTCAACCTGAATTCCTCTTTTTGAAATATGGTGTCCTAATACAATCCTTTCATCAACCATCAACAAACATTTCTCATGACTAAGAGACAAGTGATGTTCACATCTTGTTAATACTCTGTCCAAAATTTTTAAGGCATCATCAAATGTATCTCCATGCATACTAAAGTCATCCATATATACCTCTACAAAGTCATTTTTTAGGTCTGCAAAAAGTGCTAATACAGCGCTTTGAAATGTTTTTGGAGCATTGCATAGTCCAAATGGAAATACTCTATAAACAAAGGTACCCCATGAAAAAGTAAATGTAGTTTTGTCCTGATCCTTAGTAGCATCTCTGATTTGATTGTATCCACTAAATCCATTCAAGAAGGAAAAGTACTGTTTACCTGAAAGGTTATCTAAGACTTGATCTATGAATGGTAAGGGAAAAAAATCTCTTAGGGTGTATTTGTTCAATTCCCTATAGTCAACACAAATTCTCCATTTTTCATTCTTTTTAGGGACAATTACAAGAGGAGACACCCACTGGCTATCTGAGATAGGGTAGATAAAACCTACTAGTAATAGTTTCTCAATTTCTTGTTTGACTATATCTCTTAAGGCTAGATTAATCCTTCTCTGAGGTTGCCTAACTAGTCTAATGTTTTCAGTATAAATGTGATGGGTGCAAATACTTAGATGAATTCCCCTTGTATCTCTATAGTCCCAAGCAAAAGCTTTAGTATGATCCTTCAGAACATCAAATAGTTTGGTTTCTTCATCATTTGTTAAGTAGCTATTAATATTCAAAAAAATTCTTGGTTAAATCTCAACATGTTTAGTTTCAGGATATGATGAACTAATTTATTGAAGGGCTTCCATTAAGGTGTTTAGTGGACATGCATGTGGTAACAACATATGACATGTAACAACATCTTTGAAAGTTCCTTGAGACAGAATGCTAGCCAAAGGACAATAGGAAGAGTTATTATACTTATCTTGCTATAGGTCAAATTCCTCATTATTACTATTGTCTAGAAATTCTTCATCATCTCTTGATATCTATAAAGCTGAAGCTACATATCCTTCCTTCAAAGTGAAATTATCTATATTTGTTGAGAATTGGTGTGGTTTTAAAACTAACTGTGATGGTTCTATAACATATTATGTAGGTTCCAAAGCTAGTCCCATTTGTTCCAATGACAATTGATGTTCATTTAATGAAGGATTAACCATCTCTTCTATTTCTCGTGCATGATCTTGCAATGTTATCATACCCAAAGAAGATAGATTTTGCTCATTAATATCAGGATTATCAACCCATAATTTTGCTTGATTATCAATGAAAGGCATGTAGAAGGATATAATAAAATTTTCTTAGAATTCTTACCATTTGAAATAGTCATATCACCTGACCTACAATCAATTAAGGTAGCAACTGTAGCTAACCATGGTCCCCCAAAATAATGGGATAACCAAGTGTTTTACCTTTTGGCTGTAAGATAAGGAAATTGACTAGATATTCTCATGATTCCACCATTACTACTACATCTTCAATAACTCCTTTCAATTTTGTTATAGATTAATCTACCATTTGCATATGGTATTAGTAGGTTGTATGCCTAGTAATGGTAATGTTTTCAAAGTATCCACTGTCATTACATTGATAGCTACACCCAAATTAATCAAAATGTTATGTATATCCTTATTCCCTATAGAAATAGAAATAGTAGGGCTTCTGAGATCTCCATATTTGGGTAGTAAGAGTTTTCCTGCTAATAAATCAACTAGTTTCCCATCTATCAGAATAGTCTAGGGTACTACTTTCTTCTAGGTTTTTTAAAACATAACAATTTAATTAACTTGTTCAGTTTTGGAATATCCTTAATTGCTTATAACAATGGTATTTCAATATTCAATCTTCTTAGTTCCTGAACCAATTTAGATTCCTTAAGTTCTATGGTTCTTTAAGTCTTTCTGGAAATGGAATCTTAGTAGAATTTCTTTTTGGTTCCTTATCTCTTTCTTTGTCATCTTCCTTAGGTGTAATTATGCTAGGGGTTTTATCTTCTTCTACCATTTTAGTGATTATAATAGGGGGACTACTAACTATTTTTCCAGATCTGGTTTGAATGTTTTTACAATCCATTATATTTAAATCAACTAATTTTTCTAGTTATGTTTTGTATATAGGAGTTTTTTGTTTGTTTAATGGGTTTGCTACTGGTTGTGCTGGCATTTGTGTTTGAACTATGTTTTCAACCTATGGATTTTGTATTGGAGGTCCCATTATGGCTAGTTGGTTCTAATTTGGATATGTTTTCCTTTGCTTATAATTATTAGGGCCCCATCTAGGTTGTGACCAAGCATAAGGATTTCCTTGACTAGCCCAAGCTTGTTGATGTCCTTGAGTATACCAAGATTGACTTGCCCCATCTTGAGGATGCCATGTAGGTTGAGGGGCCCAAGGTGGCTACCCCCAATTTTTTGGTACTATTTGAGATGCCCATGGCATCATCCAAGGATTAGGAGTTGGTCTTGGTATAACTTGTCCTTGGTTGGGTTGTCTCTGAATAAAATTCAATTCTTCTATGGTGGATGATGTATTGGTTCATTTGAGCTGATTTTTTATGAGTGGAAGAAGCCAAAAAGCATGAGTATCATGTTCTTTAGATTCATATACAAGATATACTTCTATTTTATCCAAAGGACATTCCCTTATTGCATGCTTCTTCTTGCATCTAGGACAACACATGGCTAATGGTTCAAGTTGGGCATTTGCTTTAGCTTGTAATCCATCCATGGTAGAGGTTAATTAAACTAATATGTCTATTTTATAGTTCTCCAATTCATCCATCAATTTGTTCATATCAGGATTCAAATTTTTGACCATTTTTCCTTTTCTAGGTCCACCCCTTGTCCTTGAATAGTTTCTACAAATTTTGATGATTTTGTCCATTCTTAATTGAGTAATATTTCCTCTGCCAATTAAATCAAGGGTTTCCCTAGATTCATCATCTAGTAATATGAGAAAAATGGTTTTAATTAAATCTTCTTGAAGTAAAAATCCACATCTTTTACTCACAAAGAGGAATCTGTCCAAATAATCTTCCATATTTTTATCTTCTTCCCTTTTGATTTTGAAAAATTCTTCCTTTCGATTTCTTCCTCTACAATAATCTTGATATTTGTCTAGGAAGATAGTTTCCATTTGTTCCTAGTTGGTAATAGAATTAGATGTTAATCCCATAAACCACCTCATTGCTGCATCCTTTAGGGTAGATGGAAACAACTTCAATTTTTGATTATCTATCTTATAATCATAAGTCTGACATAGTACTTTAAATTCAAAGAAAAATTGGTCAGGATCTTCAGATGGCATTCCTCTAAATGTGGGTAAGTGTGCAGATGAAATTTTTTCATAGTGGATTCATCATTTTCAATCTAAATGGGATAGGTAAAGCTTCTCTCAGGTTATCTTCCAGCTTCTTGTGCCATTTCTCTAGTATTTTCTAGTCCCTTCTCCCAATCAATGTGGTATGTGGTCTATTTTGGGGATGGTGAAAAGTTAGGAGTAGGAGGTTGACTACTCAATTGAGAATCAAAACTTTCCATCAATAGATCTTGAGAAATAATCCTCTTCCTTAAGGTTCTACCTAGTTCTGGTGATTGATCCAAAAATTCCAAAAATGGTAATTTTTCTTCTTGTCTTGTAGGAGATAATGGTGCCTCCAATTATTTCTCAACATCCTTACTTAAACTAGAGGATGATGGAAATTCTTGTTTAGATATTTTAGGGAAAAATCTACCCTTGGAGTCTTGTGGTCTACTCATAAATTAGGGGAAAATTCTTTAATTACTAAATGAATGATTATTGCTCTTGTTGACACCTAATTTAGAAAATTCCAACTAGTGTTCCCCAGCAGTGGTGCTAAAAATGTTGGGTGTCGTTATGCCCTTCATTTAATCAACTTCCTATTGATGTCATATTTAACCAGGGCTATGTCTAAAGCTATATGCAATAAGAATAATTGTAGCGATTTAGTAATTATTTGTAGGTATTTGTATTTTTCTTTTGTTTTGGGGGTTTTTTAATGTCTTAAGGACTTTTTGGTCAAAACCTTATTGGAATTAAACTATGAAAATTACCAAAAGTAAACACATGTTTGCAGAAATGAATTTGCTAGAAGTAAACACATGGTTACAGAATGAAATAAAATGTTGGAAATAAACACACAGTTATAGAATGAAATAGAATGATGGAAAATGATTGCAAAGAAATGAGGATTTAATATAAAACACCTATAGGAACAAATTTAAACAAATTTTAACTTTAAGTGGTTAAAAGCAATTATAAATTTAACAGATTTACCTATTCACTTAAATAAAATTTAAATACTGACCAAAAATGAAGATCTTGATTCTTTGGAGGAGTGGGCCCTTACTCTGCCTAAAAATAAGATTGAACAATTTAATTTTCTTTAAAAAAAATGGCTATTTCATTGATAAAATGTTATGTATTACAAAATGTACTAATCTATCCCTCTCTCCTCTATTCTTCAATGTCTTTTTTCTAATACACCCTAAATTCCCAAGTCTGCATATATAGATGTTTTGATGGTTGTAACTATTTCATAGATACGATGGAATAGAATCATGCCCAGAATAGATGCTAAATCAAGTTGTGGCTAGATGTCCAGCTGTGTGATAAATATCGTAGATTTGCAAGTATAGAAATTGGGAAGCTGCTCCTAATTTAATGGGATCATTGACCTGACAGATCGCCAGCTATTTGTAATAGATCCTTATTAGTTCTATATCTAGCTGTGAAAATTTTAGAGCTTATCTATAGGGGTAGTGGAGCTAATTTAGATAATTCTAGAGCTAAATATAGAGTTTTAAAGTGAAGTCTAAAGATGCAACAACTTGAAATAGTATGGTGGAGTTTTGGAACTAAGTTGAATTGATTCCAATGCTTTCAAAAACATGAAATCCAATTCATATTTATTCTTTAGCCTGATGATGACCTCTTTTATTACAAAACATGAATTTTCCAACACACTTGTTAGGAATTATAGGTTCTTTAAGATGTTAGAATCATAATCAACAAAATATGGATAATTACATCCTAACTTATTTCAGATCAAAATAAAAGTTACAAAATGCAATCAAACTTAATAAAAAGAAAGTGTAAGATGAGGTCATTTATTATAAATTAATCAGATATATCCTGCCCTCATCATTTTTCAGTGGGTTTTATCCCCCTTGAGTGTTTCTAACATATATTTGGTGTTCTTGTGTTAATATCTCGATTCATTCTTATGTGATTTCTCTTTTATGCATTGTTATATCTCTATGCTAGTTTGAATGGATAAATAATGATGAATGGAATTAAATGAAATGTTTTCACACTAATTCACCCCCTCTCTTAATGTTTATTCTTCAAAAAATTAGTTTAAAATCAATTCCTTTGGAATAGAATTGATATCTTGAAGGTGATCCTATAAGCACAAGATGGATAAATTTGTGAAGTTCATGGCTAAGGTTTACATAGAAATCTACATGATGGTACTAGCAAGATTGAAGAAGAAGGATTATGTTGAAGCCAAGTATAATATAAAACTTGAGTTGATAGACAAAAGAATATTGAATATTTTTTGAAAGAAAGGTATGTGCAAATATCTTGGTGAATCAAGTAAGCAAAGGTCTGCAAGCTAGAGGAGATGAGTTGAGTCTATAAAACTATCATAAATGAGAAAGAATATATTAATGTGGCTTATTGGTGATATGAGGCATATTTAAGACTTTATGTTGGATAAATTTATAACCTTCTTTGTATATATATGGTGTTTAAGCATATATGCATTGAAGTATACAAAAGTTTTTTAGGTCTACAAGAATGACTAGGGAGCATGTGTGAATATTCTTCAAGAAGTTTTAGGAAGTTTATTTTCTATGGTTAGATGAAAAAGAGTGTTTTTATAAATTTGAGGTGATATAGGATGATATGAAGGTTATATATATTCTTTGGTAAGATTATAGTGTTTCACATTATCTCTTAGAGTGAAGAAAATGCAATATTCTAGTGAAAAGTATTCAGACCATCATTGGACATCAAGGAGGTATGGTAAGTCAACATGTTGATGCATTTATTGTAGGTACATAAAAATTAAAATTTTGGTCACAGATTTAATGAAGATGTTTAATGTCTAAATAAGATCCTCTAGATATTTTATGCCTTGAAATGTTTCTTAGCTCAAGTTATGAGCTTTCAAAGATGATATTATATGATGTGATGTGCTAGAAGTAATTAATTATATGCTTTAGGAATTAGTCATTGAGAATTAAAAATTAATTTAATTGGAATTTGAATTCAAATTATTGTGAATAAACCTAAGAGCATTCCTTTGCATGTAGAAACTAGGGAAGAGGTCAAAACTTGTTGATGTAAAAAGGAAAGTTGAATTTCACTTCATATAGAATATCTTCAAGGTGATACCATGCTTTGAAAGTCTATATAGGTGCATTTATTGAAAATATAAGTTGGTTTATATTGACTATATTGATATAATAAAGTTTATATCCCTTATAATACTCTTTAAATGCCATTCTAAGGGTTGTATGGTATTGTTAACTCTTAGAATAATTTTCTCATGCACTAGATCTTGATTTTGAATTGTTTGGTGCTTTTGGTAACCCATGTGGATTGATAAAAGTAAATTAAGATATTATTCAAGACATATAACATCTTTAAATGCTTTGTGTATGGTCAAAGTAATCTTAGTAATTAAAAATATGCTCAAAGATTTAAAAGACAAAGATATAAGGGTTTCCACTCTTCATATGATTATACACCCTAAGAAGTGTATTCACAAGGTAAATGACTCTAATATGGAACTATAAATCTTAGTGAAAATTATATGTACTTATTAAAAAATTTCCTATTATAGATATCATTATTATAAAACATTTATGAGATCAAGGTGTTGTCTAAGAAGCAAAGATAGTACTAGTAAAGTGAGAGTTGAAGATTGGTCTATAAGACCAATGTTTTCAAAGGTAGAGACTACTTTCTCAAGTATTCCAAGGTATTTTTGGTGTTATAGTTGTGATATGATAAGTTATTTGTGCTAGGAATAAGGTCATAGTAGTCCTTCACTATGAGTGGTTGACTTAGTAGACAGAGTGCACCAAAAAGGGTGTTATGATATTATCTAAGCTATAATGGCTTGATTGACCATAAAGAAGATATATAGATTAAATATACCTATTAAAGAGTATTATTAGAAAAATAAATAATCTTATTCATTTATAAATAATTCTTTTAAAATTTTATGCAAACCTAATTTATTGAGGTTATATGTTGAAGGTGTCATTAACTGAGTCAAGCCCAAATATGTTGAAGAGTTTGTTTGAATATTTGTGGAATTTTCATAAGGTAAGAAAATAAGTTATGTTTCTTATAATTATTTTGTTTGTGGTTTTAGATAGCATTATCTAGGTGGAGCATGGAGTTAGGGGGAGATAACTCAGATGGCTTTAGAAGCTTGAAGAGAAGTATGCGTAGACAAAGGGGGAGCTTGATAGCTATATCAATGGTTAGGTTCAAGGATAAATAGTACTATTAGAGATGACATTTGTAATTAATTTAAAAGTTGGATAAATAATATATTGGGAGAAATACCATCTTGGAGAGATGAGAATGGTTTATTTTGTTAGAATGTTTACCATCAATGACAAGGGGGAGATTATTGAGGTAAGTTTTTATTGGTGTGTTTGTGGTATTAAAGTTGTCATTGATGTCAAAGGTAGTCAAATTTAATTTTTTTCGTAGAGGTTATATTATGAAGATACATGGTAAGTATTCATGATGACTCAAGCATGGCCTAATAGGTTTTTGAGTTTTGCATAAGTTCTTGGCACAAGGTTGTGTCTTGACAAGATTATGAGAAATGATTTCTTTGAAGAGAACATCTAAAAGAGAGTGATTTTATGTATTTACATGATTTTTGTGATAATTTAATTATTTACGAAGGTCATGATAACAAGTATTTATGCACATCATGTATTGAGAAGCCTAGTCTTGTTTTAATATGGGCATGAAACAGTGTGAGGCATGGTGATGATATGAAGGTGGATGAGATTGAAGGTGTTAAAGGCATTAATAGAGCATGTAAAAAGATTTTTTAAAATTTTTTAACATCTTTTATAAGTTATATAAGTCTTAAAATGATTTCCAAGATCTAGGTTAAAGCTTTGTCCCTACATAAAGAAACCTAGTGAGATGGCACAAGTCTAGTAGCATGTTAAGGTAAGTAGTTTGTGACTTGTATGAGAAATGTTGGTAGTATTTGAGAATGGAATGAGGTTTTAATTTTTTTTTAAAGGATTTTTTCCAATTTTCAGGCCTTGAGTTGAAGGAGAAACAAAAAAAACATGTTTGAAGGTCTCATGTGCATGCAAAATGAAGAGATGAGAGCTCAAGAAGGAAGTTTAGATGTTCATTGGCATGTTTTATCATTACATGGGAAGATAATATATTTGATATATATTTAAAATGGTCTTAATAATTATTTTCAAGAATTATTAGGTGGTTTTAAGGATATAACTATACGAATAAATGTTAAGAAGGTAAACTAGTCTAAAACCCTCTCAAAACCCTCATAGTGAACTGACTAGAGAGATATTACTAGAAATAGACAAAAATGGTTTGATTAAGATATTTTGATGAATTTTTTGTGGTATATTACTACTATATTAATATACAAGTTTTAGTGGTGTGTTAGGATAGTGAATGAAACCTACATAAAAATCCTTATTTTTGAAGAATTTGATGTTAGAGGTAGGGTTGACTAGGTCAATGCATGAAAGAAGATGGAGGTTAAAGGTCAAGAATTTTTATTTATGTACATTTTATTTTTTTTACAATATATATCCTATATGTCAACTAATGTGCTCACCCAAGTTGACCTATCGCTAAATTGGCAAAAAGTGATAATAGTGAGAAAAATTAGGCTAGAGTGAAAAAGTGTTTAGGGATGAGTTTAAAATTATTAGGAATGGTTTAATTTATTTGGGATATTTTTTAAATAACTATAACTAATGTTACAATTGTTCATAAATTTTTAATATTCTCAAATACAGGAAATAAAATGCTCTCAAGATGACTTGTCTAGTGAATTTGGATAATGAAAGAGTAAGTTTCAGAGTTTGATTTATTTGTTTCATATATTACAATTATACCTCTATAAATTTGGTTTTTAATTTTTTATAAGGTTGTATTAGGATCATAAAAATTCTTTTTTATTTTAATGAAGTTTCACCATTAAGATTCATGATCGCCATGATTGATTCTTAAGACAACTTGACTATTCCAGGTGTGCTAGGTGAAGTGGAGAGTGCTAGCCTCTATGACACAATTTGATGCATATAATGAAAATTTTGATGTTTTTTGAGACCCAAAATTACCTATTCATTATTTATGGAAGGTGGAGATATATGTTAAGGATTTGTAATGTGACTATGAGATATTATCTTGATAAATTGGTCTGTAAGACCAATGGTTGTCGCTATAGATTTATATCTATCAAATTTGGAATGATATAAAAGACTCAAAGAAACATTTAATTTGAAGGATAATTGATGAAATTTCCATTTCAAGTGCTAAAGACAATGTTCTTAATGATTGTGTTTTTGAAGCTATAAGCACTTTTGAGTAGTCATCTTGTAGAGGTGATTTTGAAGTGATTTGGATACTTTTGAAGAATCTGATGCATTTAAATATTTTTAGTAGGTATAAAATTTTGATTATAATACTTTTATATTCTTGTTTTTTCCCTATTAATGTGTGAAAATTCAAAATATTGTAATTGTGTTTTTGGAACTTATATGCAAAACAAAGTGAGCTTATTGCAAAAGTGTTTTTGTGTGCTTGAAGATTGAATGAAGGTGTATAATGTATTTTATGGTGACAATGAGTTAATTAAGACTTTATTAATTTAAATTTTTGAGTAGTTTTTTGATAAAAATTATTTAAAGCTTCTTTTTTATGAGACAGACTTTTCCTATGTATAAAGGGCTAATGGTGAGTATGTCTAATAACATGATTCAAGTGGTGAATTTGAACTCCAAGTGGTATGTAATTTAATGGATGTCATAATTGGTATATTTAAGAATTTCTTTAAGTGTTTAAATTTATTTTGGAGGATAAAGGTGTTCTAAATTATTCCAAATGTAACATGTGCTTGAAATAGGCCTAATTGCATTAGGTCTCTATTACACATAATAGACGTTTTGGAACTTAAGGGGTATGAAAAAAATATGGAGTGTTTGTATAACTTTTGTAATGTTTTTTTAGACATATTAAAATTATAATTAAATATTGTAAAGTATCTTGGCTAACCAATATGGGTAAGAATAAGTGTTGAGTATAAAAGCAAGGCCTAATTGGCCTATTTGTGTAAGTAAGAGAGGAATGGATATAAGAGAAGAAAAGGGATAATTGAAGGAGATGTATTAGGTCATTTATAAAAATAATGAGAGTAAATAAGTCATGATTAACACATAACATATCTTATTCAAGTGGATGATAAGATAAATTGACCTAATGAGCCTAGAAGAGGCATGTTGAGCGAGGAAGCTTAGGAGGTTGTTTGAGAGGGATAGAAGGTTGAAGTGATATGAATGAGGTGAGAGGAAATAAATATATTAATCAAAGGAGTGTTCCATATGTATGAAAATGATTTATTTTTAGTATATAAAATAAAGAGAGATGAAGAATAGGTCACCATCAATTAAGAGAGCAACATGGTATATTGAGGTGATCAAGATTATCTTAGTTGGGTTGGTGATTAGTCAAGAATGGAGTTGGAGATGCCTTATATGTTGGATCTTTAAAAATTTTACTTTAATTTTATGGGTTGGTACCAAATCTCTTATGGGTTTGGAGCCTCCTTTCAAGTAGGTGCTTGCTAAAGACTACTTGAGTGGGTACTTGACTAGGGAGGGGTTGGTACCTCACTAAATGTTAAATCATTGCTTATAGTATAGTAGTCCAAGTGGTGTTTCAGTGGGTTTTATCCCCCATTAGGTTTTCCCACATATATTTTGTGTTCATGTTTTGATATGTTGCTTCATGCTTATGTGATTTCTCTTATATGAATTATTATATCTCTATGCTAGTTTGAATGGTTAAAGAATGATGAATGAAATTGAATGAAATGTTTTCACACTAATTCACCCCCCTCCTCATCGGTTTTGATTCCAACACATTGATCTTAATGGCTCAAAATAAATTTAATCCATTGAATCTTCCCTCCACTTCTTAGATAACTAAGCTCAACCCTCCATGAAACCAACTTGAAAACATGAAATCTTGAAGCCTAATTTTTATCTTGCATCCATAACAATCTCCCTTGAATCCATACAACCCTTGTAAAAATCCACTATAAATTTAAAAAATCCATTGGAATCCATTATTAAGCAATTATAAGTAATCCAACATCCATTTTGTATCAATCACCCATTTAGTCATCTTGGAGAGGAGATATAAAGAGGTAGAATGATGGTAAGGATCTCAATAACAATATGATTATCTATTTCATACCCTCCTTTTGATGGTGTTTGGATTTTAGGTTTTTATTGCTAAAAATAGTAATATAAGGTGAATCTAAAATTTAGGCTACATTTTGGTGACCATAGTGGGAGATTACTCCCTAATCTAACCTTTTAAGCTTGCTGGAAGTGATTTGAAAGACTGTAGGAACAACTAAATGTGAATTGAACATCAAATTTTTAAAAAGTATCACGTACAAGAGATCTATGATTTTGTATTGGTATCTATGATATTATAGTTGTGGTTTTATAGGAAAATAGTGATATTGCATGATGGTCTAGTCTTAACCACTAAAGGCTTAGGGTTTTTATAGGTTTTTGACTTTGTGAAAAATCACTACTTTGTAAGTAGAGATATTTCCTTGTTAATCATGGTTTTTTGGCTTGAGTTATGGTTTTACAGGGTCTATTGGTTAGGTTCATATCTTGGTCTTTATTTGTTCCTAACCCTTCTACAAGATTATTTTCTATCTAGAAGTGCTTTTATCCCCTATGTGCAGGACAAAGAAGGATCAATCTAACATCTTAGCTATTTTAGACCAAAGTAAAATACTATGACTTTTGAATTAATGACTTTGCCCTTGTAATTATATTTTTGTAGTTAGAGTTATAGTTTTCAAAAATTTTGGTTTTCTCTATATCATTATTTATTAACTACCACTAACTTCTCTATAAATTATTATTTTTATTTCTATGTTTCCTAGAGGGGTCTTTCCATCTCTTATCTGTAGGGAAAATGAGACTTAATCAAACCTTTAACTATTTGTGCATAACCTGTAATATCATGACTTTCCTAGTATGGACTTGACCTAGTAATCATGGTATTGACATTGTGAATTTTGAAATTTCCCTTTTTAATAAAACTATTAAAATTTTAACCTATTGGTTTCTAATTTCTAGGCATGCTTTTTTAGCTTCTATTAATATAGGAATTTAATAAGTCATGGCTATCTCTTTTCCATCCTAACCATTTTACCATTTGGTTACTTTTTCCTAACTATGTTCTTGAAAGGGATATTTTAAGTTTTTTATGTGTGCAAGGCCAATAAGTAGAAGAGGAGGAGAAAGGAAGATATAAAATAACATGACATTTACCTATCTACACCCTTGAAATAAAACTGTGACTTTTGAAATTGCATTTTTATTCTATTATCTATAGTTTTGCATTATAAGTAGTGATTTTATATTCTAGTAGAGATAAATTTTAATTTTATTTATTTGTTTAATCCTCTAGCTAACCATTAGGGTAAATATTCTAATCATACTATATACAAATTAGGATATATCATCTTTTTGAATATTTTAGTAGATATAGTCCAAAATAAATAAACTATCATAACAATAAATTTCATAATTAGTCTATCTATTTTAGAATACTATGAAAGATAATCATCTCACTAGTGTTTCTGGTAGTCATCTACATTAGATACAACTTTAAGATTTTAAAAATTTTCCATTTTAGTGTAAAACCATAGATCATGAATTTTTGAGAATTGCAGTCTTAAAATTATAATTATGAATTTGCTTAACAGTCATGGTTTTATAGGTTAACTATCACAGTTAGCTATCTTTTTATAATATCAAAACTCAAACTATGAAAATTTTCCTTAGAGTTATGATTGTGTAATTTCTAGTTGTGATCTTGTATATTCTCAACTATCTAATTATGATCTTGCAAGATAAGTTGTGATTTTGTAGAAAATCAAACTACTAACCCCTTTATGCATGATCCCTCAAGACCAAAGCATTTCTTAACCTTTCTGTTTGGAGGATGGGTGCCAAAAACATAATATCTCAATCTCATTGATTTTATATATTTGTTTATTGTGTTAATTTGATTGTATATATTTGTCTTTCCTCACATAGGTAATTAATTAGGAAAAATTAATTATGCTTTCTTGTTTGTTACCCCTTTGAATATAAGATAGCACATGACATGGAATTCATCCCCACACATGGTCTTATCAATTAAGGGTTTGTGACATGGATTTCATCACCATGTACTAGACCAAATTCCATGATCTAATGGAGTATAACAATCAATAGAGATGTCATTAGGTGCCTAAGTGAAATTCCCCATAAAGGGTTCGATAAAGTGGGGGATTAAGCTCTAATACACAAGGTAGTTATATAAAATCTTATACAAATGTAGACCCCACTTTACCTTTTTGTATATCAGGGACTCCCATAGAAACCTTTATACAAACCTAGAATAGGATCTTTTGATTGTAACAAGCATTTTCCTACATGAGCTAGGATTAACTCTGAATAAGTAATTAAGTGTAGATGGGGTCAAGAGGGTTTATTTGATTCTATAATGGGTCACTAGAATTTAACCTCACCCAAAAAATTGTTGGATGGTATGAGTGTTGGGTTACACACCCTTTTTAGTTTACTGGCTTAGGGCTTGTCACTATGTGTGTATATTGAGTGTTGTGTTAAACCCATGTTATTCACAAACTGATTCAGCCACACCCATTTTATTTTTGATACCTTAGATACCCTTAGGATAATATCCATTCTTAGACACCATCATCATATCAATCTCATCATCCTAAACCACATATATCCTATATCCTAGACAACAACTAATATATACCATATATCTTTCATCCTCCACCCATTTAATACCCATCTTACATCTTCCATATCCCTCATATTCGTCTCACTATCCTAAACAACATCCATTTTATATATTTATTCCCTATCCTAAGTAACCTCTATAATCTATCTTCTATCTTCCATCCATCCTATATCTTCCATTACTTATCCCAAACAACATCTCATATCTATCCTATATTTTCTATCTATCTCATACCCATATTATAACTTCCATTCCTCTCATTATCTTATAACTTCTAATCATATATCTTCCATTATCCATATCCCATAAATTTCATACTCTCCCACCATCCTTGAATACTATATTTAGTCTTAAAACTAAGTTTTAGTGGTCACTCATCACTTTAAATCCTCATTATCATCTTCTAAATCCTTAAATTATGTATTATCAACATACATAACCTTATCAAATTCTAATCTAGCACCCATCACTCCTCCCTATTAGTGCCTTATCACACTTAACACCCATCTAAATCACCTTTTTTTATAGAGTGAAAGGTAATTGATCCATCATACCCTTTTTATTTTTATTATATTGGACTCTTACAAGGATTTTTCTTTTTATAATTCTTAGTCATTCTAATATCCACATCCCTTTCTAAAAAAATCACATCACCCTTTTTGACCAGTGATAGATTTGATTTATATATTGAGTTGGTAGTTAAAACTTCCATATCACCTATCACACCTCATCACATCTCCAATAGGGTGATCCAAACCTATTCCCAATAGTTTAGGATAGGACAAACTTCTAACTAAGATAATGATTTATTAGGGAATCGAGGTGATACAATTCAAGATCATGATGATACACATAGTTATATAAATACTCCTAGAGGAAAAGAAAAATAATTCAATCCACTATATAATGATTATGTTATTAATTTAATCAACTAATACCTCTATGAAAATTATGATGAGGCTCTAGCTCAAGACATTGAAATGGGGGTCACACTCCCCTCAAACTTTGACTGTCATCTTTTACAACACATAGTTTGTCTATCCACCTAGCCTAATAAACCATGTCATAATACACACACTAATCAAGTAACCAAAAAAGAGGAAGGTGTGGATCATGAATTTGAAGAATAATAATGAATTGTACCTCTCTAAAATAACTATATTGAGGCTAACATGAGGTAAACTATCTTAGAGGAGCGAATAACTATACTAGCTTACATAACAAATAAATATTTTACTTTGTGCACAAAATCAATGACCATCATCCCCACATAAAAATATCCATAGACCACATAATAGTCATGATCAAGCCTCCAATCCTCTTGGGGACCCCATATTTGCACAAGAATGGAAAGTGATGAAGGAGACTCCAAAAAACTGACCCATGTTCACAAGCAATGAAATATAAATATAAATATTTTTGCTCTTCTCCCTTGTATATGAGTATTTTACAAGTACCTTTCCCACCCCATTTGGAGGTTCCTAAGTTTGAAAAATATAGAGTAAAAGGTGATCCCTGAGACCATATATAGGAGTTTTATGTGGATTAAATTGAAGTTACATATGAAGATACCTACTTACTAAGATTATTCCCAAAAATTCTTATTGGACCAACCCTAGAATGGTTCATACATCTACCAAAGGGGTTAATATCTAGTTTTGGAGAATTAACTAAACAAATTGGAAGACATTTATAATTTAATATTGAACATGATGTCTCCATTATAGACATATATAACACTAAGTAGAGAAGTGGGGAAAGCTTGGCATCTTTCTTGCAATGATGGATAACCTTAGAAAGTCACCTTTTATGTATATTACCTAAAAAGGAGATAACTAAAATATTCATTGATAATCTTAATTCTAAGGGAAAATATTAGTTAAAACTCCAATGTGCCAAAAAAATTGATGAAATCATTAACAAGTAGATGTAGATTGAAATAACACCTATTAAAAAGGGATAAATTAAATTATACTCTCAAATGAACATAATCAAAACTAAGATAATTGTTTTTTTCACAAGTTAAAATTATTCAAAAATAATAAAAATGTTGTGAGAGATGGGGTTACAGATTCTAAGTAGCATGTTCAAAGGGTAGAAAAAAGGATTCCCATAGATCAGCATATTGTCTCCTCTATCTGAATGTCATGAGGTAAACCAAAGCCCCAAACTAGAAAAAGACCTCTTACCAACCTTGGAGTGCCCATTGAAATGGTCCTTGAATAATTAATTATTGCTAACATGATTACTTTTCCTAAAATATGACCTTTGGACAGCCATCAACCTTGACCTAATTGGTACCATAAGGATGAATTTTACAAATATCATAGAGTCAAAGGTCATGACACATAATGGTGTATGAAATTATAACATTATATTTATGATCTAATTAAAAGAGTTGATATTAAAATATAATGGTAGAATACTCCAAATCAAACTACAAATTAGTAGCTAGGTATTTATGAAGACCCCCTACCCAAGCATGATTAGATAAATAGGAATCCACTAAGAGACCAAGGTCATGCCTCCTCTTCCAATCACACTAACTATCACACCATGTCACATAACTATACCAATACCATCAAAATTCATATTCTTAAAGATCCCACCATCACCCACCATATTAAAAATCAACTGAGCCATTGTTGATTATGTGGTTACTACCAAACATAGCAAAATCACCATTGACGGGGCACCCCTAAAGGACCCATCTACCTCTACAATGTGAAATGGGAGTATTTATATGAAAGTTTTGGTATCTTCTAATAAAATTTATGATATAATTTAGCAACTTGAGAATACACCTGCTCAAATCTTGTTAATGGAACTTCTCAAAACATCCCCTCTACATTGTGATATACTCAATTAGGTTTTGAATGACCTCAAGTTCCCTAGGTATATTGACACCAATCAATCCCAAGAATTAGTGGGTCATTTATCCCCTTATTAGTAAATTACCTTTGGTGCCTAGGACATACCTCCATTGGCCCCCATCATAACTACCCATTATTCATAGAAGTCTCCATATCTAATCATTGCATTCATTGGGTACTCATAAATGGAGGGTTTACATTAAATTTATGTAATATGGATTTCTTAAATAAATTAAGGTATTCCAAATAATATTTAGTGCCTATTCTTATTATGATAAAGGCACATTATGATAATGAATGACTGTCTATAGGAACTGTGTACCTTCCCATTGTCATGGGACCCATGGTACATCAAACCCTACCTCATGTTGTACATGTTGTTTTACCCTATAATATGTTGCTAGGTCACCCCTAGATCCATGAGATGTAATTTATCCCATCTACCCTTTATCAATATCTAAATCCCCCCACTTGGGCATATAAGACATTATTCCTAGCGAAATTGATCATTTTCATAGTTGAAAATGGATCAATCCTCATCTTTGTATTATTAGCCTAGTATGGATAATTCAATTTTAATACTAATAGATATTAAATATATATGCCCTAACATGTTTGAACCTACTGTAGATCCACTACCTGAAGTCACTCATTTAAAAATCACATCCACAGGTTGTGGGGAATATGAATCAAAAACTTTTTGTGTAGGTGACTTACCTCTTTCCCCACATAGTTATGGGTCCTCAGATATGTGGATGATCAATCCTATTAGTTATCAATCTAGATCGATGGTCTTCTCTAGTTTAGGATTAATATCATAAGAATATATTGATGAATTTGATGAATCATAGCTCATTCTAGAAGATGAGGCCCTCACATCTCTTAGAAAAAAGATACCCCCACATCTAAAAAATGTTACAACACATGCATTATCAAGGGAAAGGACTAGGGACACATGATTAAGGTAGGATTAAACCCATAATAGTTAAATATTGCCAAAAATATCTTGGTTTTAGGTAAAACTATTTGATAATGACTTAAATAATATTTTTGTGAATACTACTTCAGTCTTTGAGGAGTCTCTCTCTAACGATGAAATCAATATAGGTTCTATTTATAGTCAATATTAAGAGCTTGCTACCACAAACCTTTTCCTTGACACCACCATTTACACCATCAACATATCCCTCCACTATTTCATTAATTAACTAGGATCAACATTAGGAGCCATCTTTTGATATGTTTCAAAATGATGAGGAAATCTTAGAATTTCTAAGAGCTCAAGATTTGATGCCTTCCAACAACCATAAGAAAGGATTTATTATTAATATCTATAAATTAGATTATTTTAGGGAATAAAAATGCCCCTCGATTGAATTGAAGAAGAAGATTTTGAATAAGAAGAGCCATTTCAAAATCTAGAAGAATTTATAGATGTTTTAGCTAAATTAGAAGATTACTCTAAAATAGATACATAACTCCTAGATGGTTTTGCTTCATATATCTCATGTCAATCCTTGCCCCCTTATCTCTAAGATCAATCACCCTCTCTCATTTAGGTGATATAAGCTAACATTAGAACTGAAGAAAATCCTAAAATCATCAAACTAGGGGCAACTCTCACACTTGAGAAGCATCATATTATTATTGAAATTCTTAAGGAATTTATAGATGTTTTCACATGGTGATACTCTAACATGATAGGAATTTATCCCTCCTTAGTGGTTCATCATTTGGTTGTTCATCCAAACACTAAACTAATAAATAAAAAAAATACGACAGATGCACCCCAAATTGGCCTTACTAGTTAAGGAGGAACTAAAAAAATTCTTGGAATCTAGTCATCCGACCCATTGATTATTATAATTAGATATCCAATATTGTTCATGTGGCTAATCCATAAAGAGGAATTTGGATTTACATAGACTTATGAGATAATAATAATGCATGTCCCAATGGTGACTTCCCCCTTCTAAATATTGATATGATAATGGATTTAATATCTAGATATGAAATGATATCTCTCATGGATGGGTTTTTAGGCTATAATCAAATCAAAATCACACCTAGAGATAAACATAAAACAACATTCATATCTCCATGGGAAACCTTTTGCTATCTAGTCATGCTCTTCAGTCTAAAAAATGATGGTGTTACTTATCAATGGGCCATGATAGTTATTTTCCATTATATGATGCATGATATAGTTGAAGATTATGTGGATGATATCCTAGGGAAGTCCCGACTCAAATCAGAGCATTATGTAGTCTTAAGAATAATATTTGAATGGGTATGAGAGTATAAAGTCAGATTAAATCCAAAAAAATGTTTATTTGGCATGACCTCAGGTAAATTACTAGGGTTTATTATATCTAGGAGAGGTATAGAAATGGATCTAGATAAAGTCAAAACTATTATGGAAATGGCTTCACCTTTTAATCTAAAGAAGCTTAGGAGTCTTCAAGGAAGTTGTAAGCTATTAAAAGATTCATTTCTCATCTCGTAGATAAATGTCACCCCTTCACTCATCTCTTGAAAAAGGGGACTAATTTTAATTGAAACTCAAAATGTCAAAAGGTCTTTAGTAATCTTTAACATTTGGTGAATCCACCTATGTTATCACCCCTATCATAGGAAGACCCTTGATCTTATACATTTTTACAAATCTATGTGTGATAGGTTCCCTACTTTCACAACATAATGATGAGGTAAAAGAGCAATCAATTTATTATCTTAGTCATGCTTTAATCTCCTATGAGATGAATTATACTATAATTTAAAAACCCTACTTAGCCATAGTCTTTGCCTCATAAAAACTTTGGCATTATATGCTTAATAATCAAGTCTAGCTCATTGCTAAAGTTTATCCTCTCAAATATTTACCAACAAAATCAACCCTCATAGGATGCATGGACAAGTGGATCATGTTATTTAGTGAATTTGATATTGAATATGTTCATAAAAAGGGAATTAAGGGACAAGTGATAGCAAATCAACTAGAAGAATCACCTCTTATTATGACTGATCCTCTCACCACAAACTTCTTGAATAAATATATAATGATTACTTTAGAATATAATGGTTGGAAGATATATTTTGATGGATATTTTACCACTCGTGGATCAGGAGTAGGCATCCTTTTGGTTACCCCATAGGGTGGCCTTATTCTCAAAGCCTTTTGCCTTGCTTTCCCATGCACTAATAATATTTATAATTATGAGACTTTAATAGATTGCCTTCACCTAGCCATCTAATGTAACATCCAACATTTACAAGTATTTGGTGATTGGTATCTCATAATCAAGTAGGTTAATGATGAGTTACAAACTAAAGATAAAAAATTATGCCCTTATAAGAAATTCGTAGATCAATTGAAGTAGAATTTTTAGACTATTATGCTTGAACAAGTGCCAATAGGGAGTAATAAAGTAACTGATTCCATGGCCTCTATTAGATCCTTAATTGATCTTCTCAAAGATGTCCTCAAAGGGAATTTTTTAATAGAACATATGATTCTCCAAGTGCATAAATCTATGACTCCTTTACAAATTTACACAATTCTTGATCCCAATATTCCTTAGTACCATGACATTTATAAATACCTCTATGATAACATCTTACCACCAAACCTCAATTACCATCAGTTTAAGGCCTTCATCCATTGTACTTACCCTTACACTATCATTGGTAACATACTTTATTGTAGAGGATATGAAAGGACTTTTTTAAGATTCCTAACCTCATAAGAGGCTTCTCTTGCAATTAAGGAGGTCCATGATGGTATTTGTGGTGTTCATATAATTAGAATGGCCTTGTCTAAGAAATTTATATAAATTGGATACTATCGGCCTACCATTGAACAAGATGCTTATCTATATGTGAAAAAATGTGTAACTTATCAAAAACATGGTAATCTTATTCATGCACCCATACAAGAATTATAACCTATTATGCGTTTATGGCCATTTTATATATGGGGACTTGATTTTATTGGCAAGATAAATCCTACATCTTATGATGGACATAAATTCATTATTACTGCTACAGAGTATTTCACTAAATGGGTAGAAGTCATGTCACTTACCTATACTACAGGTCTTAAGATTTCTAAATTCATCCTAAATTAGTTCATTTTCCATTTTGGCATTCTTGCCAACATCATACCCAACAATGGAAAGTACTTCAAAAATCAATAAATTGAGGCCTTGTGATAGAGGTATCATATCAAGTAGCATTTTTATTCCCCCTACTAATCCCAAGGTAACAAAAAGGCTGAAGTAACAAATAAAACCCTTATCAAGATTTTTAAGAAAATATTCAAGGATGTAGGTAAGAATTGACACCTATAATTATATCTTGCAGTTTGGTCTTATCACACAAGTGTTTTAACACCCATTAGGTCCACTTTATATGTTTTAGTATATGAGATAGAAGTTATCTTGCCTATGGAAGTGGAGCTCCCATCCTTGTGAATCTCATTACAAGGCATTATCACTGATCATAATTTTTGACAAGAAAGGCTACAAAAATTGGAGCTTCTAGATGAAAAACATCAAAAGGCCCTCAATCACTTATGGGCATATCAGAATATATTAAAAGGCCAATACCACAAGAAGATCCAGTCCAGAGAGTTTGAGGTTAGTGATCTAGTTCTAAAAGAGAATTAGAAAAATGCTAATGCTAATAGAGATAACAAAGGCAAATTTGAAGCCAATTCACTTGGGCAATATATTATAATTACCAAATTTGGATTTGCATCCTATTAATTAGCTACACTAGATGGTGAGGAGCTTGATGATCCAATGAATATAATGCATTTAAAATGCTTCTATATATATGGGATCCAATTTATCTATGTCTATGAGTCCCCACTCTTGGGGGAATAGCCATCTCAATCCCACATCTTACTTTACCTTTTCATTGTGTTATGTATACACATAATATTTTCAAAATTTTATCAATTATTAACACTTTGTATCTTATAAGAACCTTTCAAATCTTAATCTCTCTAATTACATGCCCTAAAGGGTGAACTAGGAAAGGGGTGGGAATACCATTGGTGCTTCACATAATTGTTATCCCTTTATTCATTGTTTATCTACACACTTATCTCTTGAAACCATTATCTTTAAGCTTGTTATTATTTATTGTACCCTTTTAGTCACTTGATACATTTTATCCTCCTATTCCTCACCTCAATCCATTTTTATTAGTTAGATATGCTAGGTTGATTGGATTGACCATGTATAGTTTCAGGTTATTTTCACTTAGGAATTAGTTTGGCCTTTGGCCAACCTAGCTCATTACCTAGTGAATAATTATCCAAAATTATGCTAGGTCAGCTAGGTCAACCCTATCAACTAGGATTTTTGGAAGGGTTTAAGGTTAAATCCACCTATATATACAAATTCATTTCCATCATTTATTAAGAGAATAAGAATAATTAAGAGAGAATAAACATCTACTTATTGACCATTCTAATTAAGAAGCAAAGCTTAGGGTTCCATACTTTCTTTGGAGATATGAATCTTGTCTTATGAATAAGTCTTTTGGATGCATTGATAGGTTATGTAACCTAGAGCTGATTTGTCTTTGTCATTCTTACATACTAAAACAACCTCTTGTTAAGCACCTTGGCCAAAAGAGAGAATGAGGCTCAGTGGGTTCATCTTCAAAGGTAAGTATTCCAAACTTTGTCCCTCCTTTTTAAGAGTATATAGATATACATTTGTACTTATCTTCCATACATTAAGATTTTGTATACATTGATGTGAGTATATGTCTTATATTCATGTTTATTTTTATTATTTCTGACCCCCACTTTGTGCCACAAGATTTGGTGAGAACTAGATTAGATTTAATTTGATTGTTATTAGTTTAGGTGAAATATTAAAACTCAAGACCTCCTAAGGGTTATTGCATGATTATGTTAGATTGGAGGCTTTAGAACCCTCCCTAGCATAGTCTATTATGGTAAGAGATCCCCTAATTGGGTCTAGTGGGGCCCCATATTGGTCATGTTCTCACTTAAAAAATGTATTCCCAATAGGAAGTGTATGGTATGATATATCTTCTCCAAGTTAGGATTGATTTATAGACATGATGCATTTTTGATTGCATACATTCTAGTGAACTTGATGTGAATATAATATTTACAATTTTTTCCACTTATTTCATCATTTTATTTTTCATATATTTGTGATTTTGGGTTGATTGTATCGACATAGTACTAACTTATGTGTGTAGGATTAACACATAATCACATCCAAATGACTCTATTACATTTATGTTGGTTTTTTAGAATTCTAGTTCAGACTACTAGGTCAACCTAGTCAACCTTATATATTTTTAGGTAGCATATCTAACGTCCTAAAATTGGTGAGGAGATTATCCTAGTTAATATTTTAAAGGGTCCCTATTGATACTACTTAATCAAAATTAGCATCTATTTCACCTATGATAACCTCCTAGGTAAGCCAACCCCCAGGTTGCTTATGCACTTCATTTTTTAAGTAGGTCAGAGTTATAAGAGATCCCACCCCAAGACTAGCCTGTAGTATCCCCAAAATTTTCAACCCCAACTTATGGCATGCCATTAAATATTTTTTGAGATTATTAACATAAGTTCAATGTACCCCTATTGTGAATCCTTCTATAACATCCATTACAAGTACCTAGTCTCCCCTTATTCCACTAACTTCAACCATATTTGGCTAGGTTAACCTAGTCGACCCTGTACATTTTTCGGTTGTTAGCAATAGGTTTATATAAAGCTTGGTCAACCTAGTCAACATAGTAGAATTTGAAAGTACAAATGAAGGTTCTTCAATAAAAATCTTATTCTTCTCTACATCCTCTAACCCACCAAGGTTCATTTCTATCATTCTTTGCCATTTCTATCATTTTTTATAATTCTATTTTTCATAGTTTATAGTCTTTAAAATTGCCCCTATTTAGTCAACTAGGTTGACCCTATCAATGTAGTTTTATATTCTATGTGTAGTCTAAAAAGTTAGGTTAAATCTATCAATGTAGTTCAATTTTAGACCTTTTTCTTCCTATGTATAGAGGTGACCTTGTTGACCCTATCCTATATTCTCTACATACACTATCGACTAAATCAACATTTTATGATGTTTCAAAGTTGGAATTAACCCTTATATGTTAGTAATCAGCTCACACTTTCATTTCTTATTACATACATGCTTAGAATAGATCACATAGTATAATTAGGTGTTTTTTAAATATACCATTTAGTTTCACTATTTTATATTTTGTTCACACACTACCAACTCACAAAATCTCAAAAAACATTTTAAAAATTGTCTACCCAAGGCCTACCTACTTGGATTTCTTCACCAAATTAGAAGCTGACTTGGTTTTCTAGCCAAGTATAAACACATGGCTAATGGTATATTTTGGCTAACCACTTGACACCCTTATCATTATGGTGTGTGAAGTGAGGGGGTATGCCCAAATACTAGACCTATACCATTATCAATACAGATCTCTTTCAGCCCAAACATCCTAAAACTATCTTTAGATTGCTTTCTATTTCCTTGCTTACATCCAACTTCCTATCACATCTAAAATTATACTCTAATAATATAATAACATTTAGGTTGACCAATTACTTAGCTTTTACTTTCCATATTGATTTCTTTCTATTTACTCAATTGTATGTTGTACTGTAAAAAAACTTGCATAAGCCAACATTGGTGCAAGGTTTTGTGTTATGTGCCTCAATAGGATCAAACTCATTGATTTAATTGATTGGGTGCTTCCTTTCATTTCTTGATTTTCAAATATCTTGAAAAAAAATATTATCTCAATACACAATAATTTTTGTCAACATAGTCTCTTACAGACTATCTATTTTTCCTTCTTTGATGTGTTAGGTTAACCTAATTGACCCTATACAATTTTTCATCCTCTACTTATTGTGTTAGGTCAGCCCAATCAATTATAGATAATTTTTAGACCCTATTTTTTCTCTTAGTTCAACCTAATCATCTCTTTATATTTATTTTTCACTTCTTATTTCCCTATTTTTCCATCTGTCTTACCTTTTTTAGTCATTTTCCTTCTTCATGAACTTTCTATTTGAAGAAAATACCAAGTTGAATTCAACAGACATTATGAGTTTTACCAACCCTCATAGGGTCTCCCATAAGTAGAGTATAACTCCTCTCTTGGATGAGAGTAATGTTCACATAGCCACTCTCATAATGAATTATGGGACCCCTCCTCATTCTTATTTTCAGTTTACTCCTTTCTTCTCACTAGAATATCAATCTAAATTAGAGTATACCCCTAAAATGCTCTTTTTATCTTTAAATTTCCTCAACATATAGGAAAGGATCCTTCTACCATTTACCATCTCATGATTAGTAGTCAAGTTGAAGAGAATCGTTCACCTTTTCCCACATCCTCACATGGATTTGGGGGTACTACCTTCATTGATTCTTAGCCTCTTCCCTTGATTATGACCCCTTTTCATACCATGACCTCTTCTTCTTTAACTTATTATACTTTCATGCCTAGTATACCCACTAACATGGTAGGTTCTATATCTATTTGACCTCTCATAAGAACCACTCTCATTAATCCTTCCACTAGTTCATCATTTTCTACTCAATTTAATCATGATTCTAGTGCTTCCTCTTCTCATAACTTCACTAGTCCATCTTTTACCACACAAGAAAATGTTGCCACTAGTGGCTCACATTCTAATGGTTCCTCTCAAGATATTATCAAAACTAATAGTGGTACCTAAGCCACTCCTAAATATAATGCTTCAAATAATACTAATAATGTCAATCAAACCCACCAACTCTTGTTACAAACACTTAATCAAATGAATAATTTTCAAGCTCATAATACAAATAAAATGATGAGAATGCAAAATCACCTTCTCCATCTTCAAACTCATCCTCAACCAATGTCGTGGGGCACACATAATAAAAATTTTCCCCCTCCTCCTCTTCAATATTTCTAAGGCAATCTCATCCTTCAACCTCCTTTAGTTAAAAAAACATTAAGCATCTTCAAAATGAGCCCCTTACTAGTCAAATTCCTAATATTTATAGAAGTATCACCCCTGTAATTTTTTAAAATGGATCGATTGGCCCTAATATTCATCTCAAAACATTTGGAAATATTTATAAGGATTGGGTTAAATTAAATACCTTTTTTGATATCAAGCTGCTATCCAAAACCCTCATGGGTGATACTTTATATTGGTACAACTAACTTAAACTCATTCTATTACTAGTTTGGAAGATTCAGTAAATGCTCTAGTCTAAGAGTTCCAAACTAGTGATTTTCCAAAAAATACTTTGACTCGATTTATAAATTATAAAAAAATTAAAAACAAAACTTCCAAATTTTTTTCAAAAGGTGGAAAACATTGTCCAAAAAATGTAAACACAACATGGCTAATGATAACCTTTTCCATCTCTTCACTAATGCTCTTTTTCCTAAGTTATAATATCAGGTCCACACTCTCTCTCCACATACCTTAGAGTATGATATTGACCAAGATAAACATAAATATTTCATTATGAATTTTTGAGTCACCCCAAAAAAACTTTGGTCCTCACATATTACTCAAGAATAAAAAAATCAATTCTACCAATGATGGTGTCATAGACTTTTATGACATCATTCACACTATTCAATTTATTATTCCTAACCAATATTTAGAACTAACTACCCCTTCTCAACAATACACCAATCCTCATTTATCTTCACCTAATAACATCAATGTTCATAAACCCCTATCATTATATTAATTAATAAAATGTCTACCTAGGCCTCTTCCATGAGAACTTGATCCCATTCATCCTATGAAATCTTGGTATGATCCCAACAAGTTTTGTTGGTTTCACACTAGTTGGGGTCATTCTCATGATACATTGGTTTCCAAGTTTTTTTGGTTTCCCCTAGTAGGATGCAAAGTAACCTTATCTAGATCCAAAGATAGCATATTATAACAATGTGAAGAGATGTTAATCCATGTTGATGAAATAACATACACTTTTCTTTCCTTAAAATTTCCTATCACTTTTATGATTCTTGATGAAATTTTTATTTATGTAGATGATCCTCCTTTATTCATTAGTTTCCAAATTGGTGATATCCAAGTCAAGTGTGCATTGATTGATGAAGGTTCAAACACTTGTGTTGCCTCTCTTGGTTTTATCAAAACTCTTGGATATTTTAAATGCAATATAAAATCCACATGCAATACATGCCAAGGATATGATTGAAGGTGAATGCCTCCCTTTGGTTGTGTGAATATTCTCATTACCACCCCACTTGTAATTATTCATGTGAAGGTGATGATATTTAACGTTCATCTCTCTTAAAACATCTTGCTTGGTAGGTCATGGGCTGATTGTATGAGAATAATTACTTCTTCTACTTGCCAATGCATTAAATTCCACCAAAATAGAGCCATCTATAGTTTTAGGGTGACACTAACCCTTGTAATTTTGAATAATTCCAAGACTGTGGTGTCTTCAAGATTCCTACTCTTGAACCTTTTCCCAATGTTCCATTTTATGAGTCTCAATGATTCAACTTTCTTGTTAATTCCACTCAAGGTTACATCGATCATCCTAGGATCCTTATGAATATTCAACCTAACCTCTTAGATTTTGATCATGATGATCCTAATGATATCAACCTAAAGATTAAAACTTCTAATCTATCACCTCATGTCATCTCTCAGCTTCCTACTTCATTACATACTCATTCTCACAAACCACCCTATGATGGCATCCCCATTATCTTGACTAAGACTCAGCATTCCATTAATCACACTTCATTAGATGAAAAAGTCATCCCTACATGCATAAGTGATATTCACACACCTAACTATGATGATATTTATTCCTTATGTGATCCATTCTTAGGCAGGCCTATGATGCTAAGATTATATATTATCATTCTTCTTTGCTTCAATATTTTAGTGATTTCCCCATATTCCATCATTTATAGTTCTTAATTTTAGTATTTTTACACTTTATCATAGGGTATAGATGGTGTTGACACCTATATTTTTCAAGGAACCTCATAGGATTATGCTTATAGATCATACTATGATTGGGCCTTACCACTTTGCTAAGTACCATAAAACCTATATCTTGCTTATACCTAACATGTTTGTAACCCTTTATTGGCTTTCTATAAACCTCACCCCTCCCTTGATAGAGCATACATTAGATCCCATTCCTACTTTTGCTATAGTTGATCCCATTCTTGCTCCTTCTTTAGTTGATCCCATTTCTACTATCACTGAATCTATCCCTACTTCTGATCTCATTACTCCTTCCATTGAGCCCAATTTTGTTCCTTCATCATCACCTTCTCTCGATAATGGTTTGATTCTTTTACCTTAGATGGATCCATTTCCCACCAAATGGGCTTATAAGCCTTCCCAATCTCCTTCCATTCTTGTTACACTTCCTCCTATGAGTACTTATACTAAGCCTACTCATAGGTGTATATATTGATTCCATGACATAGATAGCTAGTCTTCCATACATTATTGTAAGATGAAACAATATATTGATACTTTGCATTTTTCTAACCCTCAGTCCTTACATAAGTCCATACCTCCCCTGAAGGTATACCTTGACTATATTCCTACATACAAAGAGGTTTCTTATCTTTGGAACCAATATAGCACCCATCACATTGATAATTACCACATCCTTTAATAATATATTAAATATCACCTTATAGCTATTCCCCAACCTTATCCCATTCCTCTCATAGGTTATTCTTGTAAGAAGGATTCCCCTTCTTCTCCCATGGTTCCACCTCCTATGGTTCTATATCCTCTTATGGTCTCTTTTTCACCTTCTATTCCTCCACCTATGAATCCTTCACCCATGGACCTTCCTCACATGTGGATCCTTCTCCACTTATGATTTCCTCAACTATGGATCCTTCTCTACCTATGAGACCTTCACCTATGGATCCTTCCCCACTGATGATCCCTTCATATCCTATAGAGTATTCTCCCATGCATCCTTCTAAGCATCCCTTTCCTAATATGCCTCCTTAGAATGATTCATCAAGAATTCATACCCTTTCTATTAAGGAGATTAGATGAGAAGTATTTTCAAAATTTTCATTGAAGATAGATGAGACATTAGCAGTAGTTCATGTCCATCTTCATAGAGACTTATTAGATGTTTTGGATAATGTGTGTGGGTAAATATATCAGTATTTATGAACACATGCATGGTGTTCTTACATTTTCATTTTGGATTGGATGTGTTTTTAGTTCTTATCTTTATCTATTTGTTATATCATTTGAAATTGTGTCAAATTCTTATTTATCTTACATGGTGACTTTTCTTTTTCATTATATATTAATTATAATTTTATTTATGGATGTCTTATTTATCATTATTTTATTTTCATTTGAGTTTCTTTATTAAAACTCCTTTATTTTCTATTCATGATCTATTTACTTTCTTACCTCTATTTTTCATAGATAATTGTCATTGTGACTTGGTTATACAAAATTGGTTCCTTTTAGTTATTCCCTCTTTACCATGTGATTAGTTAACAAATAATTATTCTCATTATATTCTCCTTACACTGGTCCACTTTACATATCCTTTATTCCCTTTATTTCCTTTTCTTGTAGACACTAAAATCGTGTCTACCCCTTGGTCGTCCTCCCCCCTTAGTCCCCTTGGTCCATCCTCTAACACAATTCCTAGCCCCCTCAATTATTAGATTAAAATAAAAATCAATTATTTTAATCGAAAAGCCCCCTTGCCACTTCACCCATGCCACCTCAGATTCCTCCCCTTGGATGCCCTCACCTCATTCCAAGCCTTAATGACCCAAATCCCATCTTGACCCTTCCCCTCGCACTCATTTAAGCCCCTCTCAACTGTTTTCCCATGCCATTTGACCCTGGCAGCTTGTAAGAATAGAAAAAAGGCTAAAATTAGCCTCTATCCCCATTCTTTATCCACTAACGTTGGTCATTATACGGCCGATGTCGGTGGTTCTACTAGCATCGGTTATCTTTAAAACTAGTTTTCTGCATCCGTTGTTGCCCCCATGAATGTGAACTCTCTTACATCTTGGCATTTGACCTCTCTCTCTCTCCCTCTCGCACAACAAATATCTCCAGCTATAGGTACTCTATAGGAATAGCTCCAGACTGTGAGATCAAAGGCATTACAAGTCCATCAATAGCATCAACAACAGGTCTTCTTCACTCCTCCTTTAGCAAGCAGGAGATAAGTATTTCTTTGTTTTCTATTTCAGTTTTTATTTCAAATTCATCTGTCATCTAGCCTACTACCCAAACCCAACCTGCTCTTCCCTAAGAGGATGAAAGGCCTTCTCTAAATCCCTGTCTCCCTATCACCCTATCCTTTCTCTGGTCTCCTATTCAGACCATACTTTCTGCCTTATAGCTCTGCATAGACCACCAAAATAGGTTCTCTAACCTCCAAACAGGCTCTCTAACCTCCAAACAAACTCTTAGACCATTCTGTGGATTATAAACCAGACCTAAAACTTATCCCAAGCCATTACCTTGACTGACCTTGACCATTTCCCCTACCGACGTTGGCAGACTAATCGATGTCGGTGACCTTCCTCTACCAATGCCGACAAAACCACCGATGTTGGCGACTATGTAAGGTAGATTGTTGCATACAGGTATGCATTTGCTTTCATTTCTTTCATTCAGTTTTTACCATTTCTATTTCTATCAATATTCTACTTTTTATCAGTGGACTGTCATCCCCTAAGAAGTCTTTACACTTCTAGGACCAAGCTTTCGCTTGTCAGTCCACTTTCTAGTCATCTAACAATTTTCGTGTTTGAGTCTCTTTCTTCTATAGGTGTCATCCTCCACAACCAAAGAGGAGTTCCTTCCATCGTCTGAATCTGGTGCGCAAGACTACATCTAGGTACGTATAAACCCTTGACCATTTCTTAATTTCTCATTTCCTTTTGAATGTGAAAAGTGAAAACTTGTTTGGAAACATTCTGGCATGCCTGGTGGGACCCTAGGGTCTTCCTTGGGTTCTTTTCTTTTTGTTCATATAGGTGCATTAGGTCTCTCCTTTTCACCTCTTTCTTCTATCTCTTCCAAAAGACACCATTAGCAAAATTAAAAAGAACTCTTCTTTCTTTTCTTGCATCTTAGACTAGTCAAGATCATACTCTTCAACCTCTTCTCACTTGTCTTCATATGAACTTACATTTCTATTTGGGCTTAAAACACACTGCATCTCATTTCTTCTTGACTACATACTTAGTCCACATCTAATAATTAAAAAAACTACATCATGAATTAATCGTAGTCCACTTATGTTACATAACCAAATCACTTGCACAAATCAAACATCAAAACTTACCTGAGATAAGGCCCGACTGGGATTTCATCACCCAGTAGATACCTTACCCGTCCTGGCAATCCCACTTGGACTTCACTACCAAGGGGAAAGCCCACTCTATTCTCTAGCAGAGGATAATCTCTAGGGGAAGTATATACTGGCTAAGCAGGCCCAGTTTATCACTGGGTTTGTGAAGTGAGGGGAGCTTGCTCCTTAGCACCAGGCCAAGTACGAAACCTAACATAGACTCTTGAGCACCGAAACAAACCCGAAACCATCCATAGACTACTTCTTTTAGGACCCGTCTGAAAAGCTAATCTTCCCAAACACATTCTAAGGCATAAGCCACCATGATCCTAATAATTTATTCCTAAGAATTTAACGTTTAGGGTCAGCTTGTGTTCTTCTTCTTTTCTATTCTTATCTGCTTGTTTGAGCTTGTGAGGACATTTTTCTTGCCTTGAATGGTTTTGACTCGCATTCAAACCAAGGCTCTTGTCGACCATGTGAGGCATCAACCGCTTTCGCCTTCACCATCCATAACCAGTCCCTTAATGAAGTTTCATTTAGAGATCAAATGAACTCCTACTCGATCAACCTCAACTCAGACTCCCATTGTCCCTGAAGGGGACCAAGATTTCAAAAGATTCTTGGACCTCAATGTCAAAGCCATACAACATTATCTCATGTGAAGCTGAATGCAAGACTCCTTAGGCAACCTGATTTATGGGATGCCAACCTCTTTAGTCGAGATAGCAGCCATATCGATAGCATCTGTGGTTTAACCCATAGACACCCAGGATATCGCCTCGACCAATAACCAGCCCATGACCAACCTTCTAAGTGTGGCCTCTCCTCGACCAATAACCGTAGACTCTTTAACCAACCTCTACCCCTTTCTAAAACCTAGTTGTCTCTATTTCGCCTACCCTTGCCCCTATCAACACCAGGGTGGCTACTCATCCATTGGCCAATGTTACCACTATCCAACCTCTCGTGGTAACATCAAGCCTAGTCATGCCTTCTACCCAACAACCCTTGGCCTCCACTTCTATCCCAATGACTAGTTATCAATACGTTGTGCTCATACAAGCGCAACTGACTACGTTGTATGCCCCTTCTATCATCTTCCAAGTGCCCTACAACTTAGGGGGCACTCCACCTGCCAATCCATCAGTAGACATCATCAAAATGCTGATGGACAAAATGTCCAATCTTGAGACCTCTATTTTTGGTTCACGTAATGCCCTTTCATATGATCAAATTTGCAATGAACCCATTCATCCCTCCATCCCGATCAGGCCGTATCCCAGTCAGTGGGAGCTTCCTAATTTTTCTCATTTCTAGAGTAAGGAAGACCCGAAATAGCACCTACGGGCATTCAGACATGCTTGTTATCTCATAGCCCACGATGATGTGTTACTTCTACGCACATTCCCCATGTCACTCTCTAGTGTTGCTCTTGACTGGTACAACTCTCTCACCAGCCATTCTCTTTTCACATTCACTTAGCTATCCCAACTCTTCCTCAACCACTTCTCTATCAATATCACCAAAAAGGTCTCAATCATAGATCTCTATTCTATTTGGCAGTTTGAGGAGGAATCCATAGCTGATTTTGTTGCTCACTGGAGAGGCCTCATTAATCAACTCTCATTTTCCCTACCCCAACCTGAGCTCATTAAACTTTTCTCTCAAGCTTGTGCCAAACATATTTCCTCTACCTTGTGGGTTCAGATGTTTCACACCTTTGACAAAGCCTTCACGATGGCCTGAAAGCTTGAATTACGTGCCATCAAGGAGAACAAAGTTAAGTTGTGGAGTAAGAACCCCAAAACCAAGTCCAATGACTCTTCCTCTAAACCTTCTTCATCTAATCCTAAATCTAAGGCATCAACAAATGTTGTAGTTGTCAGACCATCATCCTCTTCAACAACTAATCAGCCTAAACCGTCCATGTCCCAAAGCATCACCTAGCAATTCTAGCAAAGATATGTGCAATGACAGTATACTCCACTAGGAGAGTCATACACATATGTGCTAGACAAACTTGTCAAACAGGGGGTTCTCAATCTCCCCCAAATCTGACCACCTCCTCAGTTTGATCCCTCATGCGCCATCCCTGTGTGGTATAGGGAAAATGATTTTTGCAACTATCACCATGTTAAAGGCCATGACATAGGCAACTGCAAGACTCTCAAAAACATCATCCAAGACATGCTATAAAAGGGTGACCTCATCCTGGACAATCCAAATGTGCCACCTAATCAAGGCATAGACATCTTCAAACAACCCTTTCCCAACCATCCTCCTACCCAAAACAATGTGTAGACCATGACTGATGACACTCAAGAACATAACATATGCACAGTCAATACGATCTCACCTCTCATCCCTGACCAACCTCTCTCACAGACTCAAGAGGTTAGTCGAACCATTAGTCCATCACACGTGGACAAACCTTCTTCTCCTCTTTGTTCTCCATCGACTTCCCTTATATTGGAGGATGTCTCGACCATACCAGCACCACCAGTCTCACCATCCTCCTTCTTGCTACCTATGGAGGACCCTACCCTTCCTACTCCTCAACCACAAGTGGAGGGCACAATCATTCCTACCCTCTACCCTCTCGAGGAGCCTCATTCTCTAGTTCCTTCTCCACCCAGGGAAGAACCTGTCTCTCTGCCTTCTCTGACCAAAGATGAACCTGTTATGACTTCATCATGCCTTGGGTTTGAGACTGCTATACCAACCTCACTTTTAGCCCCATAATCATCCACATCTTCTAGAGGACCCAAGCCTCATCTGACATCTTCTCGGCCATTTTCCTGATTAGTGAAGAAACTCAGACTTCTCCCTTCAAGGAAAGTGGAGCATCAGGCATTATGGGAGTGACTCAAAGCTCTTCAGCATGCCTGTGCCATCTCATCTCATGTTGTCAACCCACCCATGGCAAAATCTCCAAAAAATTCCAACAAATACCAGACTTCTACCTCTAAACCTTCAAAACTGCAACTGTCCACATCAGAACCAAAACCCTCATCTACCACATCAAAACCAATCAAGTCACTCAGCATTCACCCCGTCCCTAACCTCACTCACCCACAAGTGAAGGTAGACTTGGACCAAGCCCTGACCAATAGTAGTCTTCAAACCAAATCAAAGAAGATTTCTAAACCACAGCAGTGAACTCTTCCTCCCCCATCACCATTGCCCTACATTTTGGGCCCTCATCCTTCGACCATAATAGGAGTGCTTCCCACTCCAACCCCTAACCAAAACAAGTTGCCTTCATTGCTTCCTTTGCCTACCATAAGCCTACCCTCTCTAAAAAATTTGGCACCTCTCACGAAGAAAGTTTCATCTTCACATGTGGCCACACCATCAACCCAAAAGGTGGTACAGAAGCCTCTTTCAACACTGCCCAAGCAAAAGTCACCAGTGTCTCACGCATCAACAAGCATAGACCCTTTAGTGGGTTCATATGCCTTGATATTGCACCGACGTTTGTAGACCTCTAGCATAACCCTTTCACCTATCAAACCCTTCCAACCCCTCAGGTTAAAGCCTTCTTGGTTTGATGATACTAAGATTTGCCTATATCATCATACACCAGGACATGATATCGAGAATTGTTGTGCCCTCAAGGCCATCATTCGCTGCTACATGGAGAAAGACACTCTTCTTCTTGAGGACACTATTGACTGACCCCCAACACCTTCCCATATCTCTCGAACCTCTTCATCCTCATCGACATCTCATCAATAGACCATAACCCCTTCATCTTCTTTACCCCCTCTCTTTGAAATTAACGCCATCCACATAACCACTAGGTCACAAAAAGACAAGGCAAAAGAAAAAGCTGCCATTTCATGGACCTATCCCTTTGTCAAGCCACCTCAACTGCCAAAACCTAAAATCTCTATCCTGGGTGCATCCCAACCCTCTTCTTCTTCTTCAGGGGCAATCCATGACTCTATGTTAAAACAACTTCACCAGATGCCCATGAAGATGACCTTATACGACCTCATCCAAAGTTCACCCCAGCATCATCAAGATCTCATCAGAGCCTTATAGGTAGTGGAGGTCTAACCTGAGGACCCCCAACCACTAGCTGCCCTGGTCCACTCATTATCCCCCATTGCCTCTATCACTTTCAGCAATTATGAAATTCCTACATCTAACTTGGAAGATCAGGACACTGTTCTCTTCATCACTGCCTATGTTGATCAAACCCACATCAAGCGAGTTATGATTGACAAAGGCACCAGCATTAACATCATCTCTACTCATGCCTTTGATTAATTGGCTCTCCCCAAAATTGCGTATCAAAAATCGATGCAATCTTATGATCCTTTAATGACACCACTACCATAACCATTGGCACCATTGTCCTCCACATTCGCATTGGCATGCGCATAGTCTCAAAGCTCTTCTATATCATCGAAGGAGAGTTTCAATATAACATGCTATTAGGCTGACCCTGGATTTGTGCCATGGCTTGTATCCCCTCTAAACTACACCATTGTGTAAAATTCAAACACAATGGGCAAGTCCACACCATTCCTGTCGACCCATCACCTTTCAAAACATGTAACATGACCTATTGACCAAATGACATTCTCATTCCTCTTAAGACATCAACCCAGACGCTGCCTCTATCCCTGGAAGCTTCGACCAATTTGCAAATGGCAGTCACCCTCACACCACCTCGTCAAGTGACAACCAAAGACCCCATGGAAGATATCTTCCAACGACTTTCACTTGGGGAATATCACTTGCTTGCCTTAGACATGTTCCAAACTCTGTAAGAGTATGGATAGCTTCACCATAGCCCAAGTTATGACCATCAGATTAGAATGGTCATTCCTTATGGTCCTCCTCACCTTCAAACCAATCTCGTCTATGGAGGGCTCAATCAAGCTCCTATTGATGGGAACCATCTCTCTTCACCTCAACCATTCACATCAGACTTCTCATTTCTTGGCAACCCCACCTTTGCACACACCTACCTTTATAGGTGTGCATGGAAGGGCTTTGGCTTTGAGTGCTATGAGCAAGGGTCCCATTAGCCCATCGAACCACTCAATGACAACAATGCCAAGAAATGATATGGCCTGGGTTTCCAAGACCCTACTCAGGCTTTTGTAGACCTTTGCCCCAAACCTAACATCGACCAACCTCCTCCAAGTTCACCTATTCCTCCCTCTTCACCTATGAAGTCGGTGGTTTCCATCCCTCCTAGCTTTTTCACTACCTAAATGCCATTTGCTTGGAATCCCTAACCTATCAACTAGGTAGGGTACCCAGGCCTCTCCTTTTCATCTTCTCTCCATCTCACTTATCTAACCCATTAATCATCTGCACTGGGTGTTAGACATTCTTCCTACCACAAAATGACTGGGGGGAGTTCAAATTTATACTGACTATCATAACCTCAACCAAACATTGACCAACCACCTATCATGACCTCAACCAAGCATCAACCAGTCTCGACCAAACATTCAATCAACCAATAATCTGACCTTGACCCAACATTCAACCAAACCTCAACCAAACATTTAACCAACTTCGACCAAACATCAACCAACCAAATCTCAACCAAACATCAACCAACCAAACAATGACCAAACATCAACTAGCCAAACAATCTGACAACATATCAACCACCTTCATGTCCAACATCAACCAGCATGTGACCAATATGGAGCAAAGTAAATGAGGCAAGTTTGCCCCTAATTGGCTCAGACCTTTCATCATCATGCACAAGTATGGGTCAGGGACTTATCGTCGGTCCTCTCTCGACGGATGGCTAGAACTTGAGCCTCTTAATGCCTTACATCTATGACCATTCTACTGTTAGTCGAGTACTCATCCACTTGACATTTAACTTGAGCTCATCCCTTGAGCAATCCCCATCCTCTTAATCCTCATTCCTTTCAACCCTATTCCCCTTAATAAATCCTATATAACCCTTTTATAATGTATGGATGCTTTGTCCTAATAAAAGGGAGCCCTTGAACTTCTATAGTCTTGTCCATGCATCAAAATTCTATCAAAAAATAATCGAGATGTCAAAATATCCAAGGTCACAAAATCAAAAAGATAGACTACTCCCTCGAAGGACAGCTATACTATTACTACTATAGCTAATAGACTGCTCCCTCAAAGGACAGCTATTCAAAGCCCTAACATATATAAAGCAAAAATATAGACCACTCCCTCGAATGATGGCTATGACTAAATCTTGCTACAAATAGCACTTTCTTAGAAGCTTCACGCATCGATCAGCTTCACAAATGACCACAAAGAAAAATGACATCTCTATGTAGACTTCCCGCATCGATCATTCTGCTCAAAAAAAAAGGGTCATGGACTTGGCTTGTAGTCATCTCAGGGTCTCCTATAAAAAGGGGCAAGGTTCTCTCTACTCAAAAAAAGGTTGCCCTATTCCTCCCATATCACCACACCTGCTCAAGGGACTTTGAGCTCATTTTAATGTCAAAGTGATTCGATTACCTCTCTAACACAACCCATGGTCAACGACGCAATGCATGAATGGGGCTCTTGGTTTTAACAACCCCTATATATGCTATCATTCTGGTCCTTGTCAATGAAAGGGTGAATATGCCTTTCACTTTCTACCTACACTTTGGTCACAATCAACTACATCATTTGCCAACTCAACCCGACTCTTTTTAGACCACTCACATAGCCTATTCACACTAGTTTCTATGGACACTAATACACATGGAAACTATGGACTACATAATTTATGTCAAGCATAAACCAGTACTTGCTGAAGCATAAATAGACTCATTTCATTTTTAGCAAACATCCATCAACTAATATGGACACTTGCTAAGGATGAAAAACCCCAACCAATGTTATATAATACACCATTTTGGAAAAGGCTATAACATCTTCTTTCCCCTCATCATTTCAAGCATGAACCTTCAGACATATTGGGACATGCTAAACCAATCATCGACTAATATTCTCAACCAATATGAACTACATTGGTCTAAGGCCCTAAGATAGGGGCTATGTAGGCAATACTCAGTTGACATGACATCTTTTGAGGTTAGCTTGACCACCCTCATTTGTTCATCTACCTGATGAACAAACCATTCTACCTTTTTGACCATGACTTGACCTCAACCAAAACAACCCATAACTTTAACCCTCTTCTTCCCTTTTAGGGAGAACTAAGTACCTGACGTCGGCAGGAAAGTGACCAATGCCAGCCACTGGTTAGCTAACACTGATGAATCTACCGATGCTGGTGACTGGTTCGGCCCCACGGCTAAACAGGGCAAGTCCTAAAATTAGGGCTTCCCCCAATAGCCCCCCATTTACCCCCAAAATGCTCCTAAATCACCCTAGCATGACCTACCTACCCTTCCCACCCTCTTAGCTATCCCTCCCCCTCAATTTCTAGCTAAAAACATCAAAATTTTAAAAACAAAAACTAAACTAAAACCAAACCAATTGAGTTCACAAAGCTTCCTACCTCATCCTATCGACACCAGCATGGTGGCATGATGGGTGCCACTGGCGGTGGACCTCCCGTGGGTCCTCTACTACCCTCTACCATCTCCACTATGTCTCTCTATCTACAAGCTCTTATAGGCCCACAACTGCCTCTGCAACCTCCACTCTGGCTCCAACTCACTCACTCTCTCCACCAATCTCTCTCTGCCACCTCACACTACTCAACTGGTCACTCCATGTCACTTTCACCCACTAAAATCTAGAGCTCCTTTTTTGACTTTGCAACAATCACAAATGACTTTTGGTGGGCCACCAATAAAGTTTTATAAAATTTGGTAGGCTGTCGACATTGGTGCCTGCATGCCCTATGCCACTGATGTCAGCCAATTTCTATCGACATCAGTCTTTTTGCTTCACTGACGTCAGTTATATCATGCCCCCAATTAGTCTGCTTTCTAGTAGAAGTCATCTTAGCCTCCTAGGGCACCATTAAGATCACTTTTACCTCTACCTGACTCGACTAAAAACCTTGGAGGTTGCAACTATCTCTTTCGACCACTTTTGAGACAACTTTGCCTTGGTTGTTCTGATTGCCCTTGCTACCTCATGACTAGTTAGCAAATTGTCACAGACCCTCACAAGTACTGGATCACGAGCAAGTTGATCCCTACTACTTGTGACTTTTTTCATGTTTTTTAGGAGCACTTCCTGAGCTTGGAATACCTAGAACACAACAACCCATTGGAGCTACAGCTTGGATCGAATAACCTAATCAACTATGACTAAATGTTGGGGCCTAGTTATTTTGATTTTGGCACTCCTTGACCCTTGACCATGACAATTTGACCTGACCATCCCATGAAGTGGTATACGTGTAATCACGACTATTACAGTGTTCACACTCACCCTCTCTATTTATCTCTCTATCAAATTGACACTCAATCTCAGGTTCCCTTCCCTCGACTCCCGCTTTGAGGGGGGAACACCTCATCCCATACCTAGGGCAACCAACTCTTATTTTTGTCTTGCAGTTCATCAAGAATAACCAACAAGACAAAAAGGGGCAAATGTAGACACTAAAATCATGTCTACCCCTTGGTCGTCCTCCCCCCTTGGTCCCCTTGGTCCATCCTCCAACACAATTCCTAGCCCCCTCAATTATTAGATTAAAATAAAAATCAATTATTTTAATCTAAAAGCCCCCTTGCCACTTCACCCATGCCACCTCAGATTCCTCCCCTTGGATGCCCTCACCTCATTCCAAGCCTTAATGACCCAAATCCCATCTTGACCCTTCCCCTCGCACTCATTTAAGCCCCTCTCAACCATTTTCCCATGCCATTTGACCTTGGAAGCTTGTAAGAACAAACAAAAGGCTAAAATTAGCCTCTGTCCCCATTCTTCGGCCACCGACGTCGGTCATTATACAGCTGACATTGGTAGTTCTGCCAGCATTGGTTATCTTTAAAACCAATTTTTTACATCCATTGCTACCCCCACAAACATGAACTCTCTTACATCTTGGCATTCAACCTCTCTCTCTCCCTCTCGCACAACAAATATCTCCAGCTATAAGTACTCTACAGGAATAGCTCTAGATTGTGAGATCAAAGGCATTGCAGGTCTGTCAACATCATCAGCAATAGGTCTTCTTCACTCCTCCTTTAGAAAGTAGGAGATAAGTATTTCTTTGTTATCTATTTTAGTTTTTATTTGGAATTCATCTATCATCCAGCCTACTGCCTAAACCCAACCTGCTCTTCCCTGAGAGGCTGAAAGGCCTTCTCTAAATCTGTGTCTCCTTGTCACCCTATCCTTTCTCTGGTCTCCTATTCAGACCATACTTTCTACCTTATAGCTTTGCATAGACCACCAAAATAGGTTCTCTAACCTCCAAATAGGCTCTCTAACCTCCAAACAGACTCTTAGACCATTCTACAGATTATAGACCAGACCTGAAACTTGTCCCAAGCCATTACCCTGACTGACCTCAACCATTTCCCCTACCAACGTCGGTAGACTAACTGATGTCGGTGACCTTCCTCTACCAACACTGGCAGAACCACCGACGTCAGTGACTGTGCAAGGTAGATTGCTGCATACAGGTATGCATTTGCTTTCATTTCTTTCATTCAGTTTTTACCATTTCTATTTCTATCAATATTCTAATTTTTATTAGTGGACTATCATCCCCTAAGAAGTATTTACACTTCTAGGACCAAGTTTTTGCTTGGCAGTCCACTTTATAGTCATCTAATAATTTTCATGTTTGAGTCTCTTTCTTCTACAGGTGTCATCCTCCACAACCAAAGAGGAGTTCCTTCCATCGTCTAAATCTGGTGTGCAAGACTACATCTAGGTACATATAAACCCTTGACCATTTCTTAGTTTCTCATTTCCTTTTGAATGTGAAAAGTGAAAACTTGTTTCGAAACATTTCTCACAAACTAAGCACATACATAGTTGAGACTTGAGATAACATGTTGGTTCATTGATAAGCCTAGGTGTCTTAGTCAATCTCATCTTTGGTTACTTAGATTATTTTAGCCTAAGCCTACAACTCATTCATTTGTATCACTCTATCTCTCATGTTTGGTCATTCTAAGTTTGTATGGAGGAGGAATCTTAAAAATCCTTTAAAACATTTAAAATACATATAATTTAACAAAAGGCAATGATACAAAAGGCAAAAACATTTCAAAATTCTTAAAAGTCAAATCACACTAATATACATGATTCAAATCACATCTCTTTTTTCTAGTCAAAGCTCAAATTCCAAATTTAGCCTCACAATAGAGCCGAGGTCCATTGGGGTGTAGTAGGCTAGTAGATTAGAAAATGAGAATTAAAAAATCTTTTAGTGATACCTACTTTCTCATGTAAGTAACCAATCTTCACAATAGATCGATGGCTCTATAAAGAGTCATAAAGAATAGAGAACATGTCATGTCAAGGCAGGTCCATTTTACTTTTATTGTACCAATTTACCTTCATGAGTTGATCTTAGTAGCATAATTAGTTGCCTACAAATCTTTGTGTCTATATAAAATAGGTTTCTTTTGTAGATTAATAGTCACTAGTCACTTAGTGTCTTCTCATGTCCTTAGTATGCCTCATATCTCCTAATGTCTTCTCATGTCCTTAGTATGCATCCTATCTCCTACTGTCTTATCAAAAGATGCATCAATTGTGCTTTTTACATTCCCTTTTTCATCCCCTACATTCCTCATATTTCCTCTTGAGAAATATTGTTTTGTTAACTAATCATTCCCCTTGGGATTCCATTTTTGAGTTGCATTAAAGACCATGGATAAGACGTAGCCTTCCTCACAAATTACCATAATTTCACATTTCTATTGTTAACATCCCTTTTTACAAAATTTTCACATTTATTCCACCTCAATGGTGTTCCCTTTGTGAGTTGTAGTATAAGACCATGAATAGGACCTAGCCTTGCTCATAAAAAAAATCCAATAATCCAAGTCATAATCAAAATTTCATGTGTCAAATATGAGATAAGATGTGATTGATTATGAAGTTACACATCATTGACATGCTTTCGATCTTAATTTAGTATGTTTTATGCTTACTTCATTTCTCTTTCACTTTTATCTTCATATTTTTTGATTGCATGTAAGAATGCAACCATTTCTTGAATTTTTCATACTTCCTAACTTAAATTAGTGTGATAAATTTAATACCAATTTTGTTTTTCTCTTATACTTCCCCACATTATTTAGCATGATTGAATTACTTAATTTTTTTGTTTTATACCATTTGTTCTTTCACGTGCTTTCCATTGTATTACATTATTTTTCATACATCCCAACATGATTTAGTGTGATATTGCTTGTTTTAATTTGGTGCCAAATCTTTCTCTTGGTTCAAAAATAAAACTTCTGCCACCATTTTTACCACTCCTTTGGTTTCTTATACTTATTCATTTTATTTTTATTACACATTTCCCAATGTGAAATAGTGTTTAGTACATTTTTTTGATTGATTGTATTTTACCAAGTCCTTGTCACCTATTTATTTTTGAACCATGCATGTGTCCCACATAATGCTTTAAAATAAACCACAACTCATATATTTCCCATAGAATATATAACAAATATCTAAATACATGTTCTAAAAATAAATATATCCAAGCATTAACAACCAAAACCCTAATAATAATACATACAATCAACATCTAACTGCCAACATGAAACATCTCTATATATCATGAATTTTAATACAAAAATACAACCATATATAATGTTTCAACTCAATGGTTAGGCCCATCCTTCCTATCTCATAGCCTAGCCACACTGACTATATATGCCTCAATCTGACCCCTCAAAATAGAACACTATAAAGAGACTATCTAAGATCTCAGTCCTAATATCTACCCCTATAAATGAGCCACCTGAGCCTACACCCATGCTAACTAGGCCATGGTTACTAGATGTGTCTCCCTCTCCTACTCTTTTACATGTGTCATATGGGGCAAGGTCGCAACATGTTTCACTCTCTCTTGGGCTTGTGTCAATCCCATCTATGTCATGATCGCTAGATGTTTAGCTCTCTCTTGTTATCTAAGGCTTGCCATGCCTATGCCTTTCTTACACCCACCTATGCCAATGGTTGTATCCCCTATTTATGTGCTCATAACTACCTTAAACCTCTCCAACTAGTATAAAATATCTTTCCTAAGTTAGGGTAGATGGCACCCTATAATCCTATAGTATAGCGAGGTCATATAACATTAGTGTCTCATCTAGGATATCATGGAGTGCTTTTATCACTAGGGAACTACATCTAGTCTCCTCGTTCTCTTCCATACCTAAAAAAATCACACTAGATAGATATTATATCATTGATGTATCTCAAAATACATCTATATTTACTCTATCACAAATAAACTTAAAGTAAAATTTAACCATATTTTATTACCTATTTGTGTGTCAAACACCACGATCTCACCAGCTGCATGAACACTGAGTATGGTTCTCCCCATCCATACAGTCTCTAATAACCTCCTCTATCAATCACCATCTAATAACAAATCTTAAAGTCACAGCTCATGCCCATCTCATCTTATACTTGGATGGTCTCTCTATCATCCAACTCTATTCTGGCCCACTTATTGGACCATCTGAGATGGTGATAGTCTCTACTCTCTCCTACTCCTACTACCTCCATTGATGCCATGTAAATAATGGTCATTACTCTTCCTAATATTGAGGTGATGGTGGTACCTTTGGTACTCCTACCTGTTCATCCATCTCCTCTCACTCTACTAACTATCATGCTCAACTAGTCTATGGTCTCTCACAATGTGGTCTAAGCATCGACCTAACAACTAGTGGCCCTAGTCCTACCCTCCCCTATGTCTCTCACACATGTTGAGCCCAAAATGTGGGAATTACTATAGGTACCACTAGGTGATGCAATCCCATCTATCTTAGTAATAATTCCATTAGATGTGGCTCCATCCACCAAGTATAGTGCCTTGTCACCTCTCTCCATACTAAAGTTGGTGCAACTATCTCCTAGCTAGGCCATATTAAAATGATGTGATAATATGTATTACAAATAATATTTTCCTATCTCACCATTTTCAAAACTAGCACATGGGTCATGGCCCATGCTACCTAGTTCCATATCCGTATTTGAACCTAAGGCAACCTATTATCGATTATATGGGGCAACCCAATCAGTTGATACATGGGGAACCTCTTGTATATCCATACCATCAATAATATAATTGGTCCCATTAAATTATACTCTATGAAAAACATTCCATACATGTCATGCACAAGTTTTACCTAAATGATAGATCCCAAGTGATATAATACCCTCTGTTTTAATATCATCTAGCTCAAGGCTATCATAAATAGTGGTACCTTACCATCCAACTTGTGACATAGTACTTGTGTTGTCACAAGTCCTATCATATCCCTTTAGATATCTAAAATTTATGAAATATATACATAGAAAAATTCACCCTCAATCCAAGGTGTATCATCTTCAAGCCTATTGTCCATATGGCTAAGGCTCTCCTCTCCTCCTCACTATCAGTTACTCCTATGACTATGAGTGTCCATGTTATGGGTAGTCCTAAGATGGCATGTACATCCTCCAAAGTGATACCCACCTCTATGGTATCCCCTTGACCTCCCACATGAATGTGTTATTTAATAATTCCTAGGCTCTTAGAAACATGACTAGTAAATTTAAACTAAGTGGTATCCTACGCATCTTTGCAATACCTCTTAAACCTACAATAATCAATCTAGCTCTATCATCTATAGATAAATGATCCAATAAGTATAGAAGCCATGGTGCATCCATCAAACACTAGAATCTTAGATGCCATTGAAACTAAGAAATAATAAAAGATGATTAGATATTCCATGTCATTTTTAATCAAAATACATTCTTTTCAAATACAAAAATAAGCCTAATTACTTTCATCTAGTCATTTCAAATAAATTTCACCTATGTTTAGCATACTTGGCCCTTTTAGTCCTTAGTCATTTTGGGCCATTCTATCACTCTTTTATCCTTTTACGTGCATTTCATACTATTTTGGTTCCTTGGTCAAACATTAGTTTGACCAAAATTTCCTTATTTTGACCTGGTTGACTTAAAAATCTAAGCCAACCCCTTTATTTTATCCCTCTTAACGTTGAGTTGTCACAGGGATTTTTTATACTAAGTCAGAATTAATATACTAAGTTCATATTATACAAAGAATACTACATCAACACATACCTACTAGGTTGGTAGTATGGATTTTTTACACTTTTTATCTTACTAGGTCAACTAGGTTGACCTATTTGTTTTTCTATGTCAACCACTTACCTTTTGCATAATAAATTCCTTTCGATAGTTATTTCCCCAAACCCTTTAAACCCATTTCCCTAAAAGGTTTATCCTACCCTTAGCATCTTATTTAGGTTCATTATGGTGTCTAAAAATTATTTAAATTACAAATTTATAAAATACACTTAAAATCACTAAAATATTCAAAAACTAGTTTGTGATTCTTAGTTGCCTACTTGTAGTACACTAGCTACCACTACTAGAGGTCCCTCTCATCTAGCTTATCATCTCCTCACCATCCTAGCTCATTTTTTTCTATTATAGATCTTTTTATCTCTTTCACAAGTCAAAAATAACACATAACTTTCATTTCAATATATTTAAAATCACTTTTTAAAAAATCTTAAATCTTTCAAATCTTTTATGTTAGATTCCTTGTTTTTCCTATATCTTTATTTTTATTCATCTATTATCCAAAGCATAAAATGTTATGGAATCATGATGATGTAGAGAATATTTTCCACTACTATATGTCTATCTTCCAAAAAAAATTGATTTTTAGCTATTTTTTGCACTAACTTCTATAGGTTGACCTAATGTTCTTAACATTGGATGCCTTCACTCCTCTTGCAATCTAATTATTTATCTACATCACTAAGGTAAGTAAAGGTATGATTTTTCAATTTTGTCCTTTCATTTATCTTATTTTGTCCTTATTTCATCTTACTTAGCATCAGTGTTATGTGTTATCATGTTCTATTATTGAAGCACCATCATATTTTGCACTCACATAACACGTGATGAGCTTTGAATGGGCATATGTATACACAATATTTTCAATCTTTTGCCAATTACTAACACTTTATATCTTATAGGAACCTATCAAGTCTCAATCTCTATAAGTGCATGCCCTAAGGAGTACATTGGGAAAGGGGTGTGTAGACCATTAATCTTTCTAAGATTGTTATCCTTTTTTCCACTTGTTATCTACACACTTATTTCACAAAACCATCATCCATAAGATTTTTCTTATTTGATGTACCATTTCTAGTCATTTTCTATATTCTATCTTCATATTTTTCACCTTAATCCCTTTCTGTTAGTCAGCTATGCTAGGTTAATTGGGTCAACCCTGTATAGTTTTGAGTTATTTTCACTTAGGAACTAGTTTGGCCTTTGGCCAACCTAGCTCATGACCTAGTGAATAATCATCCAAAATTGTGTTAGGTTAATTGGATCGAATCTGTCGACTAGTATTTTGGAAGGTTTTAGGGTTGAATTTACCTATATATACAAGTTCATTTCTATCATTTATTAAGAGATTAAGAATAAGTAAGAGTGAATGAACATCTACTTATTGACCATTCTACTTGAGAAGCAAAGCTTAGGGTTCCATACTTTCTTTAGAGATACGAATCTTATCTTGTAGATAAGTCTTTTGGATGCATTGATAGGATTTATATCCTAGATTTGATTTTTCCTTGTCATCCTTACATACCACAACAACCCTTATGAAGAACCTTGGCCAAGAGAGAGATTGAGGCTTGATGGGTTCATCTTCAAAGGTAGGTATTCCTAACTTTGTTCCTCCTTTATAAGAGTAAATATATATGAATTTGTACTTATTTTCCATGTATTAATATTTTATAAACATTGACATGAGTATATGTCCTCTATGCATGTTTAGTTTTATTAATTCTAGCCTCCACTTTATACCATAAGCTTTGGTGAGCACTAGATTAGATTTACTTCAATTCTTATTTGTTTAGGTGAAATATCAAAAATCAAGACCCCCTTAGGGTTATTACATGATTATTCTTGATTGGAGGCTTTGAAACCTTCCTTAACATAGTGTATTATGGTAAGAGATCTCATAATCAAGTCTACCATATCCCCATATTGGTAATGTTTCTATTTAATAAATGTATGCCCTGTCGAAACTGTATGGTATTATCTATCTTCTCTGAGTTGGGATTTATTATAGACAATCAATTTTTTATTACATACATGCTACATTTTTCATGTTCCTGACCCTAGTCTTAACAGTGGGCACTCACAAGTTTTATGCAGTAAAAGGAGATAGATGTTTTTATATAAAGAAGAAGTTATTTCTTGTCATGTGATGGTGATGTTTGTCAGGGAAGTATTTTGGAGTCTCTTTATCCATATATATTATGTATATCCCCAATATTATCACTCTCTTATGTATATCCCTTATCTTATCATCCCATCACATCCTCTGTGATGTTTGTGTCCCCTTTTATCCTCAATCTATTTCCATCTGCATTTGTCTCTTGTTGTTGCAAAACCACGGTTCATGCATTTCAACTAATTTTATCATCATATAAGGGTCAAAAATAGGTTTTAATTTGGGGGTTTACATACATTATGATACCGAATCATTATTGATCATCCTAAACCCCATTTATGGGTGCTTTTGAATTTATTTGGATCCTTGTTTCAATCTAGTACCATTGGGAACAATATACATATTAACTAATTTTCAAACCCAAGTTTTGCATCTTTCATTTTGGCTAAGTGCAGTATTCTTAATTTGTTTATCCCCATAGAAAAGTGTCAAGTGTTATTTCCTTTGGAAGCCTTTGTTCAATTTTTTTGCAAGTGTTATTTTGGTCTTTTTTCTCAAGTGTTATTTCTTTCGACAAGGTTTTGCTTTGGGTTTTTTGTTCAAGTCTCAAAGGAATTATTTCAGACTTTTTGTCTGAAATAAAAATTCCAAAGAAATTGGTCCATTTCAATATTTTTGAATGGTCACTGACAATCTTTTTGAATGATCTTTTTCTCATGGAAGTATCCTTTGCAAAAAGTCCAAAGGGACATTTTCAATATTTTGGAAGGGTCTTTTCTCAGGAATTAGTCCTTTCAAATTTCTTGAAGGAATTGGCTCTTTCAATTTTTTTGAAGGAATTGGCTCTTTTAATTTTTTTGAAGGAATGGGCTCTTTCAATTTTTCCAAAGGACAATATTTTCTAAAGGTTTTTTTCTCATGAATTTGTCCTTTGCAATACTTTTGAAGGGACATTTTCAATTTTGTCGAAGGGTCTTTTCTCTTGTGAAGGGAAATTTTCGAAAAGTTTGAAGGGACACTTTCAAAAAGTTTGAATGATCATTTCTTAAGCAAATGGATGCTTCTTTATCTTGTGAAGGGACATTTTCAATATTTTGAAGGGTCTTTTCTCAGGAATTTGTCCTTTGTATTTTTTTCAAATGAATTGTTTTGGACATTTTATCTAAAACAATATTTCTAAAAGAATTGGCTCTTACTTTTTTTTTGAAGGATAATCTTTCTAAAGGGTCTTTTATCAGGATAGTGTCTAGTTGAAGATTTTTAAAGGCACATTTCAAGATTACTAAAGGGCATGCTCAATATTGTTAAAGGGAATGTTTAAGCTTTCCAAAGGGAGAAAAGGAAAGGCTCCATAGGAAAATTATCCATGAAAATTCCCTAAAGGAATACTCCCAGTAGAATGATGGTTATATGGATGTCAAATTTAAGGTGATGTGCTAGCCATTGGTGTTTAAATAGTGGGTCCTAGGAAGATCAATGGTCCTCACTCAAATATTCAAAGATCCAAGGGCTCACATTCTTCATCTACCAAAGTAGATTAGAGGGTTCATCTCACTATTGATCAAATCAAGATCCATGTCATTTTATAATGGTCAATCAAAGGAATAATCAACTAAGGGGATTTATAAGATTTGAAAATTTAACTAAGGTCAAGTTGGGGCAAGCTTTCAAGGGAATTTTATAGACATACACATGGTTCCAACATTCTAAAAATGCCATGAAAGCATGCACGTAAAATCCAAGTGATACCTTTCCAAGGCCAACAAAATGAAAAGGACTCTTCCCCATGCCATTATACACCTCAACGAGCTAATGAGAAGTTGTTAGTATCAGGACAAATCCATAATAAGTAGACTCATTTGTCGTAACTACATTGATGTCATTTCAAAATATCTTATGCTAGTGCAACCATTAGGGAAGCAACTTTGAGAGAGTAAGCTAACTGTGTAAAAATTAAGGTGACATGGATCAATCATATGGCCTGAATGATCATCATTTGTAAATATGGTTTTAGCTGAAGATGGAGACTTATAATAGATCGATTCCACTTTTTATCACCAAAGGCCTCCTCCTCTCTCTTCTTTTTTGCTATAAATACAACCAAATAACCACATAATGTATGGCAAAGCCCTGTTAGATTGATGTTATATTTTGCCTTTAAACATTATCAAAAATATTTTCTTTCCAATTCTAAAAAAAATTCTGAGCATATAAGTAATATATAGTGATAGTAAGTGATGATTTTCCATCCTTCTATCTTGTATCCTTCATGCCTAAGAAAAATTTCTTAGTCTAGCAGGTCATATAGAGTGCGTTAAAGTGTGTTGAATTATTTTAAGTGTATAACTAATCTTATAATGTGTAATTTGCCTTTCAGTTCATTTTCCTTGTGTCATTATATACATCTTTCCTCTATATAGAAATACTTGTGTTAGAATCTCGTAAAGCTTGAAAATGGTCTATGAATTTTATTTCATTATGCATTAGAATATGATATTCAAAAGGAAGATAATATTGATGAATCACCAATCTTAGAGTAGATTTCCTTTTGTGCAATTTTTAACTCTTTTCCTTTAAATCAGACTAGTTTAGATAGAGGTTTATTTGTAAAGATACATTTAGGGAGCTAGCCCTTTAAATCTAGAGGTTAATTTTCTCTATAAGCATAACCACATGCCTAGAAATGTTTCAATATTTCCCAAATCTAGAAGATACTTGAACACTCTCTTCTAGGATGCAAGATTTAGAGACAATAGTTTTGTCATGCTTGATGGGACTATTGGTCCTAATTATTTACATGTCAATGTGAATGTTGGTCTTAACAATCCTAGGTTGTATAAATATTCTTAAGCCAACATTTGGTGAATCTAAAAGGTGAGAATCTCTAGTTGTAGATCATGTTTCCCATGTTATACTTCATGATCCTCACTAGATCATCTGGGATTTTATATTAGACCCTTCTAGCTGAAACCCTTCTTGAAGAACAACACCTTGAAACATTCCTAATTCTTAGATATCTTAGACAAGGAGGTTTTGAAGAATAATTTGAAGAGATGGGAGATTAAGAGGGAAAAAGAGAAATGTATAGGCAACAACCTTTCCTAACCTTCAACACCCAAAATATAACTAACCTTCCTATATATGACAATATTCCTCCCAATGCTACCAAGAATCTTCCTAGTTTTAATAGAGAGGGTTATATTACCCCATCTGAGCATATTAGAGACAATTCAAATTTATGTAACTTTCACAATGCCACTTGAGCCAACATATCCATTAGATTGCTTACCATGTCTCTAAGAGGTAAGGTACTTAACTAGTATATGACTTTGGAAGGTGGTTACATTACAAGTTGGGATGGATTTGGGGAATTGTTGGTAACTAGATTTAAGAATAAGAGTGACCATAATTTGATAATAAACTAGATAAATGTGATAAATAGAGGTCCTAATGAATCTATGGGAAATTTTAATGAAAGATTTCAAAGGACATGGCATAGGTTGTCCCCTATCATGAGACCTCCTCCTAGATTTGTATTTCCCACTTATCTCAAGGCTATTGATACTAATGTGGCAATAATTTTATAGTCAATGGGAGGATACACTCTACCAAATGCATATGAGATAGCTATTAAACCTGAGAATAACTTGATATAAGTTAGAAATATACCTCCAAGAGTTTCTATGCCTTTGTTATCTCATAGTTTGGTTGTAGTTCCAAGCATAGCACAAGTTCCTAACATTAATGTCAAACTAAGAACCTTTCCCAAGAAGGTGGATAATGTTATGGACAAATATGAGGAAATATGATCATTGCTCACTCAGCTTACAAAAGCTTAGTTCTAGGTAAGTGTTCCACTTAACCCTTAATACTATCCTCAACAAGACTATAGAGCTCCACCCTAATACAGCTACTAAGGAAGAAGATAAGGTCAATAAGGTTTCAATAGGTATCCCAATTCCTATAATCCTAATTCCACTCCTTCCACAAAGGTTGTTGTTCCAGTACATGCTTACCTAGTCCAAGAGGAGGATCATTTAGACCAATGGGGACAGCCTCAAGGTTAGTTTATTCATGAGGGTGGAGAAGATGGCCAAGTTTTGGTGGTACAATAAGAAATTAATCTGTACATGACATTAGAAGAAGTGAATCTCATGTAAAGGGATATTCATGGAGAAGGTAGTAGCCAGAGTGTAGGTATGATGAACTTTTAAGTGAAGGATGATTATGTGTTAAATCAAAGAACATCAATTATAGCCAATACAAAATCTAAGAAGAGAGCTCTAGGAGATGTTTTAGGATTACATGTGACTCCAAGTGATGCCTCTCTAAGGCCATAAAGTGTGAATCCTAGTGTAATACATATTACCCGTCATGCTCCTCAATAAAGTCAAAATGCAAGTAGGTTTGTCAAGCCTAAAATATAGTAGGTTTAAACTCCCTCAAAACATTCAATAATGCATGAAAATTTGAATACTTCCCATATAAAAAAATTTTATTCTTTTTATAATACCAAGATAAGCATATCTCTTTGGGAAGTCTTACATATGCCTGGTCAAAAGGAGCTCTTACAAGAACAACTTACGAGCATTCATGTAGCACCCCAAACTTTAATACACAATAGTGTATCCCTTACCAATAATATAAGTCATGTCTTATATCCCTCCACTAAATATAAAAATCCTCCACCCTTCTACCTCACACTCATTATGGGAGACAACTTGGTTCATATTTCTATTGTAGATAGTGGAGCTATTACCACTATCATGCATAATGTAGTGGCTGATAAACTAGAATTGAACTATGAACCACATAGCAAAGGTGTGTTGTATATTTATGGGACTTAAACCAAGATAATGAGATTGGTTATATGGCTAAAATTCTTTCTACATGATTTCCCAAGTTTCCCCATTATACAAGATGTTGTGGTGGTAGACCTTCCAACTCATTTTATGATTTGCTTGTCAAGGGACTTCATAGCTAAGATAAGAGGGTAAATTTATATTGATTGGTATTTTATAGTTTTTAGAACAATATATGAAACCAAAGTGACTATAAGGACACAACCCTTAGCAAGGTTTCATATTGAGCCATATATGGAGATAAGTTCAAATCAAAATTTTTTAATTAGAAAAGAAGATCAAGGTGTCATGGATGGTGAAGCATACTTCCCCCTTGAAGGTATTTTTGATATTTTCCTTGATAAGTATAGCACTAAAATATATGGAATTGATCCATGTACATTCATAAAAGAGACTAATTTTGGATTTTATTGTATGCGTGAAAAGGATGTTTCAATCCCTTCACTCACTAATGAAGATCATGAACTTAAAGAGATTTGGGAAATGTTTTTTGATGGATCAAGAAGAAAAGTAGGTGTAGGTGCTGGTGTTATGTTATTTTTTCAATCAAATAACAAATACTAATCATCATATATATTTCAATTTGGTTTCACCTACAATGTGGCATAATATGAAGGCCTAGTTCATAGCCTCCAATGGGCAAAGAAGAGAGGGATAAAAAATTTGAAGGTTTATGGGGATAGTGAGTTGGTCATCTACCAAGTGATAAATCAAGCTACATCCAATAATCCCTTGCTTAAATCCTAAAATCATAGGGTATGGTACCTACTTGAATACTTTGATTCCTCCAACATATAACCTATACCAAGGGATTCAAATAAACATGTTGATAGATTAGTTGCCATAAGAGCACAATTTGATGCAGTCACTGATGTAGGAAAGGAGAAAGATCAGTCTCATATCAAGGTCATTGTGATGAATTATATTAAAAATAATGAAGTGTCATGGAAGGTGTTTGAAAGTGATGAACACATTGCACTCTTCTTATAAAATGAGGTAGGATTCTCCTTAAAGAACTAAAAGAGACTGCATGATTAATATGAAGAACAAGTTATTCAGTTGAAGACAAAAAATATACCTAAGGGGATAATTACTTTAGAGAGTGTTTTAAATGAATATGATCAAAACAAGAAATAAAGAAAGATTGAGCATGTAAAAAAATGATAAGATCTTGACATTCAATATATGTAAAAATACCCTTAAGGTAGGGAAACACCATATAATAATCCTTTAGGAAGGAATAACTCCACAATGTCTCTTCGAGGGTACAACCTCCAATATCCTCTTACAATAGAAGACTCAATGCTTACTTGATATCTTTACCATGATAATCATCTCCTATATATATACATCTATCTAACCCATAGATGGATAACCTCTTAATTCCAATGTAGACTGACCATTATCCAATGTACTACTTCCACAAGTTACTCTATTATCCTAATATATTCTACCCATATAACTAACTAAGGGATGTGTGCCACATGTTAGCATCTCCATCAACCCATATAAAAAAATATAACATATCCATAGGTACATAGCATTACTTCCTTCCTTGACATGTTTCATCCCTAAAACATAGGAAGAAACCAAATAATGAGTGTGCTTCAAATCATTGCATACTTGTCTCCAATCTCGATTATCTAGCCATCCATATGTGATCTTGGCAGGTGATAGCTCTCCAAGCTTGTTTCCAAATTCCATTTTACTCCTCTGATTTTTTTCATGATCATAATTCTACTACTTTGGTGTCCAAGCATAATTATTCCTCTTTTTATTCCATGTACCGTATTCCACTATGCTACTTTGATTCCAACCTTGACCATAGTAGGTATTCTTCTATGCATAGTCATAGTGATTTCCCCATTCATTCCATGTGCCATAGTATTTTTTCTTTATATTCCATGCTTATCCAAAATGATTGGAAATTTGATTTCCTGTATAGACAAAATGATTGTTGTTATGACACTTCCTCACCTGGTTCCATGTTGATTTCCTCTCATTATGATGTGGGTGTCTATATACCTCAACCTTTTCCAATACTTTGATATTATCCACCTTTATTTCTACCTCTTCTACCTTTTCCTTCTTTGTCTCTTAAGTAGATGAAGTGTTCATTTGTAGTGTGTCTTTATCTATATCATCTAAATCTTTATCATGATCTTCATCATGTATTTCAATCTCATCCTCATGATCTACCTGGATTGTTATTGGTGCCTTTTTTACTATGATATCTTGTAAAGTGATCTTCTTTTTCTTATACCAAAACTTCATGAACTTTTTTTGAACATTAATATTCATTGTTCCCAAAGTCTCTAACCATGGATATCCAAGAACTATATCCACATAATCCATATCTAAAGCATAAAAATATGAATGCAAAACATATTTTTCCATAATGAGCTTCAGATCTTCAAACATTGAAATATTCTTACCATTTACTTGAACCTCTTTGATATTCTTTGCTTGAACATGTAGATGCTTGGACACATTCATGTTGATGAAGTTATACTTACTAGTAGGGTTTATGGACACAATAACCCTTTTCTTTTGAATGCATCCATGAAATTGAAAAATTGACTCAGATTTCTTTGGAGCCAAATAATTAAAACCTTTATCATCTAATTATTCTACTTCTTATTCTTCTTCTTCTTCATCATCTTCTTCTTCTTTTATTGCTTCTTTTACTTCTTCTTCTTCTTTTTCTACTTTTTCTACTTCTTCTTCTACTACTTCATTTTTTATAGCCCAACGATCTAAAAAGATTTGTTCCATTTCTTTCCATGAAGAAAACCTTTCTATATAGCTCGATTGATCAAACCAATGTAGTGCAAGCCCAGACAAAAAAGGAAGTAATCATCTTTGCCCAAAAGTTTTTATAAAATTATTCTCTAAAAGGAGCCACGATTCTTTAGCATCAATATCATCTTCCCCTGAAAATGTTTGCAACTCCATGATCCTTAAAAAAATTAGGGTTCATGAAACCTAAAATGTTAATAACTCATCCATAAAATCACAACAAATCACTCCAAACAACTCAAAAAAAATTTAAATTTTGACTATGCTTCTCTTATATCTACTAGCATCTCCATTAAAAAATTTGAATAAAATTTTATTATATTTTGGAAGATATAGCAAAATTATTATAAACCCTAAAATAGCAATAAATCCCTCAAAACAATCAAAAAATCTTGATTTTTTTACTGTGACTTATTTTAAATATTATTCATATCCAGTAAAACATTTTTGGAAAACTTCACAACCAATCAAAATTTATTTATGATTTAAAAAGAAACTAGGGTTTCATTCCACAAATTGCCCAAATCAAATCTTTGATACCACTTGATAAGATCTTGATATTAAATATATGTAGAAATACCCTTAAGGCAGGGAAACACCATATAATAATCCTTTAGGAAGGAATAACTCCATAATGTCTCTTCAAGGGGAAAATCTCCAATATTCTCTTACAATAGAAGACTCAATGCTTACTTGATATCTTTACCATGATAATCATCTCCTATATATATACATCTATCTAACCCATGGATGGATAACCTCCTAATCCCAATGTAGACCGACCATTACCCAATGTACTACTTCCACAAGTTACTCTATTATCCTAATATATTGTACCCATATAACTAAGGGGATGTGTGCCACATGTCCGCATCTCCATCAACCCATATACATCAATATATCATATCCCTAGGTACATAGTAAAAAAATAAGAAAACTATGAGAGAGTCATGATTTACAAGGACAAGCTTCTAAAAATTGGTAAGATATGTTCTTTATCTAAGAGGTGGGCCTTTATTAAATTATGAAAAGAGTTTCATGACATCTTTTCTTGGGAATATAAAGATTTGAAAGGGTTTGATCCAAGTCTAGATCATCACACCATTGAGCTATAACTTGGAGCTAAACTAGTCAAGAAAAAACAAAGACCTATAAATTCCAAGATAGAGGAAATCATGAAGAAAGAGTTGACCAAGTTGATTGAGTCTAGGATTATCTTTCCTATCAAACACTCAATTTGGGTGGCTAATATTGTACCTATCTAAAATACTAATGGAGAGATCAAAATTTGTGTGGATTTTTGAGACCTTAATAGAGTGTTTCTCAAAGATCATTATCCACTACCTTACATGGAACAAATTTTGCAAGTTGTTTCATGTTCTCAATGCTTCTCACTTCTTGATGGTTATTCAGGTTACAATCAAATACTGGTGAATGAAGAAGATTAGTTCAAGATAACCTTCACTATATAATGGGGAATCTTTGCCTATAGGAAGATGCCTGTTAGTTTATCCAATGATGGATCTACATTTTAAATGGGAATGGACATGGATTTTAAAGGTTTGATCAATAAGTTTTTGCTTATGTACTTTGATGATATAACTATTTTATTGAAGGATGATATTGATCATATGGAACATCTAAAGTAGGTGTTTGATAAATGTATGGAGTATGGAATATCCCTTGATCCAAAAAATTGCATCTTTATTGTCCATGAATTTAAGTTATTGTGTCATATTGTTTAAAAATAAGGCTCGTATATTAACCCTGAGAGGATTGAGGCTATTCTTGGCTTGTCTTTGCCTCAACAAAAGAAAGGACTTCAAAGATTCTTGGGTAAAATAAACTTTGTAATAAGGTTTATTCTAGGATTTGCAACTATGGTAAAGCCTCTCATAGCCATGCTCAATAAGAACCAAACTTTTTATTAGACAAAGTAAGGTAAGAGTAGTTTTGAGGTAATCAAGAAAGAAATTAAAAAATATCCTACTCTCTTGAACCCAAAATTTGCCAAATATTTCATACTCTATACCTTTACTAACCTTGATAAAATATCATCTATGCTTATGTAAAAGAATGATGAAGAGGTAGAGCAACCAATTACATTATTCAACCAAGGATTATAATATTATGAGGTCAAGTATACATTTTTTGAGAATAAATCTCTAATAGTGATAAGAGTATTAAAAAAAATTAGACACATGGTTTCAAACAACAAGATACATGTCATGGTTTCTCATCCTAGCACCAAAGAGTTTCTCCTAAGAAAAGACTTAAATGAAAAGAGAGTTAGGTGGATTACCAAAGTAATGGAGTATGATGTGGATATTAAGGCGATGAACTTGGTAAGAGGAAAAGGGTTACGTGAGCATTTAGCTTCAGATTTTCAAGAGCTAAAAGAGGAAGTCTTGATCAACGAAGTTCATCCCCAACCAACTAATCACATATAAATTCAAAGTTAGACACAAGACATCATAAGTTTTGTTCAAAATGTTGGGTATCCCAATGGCTTGAATAAGTCTCAAAGGAGATATTTTAGATTGTAGACCATTCCCTATTATCTTGTAGATGGTGTTCCCTTTAGGAAAGATTTGAATGTTGTTTTGTTGAGGTGTGTTAATAGTGATTAGTTTGATATGCTGCTAGAAAGGTTTCACAATGGTGCAGATGAAGGTCATTTCTCTCCTAATATGATAACTACAAAGATAATAAGGGCTGGTTACTATTGGCTTAGTCTTTTTAAGGACTATTACCATTGGGATAAGATGTGTCCTCAATGTGCCTTCTTTATAGGCAAATAGAAACTTTCAGCTCTTCCATTGAATCCTATCCAAATAGACCAACCTTTCATGTAATGGGGCCTTGATTTCATTAGTGTGATCAGCCCTGCATCAACTCCTAGACACAAATGGATATTGACTTCTAATGACTACTTCACAAGGTGGGTAGAGGCTATTGCACTGAAAGAGGCAAGTGAAAATTCTATCTTAGAGTTTTATGAGAACATTATATAAGGTTTAGAGTTCCACATGTTATCATTTTTTATAATATACTTACTTTCATAAGTGCTAAAACTTTTGATTGGTAAAATAGGAATGGAGTTTACTTTAGTACCTCATCCAAATATTACCTTCAAGGTAATGGATTAGCTAAATCTACTAACAAGAATCTCATCAAGATCATCAAGAGGACATTGGAGAAAAATCAAAGAGCATGGCACAACAAGTTGAAGAAAGCCTTATGGGCTGACAAGATTAGTCTTAAGAGATCAATTGGTAATTATACTTGTGTTCTAATTTATGGGAGAGAGGATAGGTTATACATATCTCAAGAACTCCCTATTCTATAACCTAGATAGAAATTGAAACTACTTTAAAAAACTCTAATGGAAGTTAGATTGACATAACTAATGAAACTACAAGAAGTAAGAGATAATGCACATAAGGCCATGGAGCACCACCAAGTACTCATGAAGATTTCATTTAAAAAAAGATAAAGTTCAATATTATTCAAGGAAGGTGACTTGGTCCTAAATTGGGAGAGGATAGAGCAAAATCAGGTAGACATACAAAGTTTGACACTTTGTGGAGTGGCCATTACATCATTAACAAGTACAAGTAAATCAACTCCTTTCAATTGACCAAGATGAATGGAAAATAATTTCCTCTCCCTTTAAATGGGATACATCTAAATTTTTTCTATTAGTCCTTACAAGACATGTTTTGTAAATAGTAGATTAGGTATGTGTGTTTGGTCTAGTTTTGTTTTGGTTTGATGTTGTGTTTCCTTCCTTTTATTTGGTGTGTCTCTTTGCATTTATACATGTGATCAAAAAAATTATGTTTTTATAAGCCAAGGATATATTCAAGTCATTTTTGGGTGCCTATATGTGTGACTCCATGCCCAATGGAAGGATTTAGGCAACTAGTCTTAGGTATAGTAGGCATGCCACCCCTAAGAATCACCAAGAATGTTAGCCAATTTTCACACCCAAGTTTTTCATATTTCATTTTGACTAAGTGAAACATTCTTAATTTGTTTATCCCTACAACAAAGTGTCAAGTTTTATTTCCTTCTAAAGCCTTTGTTTGATCTTTTAGTAAGTGTTATTTCAATCTTTTTGCTCAAGTGTTATTGCTTTTGCCAAGGTTTTGCTTCAAGTTTTTTATTCAAGTCTCAAAGGAATTATTTCAAACTTTTAGTCTAAAACAAAAATTCTAAAGGAATTGGTCCATTTCAATATTTTCAAAGGGTCACTAACAATCTTTTTGAAGGGTCTTTTTCTCATGAAAGTGTCCTTTGCAAAAACTTTGAAGGGGCATTTCCAATATTTTTGAAGGGTCTTTTCTCAGGAATTGGTCCTTTCAAATTTTTTGAAGGAATTGGCTCTTTCAAATTTTTTGAATGAATTGGATCTTTCAAATTTTCTAAAGGACAATCTTTTTGAAGGGTTTTTTTCTCATGGAAGTGTCCTTTTCAATATTTCCAAAGGGACTTTTTCAATTTTGTCGAAGGGTCTTTTCTCTTGCGAAGGGACATTTTCAAAAAGTCTGAAGGGACACTTTCAAAAAGTCTGAAGGATCATTTCTCAAGAAAATGGACACTTCTTAATCTTGTGAAGGGACATTTTCAATATTTCCAAAGGGTATTTTCTCAAGAATTGGTCCTTTGCATTTTTTTTGAAGGAATTATTTCAGACATTTTATTTGAAATAATCTTTCTAAAAGAATTAGCTCTTACATTTTTTCCAAAGGAAATTTTTTCTAAAGGGTCTTTTCTCAAGAAAGTGTCCAATTTAATATTTTTGAAGGGACATTTTAAGATTTTTGAAGGGAATGTTCAATCTTTCTAAAGGGTGAAAAGAAAAGGGTTTGTAGGAAAATTGTCCAAGAAAATGACCTAAAGGAATACTCCCAATAGAATGATGGTTATATGGATGTCAACTTCAAGGTGATGAGCTAGCCATTGGTGTTTAAATAGTGGGTCCCAGGTAGATCGATGGTCATTTATTAAATGTTTAGATATCTAAGGGATCACATTCTTAATCCACCAAAGTAGATCATAGGGTTCATCTCACCATTGATCAGATCAAGATCTGAGTCATTTTTTGATGGCCAATCAAAAGAACAATTGACTAAGGGGCTTTGTATAATTTAAACATTTGACTAAGGTTAAACTGGGGTGAGCATTCAAGGGAATTTTGTGGACATACACATGGATCTAGAATTCTGAAAATACCATGAAATCATGCATGTAAACTATAAGTGATGCCTATCTAAGGCCAATAGAATGAAAAGGACTCTTCCCCACATTGTTGCACACCTCAATGAGCTGGTGAGAAGTTGTTAGTATCAAGACAAATCCAAAACAAGTGGACTCATTTGTCATAACTACATTGATTCCATTTCAAAATATCTTTCACTAGTGTAACCACTAGGGAAGCATCTTTGAGAGAGTAGGCTAACTATGCAACCACTTGAGGTGACATGGATCAATTATACGACCTGAATGAGAATTATTTGTAACTATGGTTATAGCTAAAGATGAAGACTTCTAAAAAATTGATTCCTCTTTTTGGCACCAAAGGCCTCTTCCTCTCTCTTCATTTCCACTATAAATATAGCCCTTGGGCTAGTGTAAAAAATAAAAACACAGTGTATGTTGAATCCCTACTAGATTGATGTTATATTTTTCCTTTAAACATTAGTACAAGTCTTTTCTTTCTAGTTATAAACAAGTTTATAAGCATGTAAGTGACATATAGTGATATGAAGTTATGATTATCCATCCTTATATCCTTTATCCTTCACACTTGAGTAAAATTTCTTAGTCCAATAGGTCATATAAAGTGTGTTCAAGTGTGTTGAATTTTTGTAAGTGTATAACTATTCTTGGAATGTATAATTTTCCTTTTAGTTTATTGGCCTTGTGTCATTTTATACATCTCACCTCCATATTGAAATACTTGAGTTATAACCTCTTAGATCTTGAAAATGGTATGTGTGTTTTGTTGTATTGTGCATTAGAATATAATATTCACATGGAAGATAATCTCGGTGCATCACCAATCTTAGAGTAGGTTTCATTTTGTGTAATTTATAACTCTTATCCTTTAAATCAAACTAGTTTAGATAGAGGTTATTTTTCAAAGATAAATTTAGGGAGTTAGCCCTTTAAATCTAGAGGTCATTTCCTCTATAAACATACCCACATGCATAGAAATGTTCCAACGTTACCGAAATATGGAAGAGACTTGAACACTCTTTTATAGGGTCCAAGATTTGGAGACAACAATACCCTCTATATATATATCCCCTTATCACCATTAGACCCATTATCTATAATCACTTTATAATAAAATCATTATCCATTTGTATATCCTTATCATTATCCATATCTTTAGTATATGTTATCTTATGATTGTCTTGTGTGAATGTGTGTATATCTTGAATGTGTGTGGTTTTTTAGTTAATCATGTACATATTAATTACATTATCTTATTTATTTAATAGTCTTGTTAGCATTATGGTTTTTTTATCTTGTTAACTTTAAAGGGAAGAAGGGTGGTCTAGGTGACTCTCGAACCTACTTTATGTAATGTCACTTTCAAATGTAGTTCCCTCATGCACTACATACTTAATGTAATTTTGACTTCCTTTATGTCATTAGCACATTATTATTGATTATTTTAATATTAAAAAGGATTGTATACATTATAAATGGATTATAAAAGTGCCACCCATCCCATTTCCCCAAACATATCACCATCCTATCTAGTTTATCATTATCCAATCTAAACTTACTATTTGCCCCATCCCATCATTATCCTACTTCCATGGTGTAGGTGGATTCATACCCAAACCCACATTATGAGACATAATAAATTAAGCAAATTAATCATTTTATTTTCACATTTCATTACAATCTCATTTTTATCATATCCAATGTATAACATGCATCCAAAAATAAAACACTATCTCATAACATACCCTAATATGTCATAACCATCTTCATATCATATCAAAATGACTCCATAAACACATCATCTATCATGATATCATAATAATCATAACATCAAGTGTATGCATCAAACATCTAAATCAATAAACATTGCATCTAAATCACATCCATTACATAATCATATAACATTTATCTCAATTATCTAACACATAAATAAAGCATTTGAATGTATCCATCACCCATATCACAACAATTATAAATAAAAAATTCCATCAAATCATGTCTAGTCTCGTGCATCTAATCTAATCACATCCCATCATGTAATAAAAAATAATGTGTCCATCAAAACTATATCAATCCATCATATCTAATATCCATAATTAATACATATCACAAAACATATAACACATAATATCATCCAAAATCTCATCATATATATATATATATATATATATATATATATATATATCAACATTCCACATGGATTCCATGTCAAAGAATGGATAAAATATGAAGGCCTCATGGGAAATATTGTGCTAAAACACACCAAAATCCTATATACATATCATTTCTCATACAAATCATGGATTCCCTCCTAGTGGTCCTCTCAAAGGTTGATGAACTGAATGAGAAGAGCTAACCCTGAATGAAGTTGCACATTATCCTAGTGACATCACTATCTCATACAATGTCCTGTAGTATTGGGCCTCTCATGTCAACCTCATATATCAGTCATCCCACCCTCTCTTATCATTATATTTTCCTCCTTTGCCTTGTTGACCACTTCCACCTCTCTTTTTAGAGTTAGATTCTAAACATGCATCTAAGTGATCTGACCATAATACCCTATGATCTATGCATCCTAGCTATGGATGTAGCTCTATAATGTGATTATCTATTACCTAAAAATCTATAACATATCCCTATAATCCTATCACCTATGTTAGGGCCTAAGCCAACTACCCATCTCTCTATGTTATCTAGGCTTGCAATTATTCTTGTTGTTGATCTCTCTCGAGTGATCCTAGTTATCTATATCAATCAAGCATGTATCTTTGTCTATAACTTCACTAGAAAAGACATCTCATCCTCTATCAGATTTTTTTAAGATGAAATTTCACAATTTCTACCATCACTACCCATATCTTATGTTTCAACCTATACATGTGCCTTAGTCTAGTCCCTACTCCCTCCAGCCTACCCTGTAACTACTACCTAATCTAAATCCACCTCCATGGCATCACCATTCTACCCATATTATGATGGCACCTATATCTTCCTCTTATGCACCTTATATCATACTTTTAATTCTCTCCTGACTAGCCCTCTTTGAACCACAACATTAGGTTGGAGCAATCTTAATGGGATCCTCTATGTCCACCATGTCATATAAGCTACTATAACTCTTGGATCAATAATTGGCATCTAAAAATCCCATGCCTATATGACATGGTGGACATAGAGGATCCCATTGATATTTCTCCAACCCAATCATGCTTATATTATTCTATCATAAAATCTATACAACCTATCAAGTAGCACTTAGTCTCCCACCTCATCATACCACCTACACTATCAGACCCTATAAGGCATCCATGTGATATGTTCCAAGTGTAAGTTATCAAATCCTAATGTTAAAATTATATCTCACCAAGATGGCCCATTTCACACCTAATAGGATGTACCACCTAAACACCATGGGCTAATAAGGCTCCCTCATTACTAGAGTCCCAAGTGACCACTAGATCGTAATATACTCCTCGATTTAGATCTATAATAAAAATGATGGCCCCAAGCTCATTTCTCCCTTGTATGCTCCTAAGTGAAGCTCTTAGTATAGATGGGCAAATACCACTATCCCCCATGTAAATAATCTAAAGTAATGAACCATGTCCACTACCACATCCCCTAGACTTAGGTGAAACCATTTCCCACTTTTATCTGGTAGGAGTATGCTAGTAACAAGAGACATGACTACAAGGGTTAGGTGATAAATCATCCCCTCTCAAATACATCTATTGATATCCATGCATTTATCTTAAATACCCACATGCAACCCTCCTACTAGTCTTTGTAAGGTAACACTAAGTTTATGGGATCTCTAATAGATCCTATCTCTTAATATTGATAGGTGGATAATTTTATAAACATCCTCAAACATCATTGTCATCTCTCTTATCATAAAATGAAATGTGCTAGTCTCTAAATTCCATTATTATACTAATGTTATGATTAGATTATGATCAATGTGTACTACTAGCATCATCATGATGTAATTCAATCCTATCAACTCTAATACTCCATAATATGCATCAATCAATAAGTGCATCTCATGTAGCACCTCAAGTGACCAAAGATGTGAAGCCATCACACCTAAGTCCTCCTGCAACAATCACCATTAACCTATCACTACTTCCATCATAAACCAACTCCCTAATCTACAACCCAAGTTCTCCTCCAAACATTTCACCTATCCTACCATTGATCATCTTGAATATTAAAATCCATGCCCATAAACATGAAATAATCAACTATCCACCTCTTACCCCATCCCTCTTCACCCCAATCCATCCTAACTTCCCAACCCTAAACTCATTCATTAACTAAATCTAAAACATTCTTAATCAACCAAATCCATAACTAAACCCCTAATCACATTAATCCTATTTATCTAACATCCTCTCTACCATCCCTATTCTTAACAAACCTTAATTTTCTCTAACATTCCCCTCAAAGCCACTTAAACCTAACCCTTTCTCACACCAACATAAACACTGCTTAGCCTATCTCGCATCACTTCAAACCTTTTTATAACTTTAACAAAGCTAAAAATCATGATCATGCCCTAACCTATGGATTTAACAAAACTTATACTCATATCTTATGGTTTTACATAATCGCATGGTTAAGCAGAACTATAAATTCCTAATCCATGATATTATAAAATCACAAGTCTTAACTTGTGGTATTGTAATATCATATCTCTAAACTTGAGATATTATAATATTATGGCTTTAGTTGTATGATATTGCAAAATTGTTATTCCCTATGTAATACCACAAGGTGTAACTATATATTATGACTGAGGGTATTTCCCTTAGTCATGGTATCTCACTAACAGCATGGGCAACCTAAATTCATGTTAAAAATCCTAAAATTCAAAAAAAAATTGAAAAAAAACATGAATTTTAGGGTTCATTACTCATCAATGGTCTAGCCTATATAGATCTCTAAACTCTTAAACTCTCTCACTATGATGGGAAACTCAAGGAAGCTAGTCTATATTTCTAGCTTAGAGTCAATTTTCACAAAAGATAAAAGTTCAAATGACTCTATTTTTACTATTTTGTCCTATTTTACCCCCCCCCCCTTATTTTATCCCTATTCACCTGTAGCCACCCTTTTATAATGACTTTGCCACATCCACATCATGTTCCATCCCTTGAGCATCCCAATCCATCATCAATTATCCTCTCTAAACTCATCTAGGGCATGCATTTTTCATTCCTCCATAGTCTAACCTAAATCCTAAGTCAGAAATACATTGGCCTAAGGTCTCTTCATACTATATAGGAAGCACCTAGTCCTAATTTTGTGCCTAGGGATAACTCATCCACCATTCATCCCTCATCCCTATCCCATCATCAGACTAGTCACTCGACAATCTTGCGTCCTTTTAAGCTACATATCTTACATAAAGTCATTCTTTATCAAAAATAAATAACTTGTATCCCCTTTATTAGTATTCAATCTCTCCCTAGTATGTGTCCTTGCTATGAGATTTATCATAAGCTTGTATCCATTTGGTCTCTTTTATTTCTCAGACACTATTTCCATCTCTATCTTTCAAAATTAATCTTATCAATCAAATTCCTTTATAAACATTGGTCATTTGTATAAAACCGATATCACACCTAAGCCAATTTATCCCCTTGTCTCTAAACTTAGGCATATCAACCATATTTACCTCATTACTTGAGGGATTCTAACCCCATTTTATCATCCAATTCTTATCCCACTTGTGGGCTTTCTATTCAAGTGACCATCTAGGTTTATTTTCCCTACATGCTCCCTCAAAGGGGTACCATATCCTACTAAAATTGCATCTAAAATTTCTTGCACATGAATATGGATATTATTTAAAATAACATTACTCCTTTCACTCTATTTTACTTTCAATGACCTTCCAAAGAGGGGCAAAATATATGCACTAAATTTTTCTCACCCCACTAATTACACTAATTCTACTAAGTTAACCAATAACTATATTTCCTATATAATTGACTAATATGCCATTACCTATCTCCTACATCATAAAAACCTTATTCCATCTTATAAACAATTAATCCCCTTCATTAATCTACTTAAAAAACCCATTCACCTACTAACCTACTCTCTAAGCCACTTGCCAATTTAAATATACAATATATTCTACCTACCCATCTACCACCCTATTCCTAGTTATTCCTAAACCACTAAAACCTAATAGAGATTTATAGAATTGGAGAATTCTATAAATATCATATATTTTAGCCCCTATTCCTCTAGAATTATCCATTCTATATATTTCCAAAGAATTTTAAATTTCTTGGAAATATCCTAGCCATTGATCTCAATGGCTCAAAATTAAATTTGATCTATTGATTCTTTCCTCCACTTACTATATAACTAATCTCACCCCCATCATGAAACCAACATTAAAAAATGAAATATTGAAGCCTATTTTCTATCTTACATCCATAACCATCTCCTTTGCATCCACACAACCCTTGTCAAAATCCACTATCAAGTTTAGGAATCCATTGGAAGCCACTATTAAGCAAATACAAGCAATCTAACATCCATCAATTTGGCATCAAACATCCATTTTTAAATATTTGAGAGGATATATAAATAGGTTAATTTATGGTGAGAATATTCTTAGAAATCTGATTATCTCTTTTATCCCCTCTTTTTGATGTGTTTAGATTTTAGGTTTTTCTTACTAAATATAGTAATATAAGGTGAATCTAAAAATTAGGCTATAATCAACAACATCACAAAGTTATATCCAAGGATATTTATACTTTATTTTCCCTAACCACGTAGCTAAAATACTAATCACACTCATAATGACTCACCAATGTTGATCAATGGACTTAGAGTCATGGTGGCTAATTTCATTATTTTACTAATGATCCAAACCTTTCCACCCCTATAATCTCTCTTCAATGTTGGATCCTCATCACTAATTTCCTATCTTCCCATGGGATGGTTCTATATCCATGCTTGACTTAGTCTATTTCATCCCTATGAATTTCTCCCTAACTATCTCCCACTTCCCACACACTCTGTGAGTCTTCCACTATTGTTCTAAGTCCTTCATTCTTAGGTTCTTTGTTTATTATGTATATTTACTCTGACTGGGTCCTTTTGTACCATGATCTTCTACACTATCACTCTTTTGTACCATTATTATTTTACATATTGCTTCTTATATGATGTGGCTATTTAGTAAAGGACTTAGCCAAAATTTGGGGTCCAACATCACCCCACACTATGACATTAGTCTATCCTAGACTAAACACTAATTTCAAGTTATTCCAAAAACCTGGGGCCAACCTACTTGATATACTTATTGAAACCTTCCTAATGGGACAAGGTGTCTACTATCTTTGTCATTATTTATTATATTACCACTTTTAACTTCTTAATCTCCTTAGGTTGGTCAAGACACTCACATGCTTTATTGACCAAACATTCAAGGGGTGTGGAAGCATCTTTATGAACATCCTCAAGCATGGTGACCTCAACAATAACCTATAATTGGAGTGCTATGAAGTTAGATTTTATTTCCTATTTACACATTCTTATTATTTACTCTATAGACTTCACATCCTTAAATGCCTTAGTTCATCCCAAACAGTCTTTTATTAATAAGGTTATATCAACCAACTATTGTTGTTGAAGCTCTTTTTCTTGATGTCAGGCTTCCAAAATATTTTAGGGTCAAGACAACTTCTCAAAAACACTATCTAAAATAGTAATGACATCTCCAATAAATTTCAAGTCTCACTTTCACACCTCCACAACTTATGCAAACTTAATTTTTGGCCATATTTTCTCACCTTGAGGTCGAGGTTGCTCTTTGAATTATTTAAAATGTATCTCTACCAAGTTTTGTAATTTTTTTATCTCCTCACCAGGTAAGGGAAATTTGTCTACTAGTGTTGGGTCTTGGTTTAATATTTCCTTACAAATGTTTAATATTTTAACATTGACAATTGTTTCTACTTGTAACTAGTGCTTCAACTCAACCAACTCTTCCTTCAAGTCTGTCCTAGTAGTGACATTTTATTATATAACACCACCATCTTGGCATGTTTCCTCTTATCCTACCATGCATAAAACGTTGTGAAGGAATTCTAACTTGTGTCCTTAAATTCAATTCTTAAGAGTGTTCTGCTACCATATATAGATCTAATTTGATGGGTATCTACCCAAAGAGTATTGGGTAGTGTCATTACCTATGGATCTATTACAAAACTATCAGAGGTCATATCAAATTGAAATTATTTATTATACATGTTGAGGAATAAAGAAAATTTTCATCAATTTTGTTTAGATACATCTTCTTGAGCAAAATGAGAATACATATATAACAACTTGTTAGGTACTACTTTTTGGTATTAGGTGAAGAGGTTCATGGTTGCATTAGGATTATTTATTCACATAAAAAAGTTATCAATTGGCTCCTTCCCCTTCAAGGTATCTCACTCAATTATTTCAACATCCATGTCTTTATCTTTGAAATTATTCCCAATGTCAAGGCCACTATATCTTATATCTATTTTAAAACCATCCCTCTCTTCACCAAATATATCTTCAATCTCCATCTATGCCTCATAGAATGTGGCCTCTTTATACCATACTAGTGAAGGTTTCTTCTCACATTTGGGAGTATATTTCTCTTCTTCAATATTAACTCTTTATAGTGTTTTGTATGTAATCTCTCCCATCTCTTCCACATCACCATCCTTAGGAGCCATTGTCTCATATTCCAAGGTAACCGTATGTGTTGTTAGATATGGACCTTTAAGTTGAATAGATGGTGGATCTTTATTTGATGGTACATGGGTAGTCCTTTTGCTTTTTAAATGTTCTAACTAAGTGCTTGTATTAGCATCATTCCCAAGGCACTTATTCTTCTTTTCTCATGTTGATTTTGGAGGAAGTCTTTCTCTCTCATACTCTACACTACTTAAATATTTATTTTTGGGTTTTAGAATATAGAATAAATATTGAATAGAATTTACTACCAATGTTTTTTTCACTTTTATGTTAGTTATATCTAACTTAATCTTTTCTATATAGGAATTATTCCTAGGATATATGTATAACTAACAGAGGGTGTGAGTCTCTAAATTAATCTATTATGTAAAAATATTCATCAGTTGTACATCATATATATGAGTAATGGCATTCATGAAGTTTCACATTGTAAATGTGTATGGAAGCTTAATCCATGTAGATAACTCTCTAGAGGGTTCCATATAGATGCAATAAAGGAAGAATTATTGTTTAATGCTAAACTTAGTTTGGTCTCCAACCTATATAGGTAATTCCTTTAGAATGTACCATTCCTAAATGCTTCCTTCATCCTGTCATGCCATGATTTTATCTTAATTTTGTGGGAATTAGTGATTTATCAAGGGAAAGTGAATGCCTTGTATTTCTCCATAGGTGATTTATTATCGGGGGGTGGGGTATGCCCATCTCAATTATTTATAGGTATAGTTAGGTACACCAATTTCATAAAATACCATCAATAATAGGAACATGTCTCATGCAAACATGTGGTTGGGTATTTGATGAGCTTTATTTATATCTTCTATGATAGTGGTAGCAAAGTATTATTCCCAATTATACTTCAACCCATCAGTAACTCATTATTAAATATACATCTGGGACATATCCACCTCTTTATATTTGTCTCCTCCTCCAACCTTTGTCATAATGATTCATTCAACCACTTGAAGGGTAATATCTTGAAGACTCATGATGTGCATGGCATGACCTTGTTTTTATTATTCAAGTTCTATGGCCATCTTCTCTATCTCATCCTAGTCCTCTAAATCATATACAATATTTATTCTTGATCATTATAACCCTAATACTTTGCTAATTATTTTTGTCATAATTCTCATCCAGTACCTAACAAAATATATTTAATCCTCATGCACCCATGAGATCGATAACTTCACCACTTCTACTACCTTTCCAAAGTAAGGAAGGTTGAAGAGTTGGAAAAGTCTAGAATTATCCAAAGCATTAAAAATATTCAAGTCATATACAAACTCATCATAGTATTCTCATGATCTACCTTATAGTCAGTTTATAGCTCTACATCATTCCTAAGATGGAAATGGTTATTTTAAAATATAATAGGTTATCATGTTGGATGTCTAGTTTTTATCATTTAGTACTATCTTTGGGTACTGCATCTCTTCAAATATCAAAGGTGGTGGTGGGGGAACAAAAAATTCTCCTTTTTTTGGTGTGCTATCTCTATCTATATGTTTATCATGTGCACTCTTAGTTCTTTAGGTGTTTCTTATCCAATCAATATTATCTCCCCACCAGCATTCCTCTTCTTCTATTAGAATCATAGGTAATGTTTCACTTCATTAAGTCTTTTTATTTGGCTACATCACCCTTCATAGAGCCCAGAGGTTGAGGTTCATCCATATAATTTTCCCAAAATATTATGTGTTTTCTTATGTAACTACTTTGTCTCTCTTACTTCAAATCTTGTCAATGGTAGACATCAACCTCTACAACCTACAAATCTTTAAATCCTACCCATATTTATAATTTTGTTAGCCCTATCTTGTCTTCTCAACTAATATGTAGTTTAAGATATGAAAATAATCAAAATTAATCTCTTTACACTCATCTAGATGCTTTGAAAATCATTATTTAATAGCTCATGTTTTATCTTCATCTTTATAGGTTCACAATCACATCAATATTAAAAAGTGAAAAGATCCCTATTTATCCTTTTATAGGCTTAAGGGGTTTAATTGCATTTACTACCCTACCTCCTCAACCATCACTCCATGTTATAAATGTGACCAATGGTATTACCACAATCTAATGTTGGTACACTTTCCATTACCACTATTCTCCTTGTACTAATTACATGTCCCTTCCCATGATTTTCCTAGAGTACATGATAGTTGTAAATAATTTTGTATGTTTTCTATTCCGAAGGCAAGAATGATTTTTTTACCTTAACTAGGTAATGGTTATGCACCATTTAATGCATATCCATTTGTCCTTATACACTTTTAATTTCATGAATTTTATCCCACATATATTCATATATACCATATCTTGGAACTTCATAAATATAATACCCTACCCCATATTAATAGTGCTTTGTGGTCCTCCATGAGAACATAAAAAAGTATAAAAATGAAAATGTTGAGTATAAAACCACTTAAAGGAGCACACAACTAGTGAGATGATTTATTGAAAATAAAATAAATATTAAATTAAGATAATGGCATACACCTTATTGGTAAAAAAAGGAAAGAATTATTTAAAATATTATAATTACAACTAATTACCATTGTAATGACTAGGAAGAAATTGGCCATCTAAATGCTTTAATATATGCATTTGTAGGACTGATACTATGAATATTGAGAAGACCATCCTAATGAATATGAAGCTTTCCATAATGGTGAATGAAATTGGATTCATATATTAAGACTTGCATGCCAGGAGAAAAATTCTTGTGCTTGAGATGGTGATCATGCCATGCCTTTTATTTGTGTTTCTTGATGCCCTAGCTCTAATGTATAAGAGAACATGTTTCATCTAGATTTAATAAAGCATCAAGGTGAAATTTAAGAGATACCTTGCCATCCAATTATTTGATACTTTTGATGTGAATATAAGGAACAATGAACTCTACAAGAAGAACTAATTTAGTACCAAACATAAGTTTGAATGGTAATTTCATATTTAAATTCTTGTAAGTGGTTTGATAAGCCCATAATACCATAGAAACATGATCATCTTAGTTAGTTCATCTAATATTACATATCTTGGTTAATTTCATGACCAATACCTTGTTGAATTCCTTTGTTATACCATTAGCCTAGGGATGATATAGTGTTGTCTAATGGTAAGCAATAATGAACTGTACCAATATGATATCAATAGTCTAGTTGAGGAAGTGAGTACCTTATTTAGTAGTGAAATTCAAAAGATAATTGAACCTAGTAATGATATTCTCCTAGATGAATTGATTAGTATTAAAAACTATACAATCATGTGTCATCACAACCTCAGCTCAATAAGTGAGACAGTCAGTAGCATTGATAGCATAGTGAGAGCTAATACACCTTCTTGCTAAGTTGATGGGGCCAACAAAGTCAATGGAATATTTTTCAAAAGTTTCCTAAGATAAAATAGAATGATGGGGAATTTAATTCCTATTATTCATCTTTCCCATGTGTTGGCAAATGTCACATTGGCACATGTAAATCTTAGCATCCTTAAATAAGGTAGGCCACTACAAGCCAGCTAAAATAACCTTTCACACAGTAGCTTCACTAGCTTAATATCTTCCACCAACACCTTTATGGACCTCATAAATAACCTTAGTGTACTCATGTTTCAAATGCAACATTGGAGCATTTTATCTTTTCCAAACTTATAAAGGTTGCCCCTAAAAATATATCATGAATAGAAAGTTATTTTTTAGAGTGATAAAATGAACTAGTGTTGATCTAGTATTTAAAAAGGTGTAAAATTACTCTAATTACATAGGAACATGTAAGACATGGAAAAAATAAATGTTAGGTATTTCATCTTCTATAATGCACATTGTCTCATCATATCTAATGTATAAAAGATGGTGTGGGCCGTAATTGGCCTTACCAGACTTGACCATATTTAAGAACTAAAATTATTAAAATACCACAATCCACTAGAAAATGTGACCATATAATACTAGTTTATTGACCAAATAATTTAATGCCTCATGGTTTGTGAAGAAAAAAATGGGGTTACCAATAGATACTGTTAAAAAATTTGAAGGTCATAGACCATAGATAATGCCTTGTACTTTGTAGTTGTATAGTTTCATTTGGCTAGAGTAAACTTTTGAATTAAAAATTATATAGGGTGATCCAAGTTATCCTCACTAGGATGCGCAAGTGTAGAACCAAGTACCATGCTAGAATCATTAACATGAACATGGAAAGGCTTAGTCTAGTCTAGAAACTAGAGAATAAATGTAGTGATAAGTTTATCCTTTAAGGAAATAAAAGTTTCTTAGTGAATAGTGATGAAAATAAAGTGACCATTATGTTTTAGTAACTCCTCTAGAGGAAATGTAATCCTAGCATATCCATGAATAATTTTTTTATAATATCTAGTGTGCCCTAGGAAGGTGTCAACCTATCATTGGGTGGTCAACATTGGAAGTTGAAGGACAATGATAATCTTAGCTGGGTTGACTAAAATTCCATCACATTAAATGGCATAAACAAGGAGAATGTCACATGGAGTAGTAAAGAGACATTTATTAAAGTTGAGATAAATTTTAAGATTATTTTAGTGCTCAAACATGAGCCAAAAATTATAATAATGGTCTTTAACTAAGTTGAAAACCATATAGTCATCTAGATAGACCTGAACAAACTTATGGATAATGTCTTTGAAAGATTCAACTATGATCTAGGAGAACATGGTAGGGGAATTATTTAATTCAAATGTCATGACATTATGAGAAAAATATCCCACATCAATGGTAAATTTAGTCTTGGGATTATCTTCTTTCACAATCTAAAATTTATGATACCCATATAATCCATCCATAAATGTATAAATTTCACATCTAATAATGCCTTTGAGTATCTCTTTAGTGAAAGGTGTCAAGAAAGGATTAGTAACACAAGAAACATTAAGTAATTAGTAATCCACACAAATTTATATGCACCCATCATTTTTAATAATTATTACCATATGAATCACCCATTTAGACTTGTCGACAAAAGTAATGAGTCCTAGATGCAACATATTATCAATCTCTTCTTTGAAATGAGTACACAAATTGGGATTCATGAGATAAGCCCTCTTTATAATTGGTCGAGTGATTTCTAGCAAATTGATGTGAATTTTATCCAAAGAAGAATGGCACCCTTCATCTCAATATATATCTATGGGAAAACATCTTGATACTCTTTTAATAACTCAAAAACCTTTTAGATTTTGGTATTAGATTAGTAATTCACCATGATAGCCATCTTGAGCACTTACTATATGATACTATTTCACTAAATGGTTTAAATAAACACCAAGTATGGATGTTTTGAATATTAAATGGCATCACAAACATTTAAAATTTCATAATCTATGTGTACAACTAAATGATTAATCGATAGGTCAGACATATTAGATCCATCACCTTCATCAACCTAAAATACAAATTTTTGCATAGCATTTAATATTTCTTCACTTACTAAATGATTTAGTACAAGTTAGGCAAGGGAGAGTAATCATACTCAATAGGCTCATTCAAAATATCCAATCCTTCCTTCGACAGGCTATTTGTACTTTGAATTTGGTCTTTAATGGGGCTTGGGTATCCTATAAAAGATTGATGCATAGATTGTAGAGTAAGGAATAAATCCATCTCAGGGCACGAATATAAAAAAACTACAATCATATTACTCTTAATAATATGCCAAGAATTTATATTTATATGGAGATCTTATGGACATACCATGCTCTAGCTCAGGTTCATAGAGTGCCATAAAATGCATGACCCCAAAGGTACTCTGGCAAGGAAGTTTTATATGTCATCCACATTATCTCATAAGCCTTAAGGTGAAGTTATGAAGCTTGAATACTAATATAATTGATAGTTCCATGTATATAGTTATCATGGTGAAGTATAAGATGCAAAGTATAATGTACATGATCATAAGTAATTAAATGTTCCCAATGAGTTACTTAAAGTTAGAATGATTGATCATACTTGATGAGTTACTTAAGTAATTAAGTTCTTGTTTAAGTGATCAATATTTATATTTATAGTTTCATATTTAATATCATTAATATTTTTTAATTAAAAACGGAATAATGGGATAGTGGAATCTTCTTCAAAATAATGTTTAATAGAATATGTCATGTTGAGGATGATCTCCCATAGATTTTTGCTTGTTATATTTTTTTGTTTGCACATTTTAAAGTACCATTTGAAATTGAAAATACTTTACTATCTTGAATTTGATTGAAGTATAGATTTGTTGCCTAACTTAAGGAAGTTATTTTTCCAAAAATTAAGTGCATGTGTAAGTGATCAATCTTTGTATTATTAGTTGCATATTTAATATCTTTAACATTTTTAAATTTAAATTAGAATAATGGGATAGTGGGATCCTCTTCAAAATAATTTTTAATAGAATATGTCACGTTTAGGATGATCTCCCATAGATTTTTGACTTGTATTTTTTGTTTGTATATTTTAAATTACCATTTGAAATTAAGTATATTTTACTGTCTTGAATTTGATTGAAGTATAGATTTGTTGCCTAACTGGTGGATCATAAAAGGCTTCTAACTAGTAGACAAATTTATGGACCTTAATTTGACTATGGAAACCTCAAATATTCATCTATCCTTGTGGGTGGCACAATCATGATTTATCCATGAAGGAGATGAACAAATTTATGGCATTTATGATACTTCTATTGAGTATCGTCATAGCTACTGGTAGCACCACATATTCTCTTAGTAGGGTCATAGCCATCATGTAACTTGTAGTCATAATAATTACTACTATTGTTAGAGAAGGATTGTTCATCCGTACATCATAATATGGCATTAAGGGTGGGGTCATGGTATTCACTACCTTAAACTATGATGTTATAAATATGGTTGATATCCTAATCAACATTGACCAGTTCAACATAGGGAGGCCTATGATCATGATCTAATGTAATGACCACATGTTTATCCTCATTTTAAAAATTGATGTACCATTTCTTAAAGCTTCAATTATTGTTGTTAGTATAATACCATGGATGACCCAACAGATCTGAGAGGTCATTAGCCTCAGCCAACTCTATGACTTAGAAGTATGCTTTGAATATAAAACCAAGGATATATATGGTGGTATATTTAAGTACATTAATGGGAAAAGTGTGAGTTTTTTAATCCATGAATAATACATGGGGATAAGGTTGAAAATCTAGGCTAAACATCTTCCTATAGGAATCCTTTATGAGAACATTGACTTCAACATTGGTATCAACTAAGATATCCTAGATAACCCATCCATCTATGGAAACATTAACCAATATCTCCTTATCCCCTTCTAGGCTAGGTTATATGGGAGTATACTAACATCATACATAGTTTAACCAATGAGATTCAGTGGGCCTTGGTGTATGATGATTTGTCTAGTTATGCAATAATAGTATAATATCCTCATTTAATAGTCTCTTTTAGATCTCTTTAAATTCATCTCACATCCCATCATGATGGTCTATGGATTTATACATATCAACACATAAAGAGGAATCACAATCCTTAAGGAACTATATCTCCCCTTGAAATTATCTTACCAAGTTTATAGTGTCATGGATCACCTCCTTCTACTATTGAGCATCACTATACCAAGTAACATGAAGATCTTCACGACAAACTTTCTTAATAGGTAGAGTGGACATAGACTGGGACTATCCATTTTTGGGTGTTTTAATATTAACTTTAGGTCCCATTAGAGTGATATGGCATGGTATAAAATGTGTTTTTTTAATACGTATCATGTCAACACCCTTTTCTTTTCTTTCCTTCATAATGGTCATGAAAAATTTAGGGCACTCCTCTAGATGGTGCTTATTTTTATAGAAAGCACATGAGGATAGAAATCACATTGTTAGTACTTATGGAACCACACTTATAATAAATTCATGGTGAAAAGTCTTCACCTCCACATCTTTGACCTTGACCTCACCCATGATAATCACCTCCATTCTCTTGGTTATTTATAATAGAGGTCTGACATGTACCACATATGTGCACCTCATGAATGTCACTAATGAGATGAAAAACATTATTATCATGGGTATACACATCATATATCTTACAATAAGTTGACACCTTTGACTGAGTAGCATTGTATAATAGAGGACAATCTTGAACATCATGCTCTTCCTAGAATATTTCACATGATTGATTTAGTATGGTTATATGTTCTTATAGGGATAATTATTTCAAGTATGTACTTTTGACTCATAATAGACACAACATAAGCCACTGCAAGTTTCATGAGAACTATGTGCAGTAATATTTTATAGTTGAGATTCTATTGCAATGATCTACGCGTCTATAAAAGGACTAATCCCTATATCAATATTGTTGATAACACACCTCATGTAGGTTGGTAAGAGTTTTATGAAAAAATGTTCATCTAAATGGATGAAATAGACCTCCCATGAAAAACTAAAATTATTAAACAACATTGATCTCAAATGAAATCTTGGAAATTAGTGTCTTAAACCATGCATCATACTTATACAAACTCTTAGTAAGTTACTATTTGATATCTTTTAATGTAGTGATACTTTATTACTTAAACTCTAGAATATCAAATTAATAGAGGAATGTTTCCTTGATTTGATCATAATATACTACATATTTCTAAGGATCATACTTATAACACCACATATGTGCATATTATAGAATGGTATTTGCAAACTAGGTAGCTTTGTATTTAGAAGAAGTTATGTATTGCACTCACCAAATAAGTTCACACTTGTGAACTTGCTCTATGACATTTTCCACACATTAATACTCTAGAAAATGGAAGCATCATTTTGTCATATATAGTGGGCAATTGAGGTGCTTTCAATGGTGGTTTTTTAGGAGCACTTTTAATCCCTCATGTTCCTTAGGGGGAAATCCACCACTACCTCCTATGCCTCCTCCTAGTCCATTGGTCAAACCACCATCTAGTCCACCTCATATACCTCTAGTAGTAGCAAAAACATTTGAGACAATGAGAATTGAGGTAGGTTGAGTAACTATAGTCAAACTATTACTTTTACTACTAATTATTCTAGGTACACTAGGCATTCCATGTTGGGCCATAAAAATACTTTTCAAAGGAAAAGAAATAGTTAATACACTAGTGTATAAAACTTATTCAACTAGAGTTTCTCTTACAAGTTCAATATCTGACTCTATGTTATCTATATCATATTTGTGTATAATTATATCATCTAATTACAAGTCATTATCGCATACTATGGATTCATAACTAGGTATATCCAACTCAGGGTCTTCACTCACCAGTTCCTAGCTTGCTTCTCTTACATATACTAGAGATGGTGTTGGCTACAGTCTAAAAGTTTTAGACTCCTCTTTATGCTCTTCTACTTCCCTGCATATTCTTACAACACTTATTGATTCATATTGTCCCATTCTTAAGTCACTTCAACCTATAACCCTTCATCAAGATTCATCATATTTTTTTCTTTTTCAATTCCTACTAACTGGATACCATACCAAACCAACAATTTTTCACCCCTACATTCCCCCACCAACCATGTTTTTCATGTAAGGAAGATTTTAGGTTTCCATGGAAAAAGTCTCAAGTCTAGAGTCAATAAATAACTTCTTCACCTACATATGAAAATGCCTAAGATATCAGCCATATAATTATTGAACAAAATGGAACTGATCTTCTTTTAGATGAATAAGTCAAAACTACATACTCCAAGACATAACTATTTAACACCCCTTGCTACCAAACATCAATAGTATTCATCCAAGGTGCTCTTAATTGTTCTAGATTTGTCTAATTCTCTAATTTCTAAGATATATTTCATCCATGATTTCCTGATTATTCTTGAGCATAGGCCATGATCCAATCATGTAGATCAATAGGTACCTCCATAAATAAATTATCGCATAATTAATTGTATACATTTTATTCAACCCACATGTGTGCAAAAAATTTTGGTTTGATAAAAGCTAATATAAATTTATTTTCAACAATAATAATCTATCATTCAATGTTCTCAAGTGAAAATCTCTCAATCATTTTCCACCATCATGAAATCAATCACTATGAGTCCTCGAAATAAAGAAAAAAATTTGGGATTGTTTTCTCTATTTAGGCGTACCTTCCTTAGGTGCACACTGAAATGATTAAAACCCATAGTGTTGTCACACTAGCATTTCATGCAATAATGAGTTCTCATTTTCTCACCTAAATCATGCATCGATGGACCAATTCCCTTATATTTTATCTCATGAAGGTATATTAACATATAATGGTAATCAAATACATCCAATATACTCAAACATTAACCAAAAAAAGAAATACACAATAATTATGGGCCTTAGTTCAATTAATTGAACATTAATATATAAGATGACTAACACCATTATCTCCATAATCAAAACAATAGCATTCAAGTAACACAAGTTCCACTCATCATATTGAAAATAGATTCACATGTTACATAAACAAATGTATGGTGTAACTTAGTCATATAACTCTAATATATATTTGAGTACAATGGTAACAATTTCACAATAATATCCTTGATCACATCAATGGAAAAATAATAAAAAACATCACAAAATTCTATCCATGGGTATTTATACTTAGTTTACCCTGACCAAGTAGTTATAATAATAATCACAATCATAGTGATTCACCAATGATCATCAATGTACTTAGAGTTATGGTGTCTAATTACATTATTTTCATAAGGATTTGTATCTTTGTGCCCTTATATTCTCTCTTCAATAATAGAACTTATTGAGAAGTGTTCTCATTGATGTCAAATTTGATGTCATTTGATGCCAAGGTTGATGTCATTGATATCAACATGCATCTAGTAAAGATGCATGGTGACTGGTCTTTGAGATATGGGCTTGTGTGCTTATTTTGACAAGGAATCCATATGACAAGAGAAAATTTGAAGGCAACCTAATATATCTTCTATTGAGAGGGAATTTGAAGTTAAACTAATTATTCTTATATTAGTTTTTATCAAGGTTATTTTAGTGGTGTGAAATTACTATCTAATGAATGTTCTTGTTTGATATCATCATTAAGGTAATCATGCTTGTGTACTAGTCCTTGAGTAAAAGGTGTCCAGAAATGCCTACTCATAACAACCATAGTCATATCATAAGCATGTGAATAGTGAGAATGAAGAGGTATGTGTAAAGGAATGAAATTAATTTAGAAGAATTTAATACATGTGCTGAAGATGTATAAGCATAAAATAGCATTTCAAGGTCAGTTGTCAAGTTTCAAATACTTGAGAACCCTAGTCATGGCATGTAAAACCCTAGTGAGATTATTTAAGCATGGTGTCTTGGTGAGATGGATGCAAAAATTTATAAAAGGATATACGAGGTTGATTTAACATGTATGTGAGGCATTGGATCACTCATTATAGTATTAGGGTGAGCCTACAAGGGTAGGACCTTTAAACCTAGTCTACACCTAGACCACCTTTAAACCATGCCTAACCTAATGAGGCATCATGAGTTGTTATCAAAACATATGAAGGATGTTTGGATGTGTTTAAGAATTAGATAGGTTTTATGTCATGAGATTGAATTTTTTATCATGACATTGAGGTATTTTAAAATTATGAAAAAAGGCATGAAGGACAATTCAAGGCCTAGTAAGGTATGAAGCCTATGGTGTAGAGAGAATGTAAGTATAATGGGGTATGAGGTTATATTTCCAAGGAAATAATGGATAGGTGAGTTTTTTATAGGTATTATATTTTTTAATTCATTTTCACAAATTTTTAGGTCATGATTTGTAATAAAAATAATGAAAAGTGGTTTTGAAGTATCTCAAGTACATAAAATGAAGGCATACAAACCTGCAGACTCTTAGGTGTTCATGACATGTGTGACCTCTACATGGAAAACTAAGATATTAATTAAATATGGTGAAATTTCATAGCTAATATCTTCAATCATTGGTTTTAGAAATGAGAAGAGCCCTTTATAAATAATTGTTAACACCATAAATAGTGTTAACCCTCTTTAAACCCTAACAATGACCCAATGTGAAATATTTTGTTTAAAATAGCCCATAATGGTCTCAAATTAATATTAAAAATATTGGATCATGTATTCAACTCTCCTAGACATCTCGTAGTGTGATTGGTTTATCAGGTGTGTGAGTAGACCCTACAGGAAAGTGTTAGTTTCTTAGAGATTTATTGTAGTAGTCAAAGTTGAACAAGTTAAAGTATGAAAATCATTGGATGGATAAGGATTATAATTTTATTTTATTTACATGAACATTTATTATCAGGTTTCATCCCTTATGTGTTCCAAATTGGTCATCCAAGATAACATGTTGTTAATATGCCTAATGGTGCAAATAGTGAGAAACCCAAGTAGAAGTGAGAAGATGATTAGGGATGTGTTATCAAGGAATACAAATGAATAAAAGTGAATGGATATGTTTTTAAATAATTTTAATAAATTTTAATTTTGGATATAAGTTTTTAATATCATTTCATATAGTAAAAAGTTTCTCGCAAAGTTAACTTGTCTAGCTCAGTAACGTCTATGTACAGTGAGGTCATGAAATTGCTCTTCAAGACAAATATTTCCATTTGAACATGTTATATTTATATATAATAATGGTATAATTATCACATAATATCATCCAAATTCACTATTATTCTTTTTAAATGGTCATATTGGTGATTGAAGGTAATTGTCACCATGACTGTGCTTTAAGGCAAACTAGCAGTTCTGGTAAGCAAGTTTAAATGATGATTTTGAGGATATATGCTATGATTTTATGTGTATAATTAATATGGTGTTGTTTTTTGTGACACTAAATTATTTCTCATTATTTTTTAAATATTATAATTTAGTTAAAGTGGTTGAAATGTTGAAGCTAAAATGGCTTGTTTAGCTAAGTGAGGTATGTGAGAGAGAAGGTCAACAAATTGGTCTACAAGATAAATATTTACCATTATATATTATGATATTTTTATTTTATTTTTTTAAAAGGATATTATATTATCATTTTCATGCATTTAAATTACTTTATTTTTTTTCTTTTTGGTGTTATATGTTCAAGTTTATATGACTATGTTTTGAGGCTAGTTGGTAGTTCAAAATAAGCATTTTGTAGAGAAGAGTTTGAGCCTATATACCCTAATTTAAAGTATATAATTAATTTTTTGATGACCATAAGGTAATTACGTTTATGAATATATTATTTATTTCCATTTTTTTATATAATTGGTGTTTTATCTTCAGTAGTTTGAGATAAACTTGCTGGGTATGCACAAGCCTAATTATGAATAGTACCAATGACATGCTTCAAATGGTGGTTTGAGATAAAAGGTGTCATGAAAATAATGAGATTAGTATATGTTTATTTTAATTTAATATAAATTTTTCCTTATATGTGTGGTTTTTTAAAGTGTTCTAAATAGATCAAAGGGTAATGTGTGCTAATAAAGGCCTAATTAAATTAGGTCTCCTTAAGGCCTAAAGAAAGATTTGGTCTAATTAAACTCTGTCCAACCTAATGTAATAATTGTTTCATGTTTTTGGCATGACCTAAGTCATTTTTTTTTTTAAATATAATTTATCTTGTATGGCCAACTAAGAGATAAATGAGTAAAATCTTAGTATAACAACAAGGCTAATTAGGCCTATTTGGGCTAGCTGAGTGTGTGTAGAGTGAATTCAAATGATATAACACAATGGTGAGAAAAATGAGGTATTATATACCATCACATGATTGTATATTATAAATTTTTAATATTTGATATAGGTTATGTGTATGTTGATCAAGGTCATATAACCCAATCAGTATTGAAGAGACCTATACGGTAATTTGAGAGGGATAAGAGTGTGAAGAGATGAATACATGTTAATAATAAAAAAATTTAGGAACAACTTGTAATTAAGGTTATAAAATCAATTATGTGGTTGATTTGCTAAGGAGTCATCTAGGGGTTGATGCCTCCTTGCAAGTGTGTGCTTGATAAAGCCTAGTTGAGTTGGTGCTTAGCTAGTTGGGGTTGGTATTCCATGTGGAGTTGGTGCTTCAATAAATTTGGTGTTTATATTATATTATTTTATTAAATTTAAATATATTATTGTATTTTATTCCCCTTGTTTTTTCACATATGTGATGTGTTCTTGTGTTTCATGGTTATCTAAATAAATGTTTATGCTTAGAAAATCTATATGCTTGTTTGAATGTTTCATGATTGCTTAAGTGAGATTGATAAGAAAGTTTTTGAATATTTATTCACACCCCCTCTCAATAATTTTTATTCTAACATTTTTTATTATATTAGGTCCTTTGAAGTAGGCCTAATAGCATAAAGGATATTCTAGAAGCAAGGATGGCTAATCATCAAGCTTAAGGTGATTTCTCTACTATTAAGGCTTTGTTATTCAATGGAAATAATTATGATTTTTGGATAATTATAATGAGGAAATATATAATTTAAATGGGTCATGACATATGGTATTAAATTATGGATGGATACACTCCACCTCCTACACCACCAATTTATGCAGTAGGAAAGAAGGAAAGTGAGAGAAATTCTAAGGAAATGAATGCCATTCTATGTGGTCTATCAGAGGAAAAGTTTGTGAAGGTGATGAACTGTGACCCATCTAAAGTGATTTAGGATAAATTGAATACTATGTATAAATGAGACACCAAGGTAAATATGGCCAAGTTATAGACATATCAGAGAAAGTTTAAAGATGAAACCATTCCATCTTAAATGTTAAAGGTTGATGAAGTTGTCAATGTCATTAGAGGATTAGGAGAATAAGTGATGAAAGGGTATCCTATAGATATTCCACTAGGATTTCATTTTTGGTTTTTAATATTCTATAAGATGTTCTAGAGTGTTTACAAGTCTTTAGGAGTCTATACTAGTTGTCTAGGTTATTCAAAAAATTAAATTTTATGTTTCCCACCAAAAACACTTATTCAAAATTTGAATCTGATAAGACTTTTTAAGTATATTTAATATTTTTTTAAAGCTGTTAAAGTTTCATAAACATGTTTAAGATATTTAGAGAATATAGAAGAGTTAGAAGTTCATAAGTCTTATGTCATGGTGTCATATTGGTCATATTATACAAAAACATGAATAGTGCCATGTAAACAAAGAGCCCTTTTGGAGGGAAAACTTCAAGATTCAGTTATACACCTTATATATGTTTTTTTTGGAGTTAGTTTGGGAATTTAATCCATCCATCCCATTCAAGGATTTTTAAAAATAGAGTTTGGGAATAAATAAACTGTTAAAAGCAAGACTGCATATGTTATCAATTTTTTTTGTGTAAGGAATTTGCTTGAATGAACTGAGTATATGTCTATTTAGAACACTCAAATGGTGAGTGGTTTTGTTTTATGATTTTGATATTTTTGGGATAATATTATGTTATATATGTTGACAAATGAAATGTATATCAAATTTGGAGACAGTCACTTTGGGGATTCTACCAACCTTGCTAAACTGAGAATGCCAATATACAGTCTAATTCAAGGAAAAGTCTGAGTATATGATCCTTTCACATTAATTTTTATGCAAGATTGAAAATAGGATATGTGTGAAGAGATAAGATAAATCTATTTGTAACAAAAAATTGGTAAAAGTAAGTGAGTTTCATTATGGTAATAGTTACATGTTGATTTAACTTTTTTGGGGAATATTGGAGTTTTATTCTTATTTTAGTTAAGGGTCTAGATTAATAAATAAATAAATAAATAAGATTGCAATAATTATAATCCTAATTTATATAATTTATCTATCTTTTTTACCTTTCTAAAAATATAAATAAATAATGTGAAAATATAAATTATATTGAAATAAGTTAAGATGGCTGAGACAGGGTCTAAAATTGGCTATACAGGACTGGGACAGTGTCACAAATCAGAATCTAGCTTTCATTCAGTGAAAGGATAAGAGAAACAAAAATAGGACACCTTGTGTCTACAATTATTGTCCACTCTTTCCACTATTATCTAAACTAGTCATAGAGACTTGAATTTTTTGGATTACATATTGTTCATGTTTGTGTCTAACTATGAAATCTTGAGTGCTAGATGTTGATGAAACTCCCTATAGAGCTTATTTAATCTTAAAAACCCTAGACCTTCATTGTGCTTGATAAAACTTGAGAAAGAGGAGGGGTTAGTGTGTGTAAGATGCACTGAACATGTGATCCACACCCCTTGTATGGGTATGTTACCTACATACAAATACTCTGAAGAGGGATCAAGCCATATGTAGTTCTCCCACCTAATGTGCTTTATGAAATAGTGTAATGAAAATGTAAAATGCAAAATTGACAGTGTTTGAGGTGTCTAGGGACTAGTATGAGAGCTATAATATGTTTAAAGCTATGTTGGGTGACTGTATGTAGATAATATGGAGGTTTATCTTAGTAGTTTGTTTGTATTATTGCTTACTTTGTAATATTTGTCACCCCTCTTTGTAAATGACCTTTGGATGGGATTTTATAGGGAACTATTGGTCATGGTTATATGTATTCATGCTAAGTTTACATAATGAAGAATATGAATAATATGAAAATGACCATTTGGGCTTAAATTATAAAGGGATAGGAGTGCCAAAAATGAGACACCCTAGGGTCCAACACTATAGTCTAGGTATGGTGCTCCTATCCTATAGGATCAAGAGCTAGGGGATCAGGATTGGTTTGGGAAATAGAGTTTGACTAAGATATAATGATCATTTGGAAGGCTATGGATCATTGGCAATGAGCAAAAAGGTGTCTAGAAGGGTCACAAGACAATGTAAGGACCTATGGATTGGATGTCACAAGCCACACTCAAACTACTAATTTGGATATTTTATATGACTAAATTTCCCCCCCCCCTTTATTCTAGTGATGCAAAAAAGAAAAATACTAGGATAAAGGAAAAGTATAAAGTGTCCTAAACTTACCTCTAAAGGTGAAGCCCATGGAGATGTGTGATGTTGAATGATGTTGGGTATGTGTTGGTTATGTGTTGGGTATGTCTTATACCAAGAGTAATATCATTAATGGAGATGAGTGCCCAATTACATGAGAGTGGCTCAAGAATGCAAGGCTAGCCATTTGACTCCATCATCATCCACTAAGTGAAGCTATGTGATCTTGTTTATGTTGATTGATGTTTGGACTGTATGTCCAATCCCTTTGAGTAGGTGGCTCAAGAATACAAAGGTTAGTTATTCCTTTAGATCCATCATTACCCACTAAGTGAAGCTATAAACTGATACCAATATAAATGTGTGTCATATGAGATGGTTCCTAAAGCCCATGAATGCTATTGAAATCTGATAATGTGGTGTGGGTAGCTGAATGTGTTAGAAATTAGGCCATTCTTAGCCACTTCAAGAGGTGGAGATTAGGATTGTATGAAAGCCACTCTGAAATGGGGAAATAGGATTGTATTAAATCCACTTGAAAATGATGTTAACCACCTAAATATGGAATAAGGCATGAAACTACTAAGAATAACTAGGCAAAGCAATGAACTAGAAAGAAAAGAAGTCAAATGTGCAATGCACATTTCCCCCAACCATTGATGTCTGTAACACGGATTTTGATCTATAAGTTGTACTAAATTCCCAATCTAAAACTAAAAGCAAGATCCATCATGCCAAGCATGATGCCCCCTATATTTAGATTATCTAAGAAAACTTGTACTAAAACCACTAAATCTAAACTAAATTGTAGCTGACAAAATTATAACTAAACTTACCTTTTTGTTTGTTTTTTGAAAATCTAGGTTTTTTGCTTTTTGGAAAGGAGCACCAAAAATAGGACACTTTGTTATCCAACACTGTATTCCAATTCCATCACTCTTTTCCTTTGTTTTTTTTATCACTATTCTCTATTTGTCATTATGTTTTTAGTTTGTTCTACCTAGTCTAGGTTCTGATTGATGGTGTGAGTTTTCTAAAAACCAATTTTTTTAACTAGTAGAAGGCTCTGATATTTGTGACAAAACCCATATTTGTTACACCCTCTTTTGAAAGTAGGAATAAAGACCCTAAAATTATTTCCATCAAAATAAAAGTCCCTGCAAGTGTGATATACTACCAAATACATGATATAGTAATGATAATCAAAAATATGTCTCAAGATATAGCATAGTTTGTAATGGAGATTGTTAGATCAATAAGGATATGCTTAGATAGATGTAACAATGTAATACCATGTGTAGTATACTAAATTGAAACTAGAAGTTTGGTTAATTTTTAGTAGTCAAGGAGGGATGGAGCATGATTTCCATAATGGCATCCAAGAAAGAAAGATAATGCATGATGTGGATTATGGTATTGCAAACATTTGAGAGTAAAAAATAAGAAATCATACAAGGCAAGAAGTAAGAAGCATACAAAAGTGGCCAAGGGGCCAAGAAAATAAGGGACATGGGTACATGTCACTCAAACTGGAAAGAAATCATATAAGGCATGTTCAAATGCCATATACACATACAATGGAAAATAAGTAAGGTTAACATGAGGGCTACCATCACATAAAAGAGTACAAGAAAAGGAAATTGGAAATTTTTTTAAGACACATAAAAGAATAGAAGCAAAGGATATTAGCAAATGTCCTAAGGCACACAAAGGAGACAAAATAGGAACTAATAAATGTAATCACATCAAGCTACTCAAATCAAGAAAGGAAGGCATGTAAATGCTATAAATACAATTACATCTAACTAATCAAAGCAAGAAGTGAAAGTATGCAAGACATATAGTACAAGACTAGATAAATGATAAGAAATACATAGATGTTATATACTAGTGAGTGTTGATAGAGTAATATATGTAAGTTAGTAAGTAATGTACATCAATATGATAACTAAAGTGTGTAGTGTGGGAATGACATAACTTGGATCGTGTAGTCATGTAAAAGATGCCCCCAATGGGTAGATATGTCAATGTATGTCTTGAATGTATACGCATGATGCCTCCTCAATGAGTGGAGTGAATACATCAAGGATATGGGTGTCACTAGACACACTCAAAGAAGATCAAGTGAAACATGGTATTGTAGATAAATCAACAAACAATATCATAGAATAACAAAATGTAAGTTTAGCATGGTAGTAGAAATGTAAAGCATGGATAATAAATATAGTTGAAATATTTTTGGTGTTTTTGAGTTATTTTACTATTTTTGGTATTTTGACATGTTATATTATTTTTGGTATTTTGGAATACTTTAATGTTTTTAGTATTTTGGAATATTTGAGTGTTTTTGGTATTTTGGAATAAGCTATATACAAGCAAGACTGATAACAAACAATACTAACCAATGAGTCTCATGAGAGACTCCCAATCATGGTGTCTTGTATCAAGGAGAGAAATCATGCATGATCATAAATCATGATGGAAAGGCTAAGACTGTGACTCTAAAATCTATGTATGTTGTAATTATTCTAAAATCTCTATAGTGGAAACTGACTATGAGATCCCCTTGTAATTATAAAAAGTGGATGCAACTATGGGGATCTTAGGGACCCATCTAATAGTAGAAGAATCTCTTTGGAAATGTGCTATGTGTAGAGGCATGTGACCTCAATAATAGTACCTTGGGTATGAATAATATAGATAAAAACTATCTAGAGACCTCAATGATAATGTTAGTATAATGGGATGTAAGATATCACTCTATGCATATCATTCCCATGGCTATTATATCACTAACTAAACCCTGATGGATAATTGAATAAGTGGCCATTCTGCTCATTTTGTGTAAGAACATGCCCTATATTTGATGTTATTTGTAGTGCATTAACTTTATATATAAGTTGAGACTCTATAAGATGCAACCTTAATGGATGTGTAATTAAAATTGTGTGCTATGAAGGAGGCTCATCTATCCATAATCATAGTGGATTGCTATATGAAATAACACCCTGTAGCCTCTATTTTGATATGTATGATTGAGTAATAGATCAAGATGAAACTATAACTTGTGGTGGGGACTTATCTAATCTCCATCATAGTGGGTTACTATGCAAAATAGGTCCTTGAAAACTTTACTATATTAAATATCTATCTGGATTAGTACTTATCAGAGTTGTTGCTAGAATCTGGATAATGTGAGTGCAATGGAGACATGATCACACCAGTTGAAGCAAGTTCACACCACATAGATGCTAAATCAATTTGAAAATAACAAAAAGATAAATTACACAAGACAAAATGGAGAAAACCAAAATCTAATTAGCATGAGATGGCCAAAGTGAGGAATACATATAGGAGATTATGAAAGTAACTCCTCCATAAAAGGTGGATAAGGCACCCCAAGAATAGACAGTAACTCCTCCATGAAAGGCGGTGACAAGGTGCTAAGAATAGAGAAGTAACTCCCATCAAGGGAGTTACCTATGATATTCTTATGACACCTATGACACATTTATGACACACACCTCCACATAAGCTAGCCTATCCCACAAATGTAGGAAAACACATGTATGCACAAGAAATACAATTTCCCTAATTAAAAAATATGGAAAAATAAAAACCTACACTAATACCCCCATAAGCGCAGCTTAGGTGAGCAGTGTGGAAATATAAGATGGGTCCTTACAACTAGGCCTGATGAGGTACCCATGTACAGATGCAATCTCCCATAAGATATAGAAAAGGAGAAAACTTGTAGGAAAAAACTCCCCCCCCCAAAAGAAAGACATAAAATAAAAGAAGAGGCTAGAAGGCCCCCTCTGAAGATGATACTACTTAAGATGTGGACCACACCCCAAGAAGATCTCCTAGATGAATGAACTTGTTCTTAGTGAAAGGTTTGGTGAAGATGTTTGCAACCTGCTCCAAATACTAGCAAAATATCAAGTCAATGACCTAACTATGAATAAGCTCCTTAATGAAATGCATGTGAATCTCTATGTGCTTGGTATGATGTTGTTGAACTAGATTCCTACAAATCTGAATGGTACTCTAGTTGTCACAATAAATGATGGTGGGCTACCTAATAGGAATGCCAAACTCAAAAAGAATCCCTTGAAGCCAAATATCCTCAGTAGCTACATTACCAACTCCCCTGTACTTTACCTCTATGGATGATATAGCAATATCATTCTGCTTCTTACTAGACCAATTGATAAGACTAGAACCTAGAGAGAAACTATAAACAGAAGTGGACTTGTGAGTTTATGAATCGCCAGCCCAATCTAAATTTGTATATCCAAGTCAACCTCTATGCCAAATTTGTAATGAATCTCATATCTATGAGAACCCTATATGTAATGAACGATCCTCTTAGCTACTTTCCAATGTAGCTCATGAGGTTCTTGCATGAATCTGGAGACAAGTCCCACTGTATATGATATGTCAGGCCTAGTGTGAGTCAAGTAGATGAGACTACCAATAGGTTTTGATATCAAGTGGCATCAACCAATGGTGAAGAACAATCAGCCTCAAGCTTGACTCTTAATAGAAAGGGAGTCAGAGATGGCTTACAATCAGCCATGTGAAATCAAGCCAATAAGTCAAGAGCATACTTAGGCTATGCAAGAGAAATCCTTGAATATGACTGTGAGATCTTGATGCCAAGGAAGTAGTGCAACAAACCCAAGTCTATCATGTCAAATCTATCCTAAAGAGATGCCTTCACCACAACAATACCTGAAGAAGAACTCTCAGTGATCAAAAGGTCATCAACATATAGAACCAAAATCAAGAGTGAATCATCCTACCATAAGAAGTAGACATTGGGATCAGAATGGCACCTAGTGAAACCTATTATGAGAAGGAAGGAATCCATCTTGGCATACCAAGCCTAAGGGACCTATTTGAGGCCATAGATAGATTTCCTAAGTCTGCATACTATAGAAGAATCTTAAACAAATCTTGGTAGCTACTCCATGTAGATCTCCTCCTCTAGGTCTCCATGAAGAAAGTCACTCTTCACATCCATCTGATACACATCCCAACCATGTGTTGTGGCAATAGCCAAGGTGAGTCAGATAGAAGACATCTTTGTAATGGGTGCAAAGGTCTTTGAGTAGTCAATGCCTGCCACCTGTGAGAAACCCTTGGTGACCAATCATGCCTTGTACTTATTAATCGACCCATCTACTACAAACTTGGTCTAATATATCTGCCTACATCAAACCATCTTTCTTCCCTTAGGAAGTCAAGTCAAATCCCAAGTGTGATTTTTGATTAAGGAAGAATATTCTTCCTCCATAGCACTATCCCACTCAAGTACCCCTGATGCCTCTCAAAAAGTCTATGGATCTAAAACTAAAGCAAAGAAGGCACGTGGATCTCTCTGAGAATCCCCCTAGTACGTCTGTCATCTGCAGGATCTCCTACCCAAGTGCCAACACTCTCAAGTGTCTATTTGGCCCAAAGTGGCCCAAAAGTGGGCAAGTTAGGTGCTAACTCCTCATCCTCTGATTGACTAGAGGTGGATGACTCTACATCACTATCCTCGCTATCTAAACTCAAGGAAGAAGATGTCCCTGGCTCAAGAACTAGTTGTGGCTTATCTAAATTTGATGAGGAATCATCATGAAGTAGATACGATGAGAGAGAAGTGTCAAGTGTTAAGTCTCTAAGACTCTCCTAAAAATGGACACTTCTCTCGATGAATAACTCATGAGTGACTAGATCTAGAAGGTGATATCCTATAAAGATGCAAGGCTTGGACTAACGTTCCATATCTTTGAATTTATTCTTTGGAATGTGGGTCATGGCTGGGGATCTAAAAACTCTAAGGTGCTCAACATCAGGTTTCTTTTTATGCCAAGCTTCAAAGGGTGTTATCCCTTTCAATTGATGGCTTCAGTTGAGTAATGTGGTGCTAAGGATTTGGAGTGAATCATACAGCTACCCATCTCTTTTAAGAACCTATTATTGCATTCTACAACCCCATTCTGTGAAGGACTATAAGTGACTATGCACTGCAAAACAATCCCCTTTGTGGTGCAAAATTGCTCAAACCTGATGCTGACATACACCCCTCTATTATCAGTTTGAAGAACCTTGATGGATTTCTCACTCTGTTTCTCAACAAGAGCCTTGAAGTCAAAAAATTTCAAACACTTCAGACTTTTGTTTGAGAAAATATATCCAAGTGTACCTAGAGAAATCATCAATGAAAGTGAGGACATACTTGGCCCTTGTGAAAGATGGTTTGGGAAAGGGTCCTAATACATCACTATGGACTAACTCCAAAGGTTTTGAATCCCTCCAAGATTTGCCTTTGTCAAGTTTTTCTTTGGGATGCTTCCCAAGGGAGCACCCCTTGCAAAGTCCTTTTGAAAATTGGACACGAGGCAAGCCAATGACCATGTCATGTTTATAAAGTTGCTCAAGGTAGTGGTAGTTAAGGTGGCCAAATCACTCATGCCACAATTTTCTAACTCCATTTGAATGACTTAGCAATGTTTTTGGAGAAGAATTTGATGCAAAATGTGAGGTGTATAACTTGGTTTGGTGATCTGCCCTACCCACTGCCATTGTAATATCACTATGCAACTCCCTGATAGCCATTGAATCTAGTGAAAACTCAACTCTCATGCCCTGACCAATGTGAGTGATTTGGTACACTGATAGGAGATTGGTTGAAAGAGAAGGAACACTTAGAACATTATTGAATGTTCCTCCTTCCATTTCAACTGACCCTCTCCCTGCAACATAAATTGATGTGTCATCACCCAGCTAATTGAAGTCATGTTATAAGGCTATAAAGATGAAAACTCAACTAGTGAAGAGCCCATGTGGTGAGAAGCACCCAAGTCGATGACCCATGAAGATGTAGAAGCTATTGTAGCTATAAGGGCCTTTCCCTTTTCTTTCTCCTTACCCTCACCATTTGCCTTGGTAGAATCCTGGGTAGATGAATTCTGCTTGATGGACTCTGGAACACCTATGTTGTTCTTCTCTAGAAGATGAGTTAGGTGCTCTAATTGTTTCTTCATGAATTTGTGTTCATCATGCCCTATATTTTTACAATAGGCACACTTAACCTTCTCCTTCTTAGGTTTAGCATTGGAAGAGGAAGTCTCAGTGTTATTTTTGGCAGGATTAGTGTTTTCTTTCTTCTCCTGGTCCTTGTTTTTTTTCTTCTTCTCCTTTGTTGAAGTCTTGTCCTTACCATTTCTAGTTATCAAATCTTGGGGTTGAGTAGACTTCATTGTGCCCATTTGAATTAGCTTATATTGTTCCCTAGTCAAGTCAGCAATGAATGAATCCAAAGAAGGCATTTTCCATGTAGTGCCAAGGGCATTTTTTATGGCATGGAAAGTGGAGACAAAGACTAAATAGCTTGGACCTAACTTTGTGAGAATATAAGTTATGAGTTGATCATTTTTCTTATATATCCCACATTATTTCAATTGAAATATAAGGGCCTTAAACATAGTGAAGAAGTCTTGTAGGGTTTTAAAGTTGCTAAGACTTAGACTTATGAGTTCATTTTCGAGCTCATGACCTCTCATCTCATCAAGCTTCCCAAATAAATTTTCTAAGGTTTCCCATATGTCATTAGGAGTTTGGGAGGATTATAAATGGAAGAGAAGTTTTAGAGACATAGAAAAACTCAATAATCCATAGGCTTCATCAATATGGTTGTACCACTTGACTTTTTTAGCGTCAGTGTTGGGTTCTACTTCAGTACCCATGGTGATCCTATACAACCCTTTACTTCTAAGCATGATTGAAATTTTAACCTTCCATTCATGATAGTTGAAGGATGTTAGCAGTTTAAGTTGATAAGAATCCATTTTTAGCTAAATTTAGGTGAAGTTGTGTTGAGTGCAAGTTGTGAAATTATGTAGAAAGGAGAATGAAAGCAAAGATTTGCAAGTTGTGAAAAGAAATCACACCCCCCCCCCAAAATATTGAGCCCCCCCCCCAAATATGCAAGTGTATGCTCAAAAGATGTCAAACTCAGCCGAGAATGCGTCTTCGAGCAATTAGTGTAAGACTAAAGCAAACAAGACGTCGGACTGAGCCCAAAATGCATCCAAAGAGACCCAAATTTTTGGTACTTTATAAAATAGTGAATTTTTGACAAATAAAAATCCTACACTATGGATAATTTAGTTTAAAACACTTTTGATAAAAATGGCACCCAAATCCGAGCTACCATTTGCAAGATATTAAAGGTTCAATTTTCTCGTAAACTTGTGTTTTTACAAAAAAAAAGCACTAAAACATTTTTAAAATGCCTATTATGAGAGAGAAAGTGGCCTTCCAACCACTCATTGGATTATGCATGGAATGAGGAATCCAAAGGAGATTTTTGTGAGGGGGAATTGGCCTCTTGCCAACCCGGGCCTCACCCTTCATCTTCGACAGGTGAAGATACAAGTTTTAAATGAAAACCCCCAAATTACAAAATTGTCTATAAAACTAAATATTCAGTAAAATTTACTGATTTTTGTTTTATCAATTCAATTTTTAACTAAAAAAATGAAGCATAGAAATAAGTGAAGGATGCCACATGTCTAAAGGGTGTCACATGGGACGCCAAGTAAGGAAGGGGCGCTCAAAAGGGCACAGTCAGAATTTTTCTTGCACAAAAGACAAAAAATAGACCTGTTGGAAACGTCGTACGGATTGGAACCTTATTAGAGAAAGGATAGAAGACCAGAAGCTAGGCACAAAAATAAATATGCTTGCAAAAAATAAAAATGAACTTGCAGACTTCGCACCATACGGCCTGGTCAGGTGTTGAAGCTTGGCGTGGCAGAACAGAAGTACTTTTGCTAAAGTTGGCATAGACCAAAAGGCATTTAGTGTTGAAGGTGCCTTGAAAATAGACAAACCAGTCAAAAAAGGGATGTTGTATGGCCTACTAAAGGTGCCTTACTGCTACTTGGCATGCAAAGTTGATTGCTAACCAGAAGCTAGGTGCAGAATGCAGAGGCTTGGCATGGACTATAACAGAAAGTATGTTCTACCAGATGAGTGTTGTTCCTCCCTCTACTGTGCCACACAACAATGGTGATTAAGAATAGAACTAGCACTTGAAGTGAAGACAACCAAGACACCCAAAGGCTAAGGATCCCAAGGAAACTAACCAGAAATGATATTTTTTTAATTTTAGATCACATCTAGAAAATAAAAAAACAAAGAGAACTCCACTCCTCTTGATTTAAAAATGAACTAAAAGCATAAACAGACACACGATTACCATTCTTGATCTAATACCATATCAGAGTTGTTGCCAAAATCTAGATAATGTGAGTGTAATGGAGATGTGATCACACAAGTTGAAGCAATTGCACACCACATAGATGCTAAAGCAATTTGAAAATAACAAAAAGATAAATTGCACAAGACAAAATGGAGAAAACCAAAATCTGATTAGCATGAGATGGCCAAAGTGAGGAATACATATAGGAGAGTATGAAAGTAACTCCTCCACAAAAGGTGGACAAGGCAGCCCAAGAATAGACAGTAACTCCTCCATGAAAGATGGTGACAAGGTGCTAAGAATAAAGAAGTAACTCCCATCAAGGGAGTTACCTATGACATTCTTATGACACCTATGACACATCTATGACACACACCTCCACATAATCTAGCCTATCCCATAAATGTAGGAAAACACATGTATGCACAAGAAATACAATTTCCCTAATTAAAAAATAGGGAAAAATAAAAACCTACACTAATAGTATTTTGTGATGTGGGTTCATCTAATCTTAACTATAGCCATTTGCTACATGAGATAGGACCCTAAAAATTTAGTTATAGTGAATATCTATATGGAATAATACTCTATGATGTGGCTTCATCTAATCTTAACCATATTAGGTTGCTATGTGAGATAGGACTCTAGAAACTTGTCTACATTGAATATCTATCTTGAGTAGTATTCTATGATGTGGGTTCATCTAATCGTAACTATAGTGGGTTACTACATGAGAGAGGACCCTGAAGACTCTATTATGGTTTTTATGACTATGATATATATGTATATAGAACTATATTATGTACTCCATAGACTACACTACTATATGTAGGTTGTCTCATTGTATTTTTCTTCAAACCCTCTAAGTAGGTGGGATAAGAGATCTCCTATGAGGTTCCGTCTTATAAACTGCATTACTCTCATGATAAGTAATTGATGATTCCTATAAAGTAATGTCCTAGGATTAATCAATAATGGAGTAATGAGTTTTACGGATCCATGGTGGAGGATATCTCATTGTGAATGTTATGATACCATTATCAACACATCTATTAATGCAATCCTTGAATCCATAACAATCATTATCTTTGTGTCCATAGATATGATGATAATTGCAAAAGGGCTGATGTGGTTGTCTATGTAAAAGATGTGGATCTCATCGATGATTAGAAGTCAGTGTGATTAACCTCATATCTAGTAGTGTTTATAGTATGACATATGGGGTATCCCGCTTAGAATCAAATTGTAGTGGTGCCTTACTATTGTTCTCTATAGTGCATACTATAGGTGGTGCTCTAGAAATTAGCTTTCTATTCTTAACTAGTTGCTTTTCTAATTGTGGTCTCCTATCTTATTTAGGACATAGTGTATGTTGTATGTTAGGAGTTGTAGATGAATGTAATGTTATGAAATCCAAAGTAAGTCAATCAACTAAATCTGCCTCAACCAATCCTAATTTCTTCTCCAAGGATAAAACTATATAACATAATTGCCTAAAAGAGGACTTTATCTGATATAATATATGATTTAAAAGGGTTTGGTGAAGCCCATTGATAAAGCTATGATACATATTTATATTTGTTAGTTTATAGATCAATCATAACATGTGATTCTTTAATCATAAGATATAATTGCTAACTGGATCTAAAGAATTCTAATGTAATATGATAAGTTTCTCATATGTAACATGAGGTCATGTGTTTGCTATGTAATCCTCCAAGTCATCATATGTATACAAGGAAATAATAGAAAGGAGATGAAAGAACCAATTTTGTGTATTACCCACTAATGTTTTTGGTAACAACTTAAGTAGAATCAAATGACTCATATGACATGGAAAAGCCTTCAAAAAGGCTTGAAGGTGTACGAATGGATTTATAGTTCCATGAAATTAAGGCAAGGATGGTATCTAGAAATGGTTAGGCGATGAAGCTTTGAAAATGTCTTTAAAATAGGGTTACCATGCAAGTCATTGGCATCTAGTCAAGACTTATAAGCCTTATTTTCCAAAGTAAGGAGGTTTGCTTGGTGTTGTAATTCACCAACTTAATGGATTAAGGAAATAATCTCATGGGATGGTATATTAGTATCTTGAAGTGGTTCAATTAAACATTGAATTTGATCATTTACTTTAGCCATGGTAATGCTACATTTAGCAATTGGATCATAGAGAGGGTGTGTGCTTACTTGAAATTTTGGAGAAATGGTAACTTGGACCTTGGTAGGGGGATGTGGGCTACCATTCTCTTTGGGTGAAGAGTGAGAAATAGGTGCTACTATAGTAGGGGTGGTTTAGGAGATTCATTGGTATCTTTAGTATTTAGTGAATCACATTCTAATTAAATAGAAGATGTGATGTTATCAATGACATGTTCATCGTTTGAAATAGAATCACGCATAGAAGTAGAAATAACATTTTGTAATGCATTAGGTTTGAGAGGAGTGAGAGAAGATTTGGAAACATGAGATGCATTTTTTCTTCACTGTTTGCATAATAGTCATCATTATTTTGTGCATTATTACAATTAAAGTTTTTTTCATATTCACTCTCATTTTAATATTCATTTGCATGTTCACTATCATACTCATTATTAATTCCATTATCATTAGGGATAGATGCAAGATAAGATGTTAATTCTTTTCTAATATGTAATAAATTTTCATGTGAAATTGGAACATTATGTGCATCTATGTTGTCTTGGAATGATATGTATGCATTATTTTCATTTTTAATATGAGAAGTAAGAGAAAGAGAGTTATCATTTAGACATTATTTTGACAATGTAGAGTTAAGATCATGAGATGGATCATTTGAGCTATACATTGGAATTTTGATTCTATTACATTTATATTATTGTATTTTGAACATAGAAGTAGAAAAAGAGAGAGAGACTAGGGTCACATGCAAGCAAATTATCACCAATGAGAGGTTCACTTGGAATTTCATGACTAATTTTTACATTTGATGTATTGTGCATAGGGGTATGAGGTGAAAAGTAACTTTCCCATTTATCAAAATTATTTTCTTTAGAAGATGGAAGAAAAGAGATAGGTTTGAGAGAAGAAGGTGCATCTACTTTTTCGTCACTATCACTTTCATGTGCAGTATCATATTCTTCATTATAATAATAGTAATTGTATTCATTATAAATGAAATCATTTTCCACATTTTTGGCTAATGTGTAGTTTTACAAATTTGTCCATTCATTGTCATAATTATGAGAAAAATTTAGAAATTTATATATGGGATGAGAGGAAAGAAGTGCCTTAGTGGCCATTTTATTCATTTCACCAAAGAGAATATGGAAAATTACAATTAAGAAAATAAATACTAACATAGATATTTTAAAATAATTTTTGACACTCCAAAAAATTTGTAAAACTTCTAAAAATTGTAAGGGAGGAAGGCTTGGAGTTTGAGGACCTAATTTTGAAATCTAGGGTTTTGGGTTGAAGTTTTAGAATTTTTGAAATTACTACAATAATTTAAATTCTAAAAGTAAATTTGAATAAAATAAATGTACAAAAATTTATACGAAAATTAGAATTTTGAAATTGAGTTTTTCCACAAAAATATGAAGGAAAACCCCTAAGGGTACTTAGGATTTGAAATTTTATTTGAAGTAAGTTAGGTTCACCAAATGATTTAACATTTTTTGGGGATATTTTAATTTTTATTCCTATTTTACTTAAGGGTTTAGATTAATAAATCAATAAATAATATTTCAATAATTACAATCCTAATTTGTATAATCTATCTATCTTTTTTACCTTTCTAAAAATATCAATAAATAAGGATAAAATATAACTTATCTTAAAACTGACTGAGATAGCTGAGATAGGGTTTGAAACTAGCTATGCAAAATTGGGATAGTGTTGCAAATTAGAATTTAGATTTCTTTCAATGAAAGGATAAGAGTGCCAAAACTAGGACACTTTGGTGTTTGGCACTATTATCCACTCCTACCATTATTGTCCAAATTGGTTACAGAGACATGAATTTTCTAGCTTCTTTGTGTTGTTCCTATGTGAGTCTACATATGAAATCTTGAGTGTTGGATGTTGACAAAACTCCTTGTAGATCTGATTTAATCTTCAAAACCCTAGCCCTTCATTGTGCTTGGTAAAACTTGACACAGAGGAGGGGTTAGTGTGTGTAAGATGCACTGAAGGTGTGATCCACACCCCTTGTATGGGCACACTACCTACATATCAATAATCTGAAGAGGGATCAAGCCATATGTAGTTCTCCCACCTAATGTGTTTTTTGCAATAGTGTAATGTGGATGCAAAATGCCAAATTGAGAGTAACTAAGGGGGCAAGGGACTAGTATGAGAGTTTGAATATATTTTTAGTTATGTTGGGTGATTATATGTAGAGAATATGGAAGTTTTCCATAGTATTTTATTTTTATTCTTTATTAATTTTTAAGATTTGTCACCCCCTTTGTAAATGACATTTGGATGAGCTTTTATAAGGAACTATTGGTCATGGGTTAGATGTATTCACACTAGGCTAGCATAATGAAGAATAGGAATTAGATGAAAATGATTGTTTGGGATAAAATTGCATAGGGATAGTATCACATCAGATAGGACACCCTAGGTTTTGACACTATAGTCCAGGTATGGCACTCCTATCTTCTAGACTTGAGACCTGGGGGATCTATATTGGAATGGGAAATAGAGTCTGGATAAGTTAGAATGATCATTTGGAAGGCTAAAAATGATTGGTAATGAGAAAACAATGTTTTTAAAATGGTCACAAGAGAATGTAAGAAGTGCCTATAGATTGGATGTCACAAGTCACACTCAAACTACTTATTTGGACATTTTATATGACTACACATGCATTAAAAGTACATAGTTCACACAAAACCTAAATTTTATACCATGGATTCTTTTTGTGATGAATATTATTTTGATTCAAATCATGATTGGGAAGGGTTTAGCACACACATAAAATGTGTTACTAATTTTATTTTTGGTCATAGAATCTTTGGATGTTGTAGGGATAAGGAAACCCTATAGTAACCATATTCATAATAGTCAGAACATAGTTTTATAAGACTAAGATCTCAAGTTTGTGATTTCCATAGAGGTTATGAGATGTTGATCATTGAATGAAAAATATGTGTAAGAATTATAAAAACCTTATTTAACTAGTATATTATCTTTAAACCAAAGGATGGTCATAATGTGGAATTATTTGCACTTTAGCCTATGATAGAGCCATGCAAGCCCTGAATAAGGGTTTAGTGTATATAAGGAGTTGTAACCATTAGAATAATCTAAAATTTTATGTGTAGAAGGGTGTTAGGGTATATAATGATATTTTGAAACAAAAAAAATTATATGTACTTTAAAGTACAAAATATTAAACATTGTGTGTGGAATAGGATTGAGAGGCCTAAATAGGGAGTAAGAAAGCCTTATAAAAGTGACATAATAATTGAATAAAGCTTGAAACTTGGTGGGATAAAGAAGGTCATAAATGGTGTTGTTATCATATGTTATTTTTCTTAAACATGTCCTTACATTCTTTTACTAGGTCAAAAGAGTGCAACATTATGTAGGGAGAGTTGTGCAAAGAAAGTAAATAGAGGATCTAAATTAGTGACTGAAGTAGGGTTAGTAAAAAAATGTAAATAAGTGTTAAAAGGAAGAGGAAGATATTGATGCGATTTCAAATGTCATTGTGCTTTTATTCCCTATTCCAAGATCATATTGGTATTGACAACTTGTGAGATTTACATATAGGTTCAAGAGAACGCATAAATAGTGAATGATACAATTGACTAAAGATATTTGGATGGTATATTGTTAGTGTAAGGATTATTTGAAACTAGTTAAGCATGGTTCAAGGATTGTCATATTCTTAAAGACAAAATAATCATTAATAAGACACAAGTCTATACGGTGTGAATAAGGACATGAAGAATTGAGTTGAGCTCTACATCAAGAAGTGAAAGAAGGTACAATTATGTTGGCATAAGTGTTGTCATTGATGTCAATTTTATGTCATTAATTTCAAATTATGTTGCCATTGATGTATAGATGCATATGGTGAAGATGCATGGTCAGTAATAATGATGAATTAGGTTGATGTCTAGATGAGAATGGTGCCTAGATGAGCAAGGCTAATTGGTAGTATGTGTTGTGATAATATTATGATCATTAAAGGTGTGTAGTGATTTCCATGAGAGAGAAAGGTACAAGTGTCTTATATCTAATTGGTTTATGTTGTGTTAAGGTCTTGACATAGAAGGAATAGGTCAAGGCATCAAGGTGTCTTGTAAAGCCTTGTCTAGACCTTGTGAGAAGGTCTGTGTAGGTAGAATGGTGAAGTGAGTAAGCCTAAGCATGTGAATTTTTTTTTGAAATTGTATGGTCTTGAGAGTTAGGTGTAGAAGACTTCAAAAGTATTGTAAGGAAGGTCATTGAAGACAAGTGCTTAATTAGACTAAGCATAGAAATATCATGAGCACATGCAAGATAAACATGAAGAGGTATGATATTATTTGAGGACCATGAAAGTCATATGAGTAAGGTGTATATTGGGCCCCATTTTATACCAATTACGTGGATAGTACTGACTAGACCTATCTTGGTATGAGGCAATCTTTAGAGTGGTTGCTCCCTTTTTTACATTTTAGCACTAGTTGGGAGAATCCCTAAGGATCTCATGCCAATTGGTAATAATTTATGTGGTGTCAACATTCAAAGGACATCCCTCCCAAAACTTATATGTGTTGTCTTGAGAAGCATGGGTGTTAGAAGAGTGGAGAAGGTGGGATAGAGACCCCCCAATGATAGCTAAGTATATATAGTCTACTTGTCTAACTTGGGTAGTGTAGCAGAGCTGATGGACTTGTGACTCCCAAAAATAACTCATCACTTGCCACATGCCCATCTAATTTGACAAGGAGATGCCTAGTTACCTATAAAATAAGGATTGCATTTGAATAAAAAAGGAAGAGTTGATTAAGGTATTGAATCTTTGACAAAATATAGATACAACATTAGTAATTCATAATCTACCTAAGATAGATTAGGCATTCGAATGTATATCCCAATTTTGTCTATGAGCCTCTAGGCATGAATAGTGATAGGGAAGAGCATATTCTCTATTTTATATCTTGAACTTTGTATGATAAATTGTGAAGTTAATGAATAATGTTGTTAAACCACTAAAGTGTTGATTTTTATAGTATAGATAGCGCAGTGTTATATTCATGACTTAGTTTATAATAGCATTGATATAGTTCTTTACATGAATGTATTGTGACATGGAGGTTTATCCCTAGTCGCTAATGGCATCTTTGTGCCATATATAAATTTGGGCCTACCTATAAATAGACTAGGTGATGTAACCTAAATGCACCAAAGCCCTAAGACCCATGCCTTAAGTGCTCCCTTGAGGATGAGCACTTGAATCCAAGTCATCCCCATGACTTGTCTAAGTGACCAAATGACCTTATACTAGTTATTCCCATGGCTTATGCCATTAAGATATTGGTATATCCATAGATGAACTTTCACCTTAGGAATTTTTCTTTTGAGAAGGCTTGTGCCTATTAAACTTCCCAAAATAGCCTAGTGTCAGTAGGCATCCTGAACCCATCTTGCTAATGACTAAACCCCATTGAAACTTAGGTTGTGATATGTTGTAACTAGCCCAATGAAATCTCAATCCCTCTACTATTTCACTTTAGGTGAACACACAAGGCTTGCACCTTTTGTGAAATGGGTGCTAGTGTAGTAGTGTGTTAAATATTATGCACCAAACCATATTATACTCATGCCTAGCTATACCAAGCATTGAACTAACTTGGCTTAATAGCTAAACACATGACTAAGCACAAAATCTAACCTAGTGAAATTTTATACAATAGTGTAGAAACATTAAGTTATGTTTCAAGGTTAGTTGTTAAGTTTCAAGTGCTTGAGAAGCCTAGTCATGGCATGTAAAGTCCTAGTGAGGAGGTTTGAGCAAGGTGGCTTAGTGAAATGGATGAATAGAGGCATAATAAGCTAGATGAGGTTACTTTAGTAGGTATATTAGGTGTTGGAGAACTCATGATAATCTCAATGTGAGCCTACATAGGTAGAACCTATAGATTTAGTCTACAACTAGACCATTTCTAGATCATACCTAGCCTATTTAGGCATCATGAGCTATTATCAAGACATATGAAGGATGATTGAAATTGTTTAAGCATGTGATATGTTGTGTGAGCATGTGATTGAAGTATTTATATCTTGAAAAGAGGTTTTAAGGTCAATTCAAGACCTAATAATGCATGAATACTCAGGTGTAGAAAGCAAGATGGTGAGAGCATGGACAAATAAGGTATGAGATTAAGATTCGAAAGCAAGTGTGAGAATGTGATCATTTTTAATGGTGTGATAGATTGTTATAGGTGTTTTGACCAAGTTTAAAGTTAAAGTTTGAAGGTTTAGGATTGAAAAAGTGTTTTAAGGTCTCTTGAGTACACATAATGAAGGGTTCTTAACCTGAGAAGGAATTTAAAGTGTTCATTGGCACGTGTTACCTATGCATAGGAACCTAAGCCTTTCATGGTAGATGGGGAAGGGTTTTATATCAAAATTTTAGGGATTAGTTTGTAGAGTGAGAGGCTAAATTTTATGAATGATTGTTAAGATTGGAAGATGGTTAAAAAACTTAAGGAACCCTAATAGTGGATCAATATGAAATAAGTTGATCAAAAGTGCCTAGAATGGATTTTAATGGATAGTTAAGTTATTTTAGGTTGTATTCAACTCTCCCATGAACCTCTAAGTGTGATTAGTTTTTTAGGTGAGTGAGTGGACCCTATGGGAAAGGCCTTATTTCTTAGATATTTATTGTAGTAGTCAAAGTTGATAAATGGATGGAGGACAAATCTTGAGACTTGTATTTGATGTTCATGGTGGTTTTTGATCAGGTTATATCCCTCAGGATGATAAACTATTCATCCAAGTTGACCAATCACTAATAGGCCTAATAGTGAAAATAATGAAAAACCCAGGTGGAATTGAGAAGGTGATTAGGTATGTGTTATCATGGAATAGGGATGAATAAAAGTGCATAGATAAATTTTTAAATACTTATAATACATATTCATGATGAATAAAATTTTTGGAGGTCAATGAATATGATTGAAAAGTTGCTCACAAGTTGACTTGTCTAGCTTAGTGAGGTCTATATACAGTAAAGCTATGAGATTGGTCTGCAAGACCAATATTGTCATTTGATCATGGTATCCTTATATTTTACATTGGTATAATGATCTCATAAGATCATCCACATGCATCATAAGTATTTGAAATAGTCTAAATAGTTTTTCAAGGTCATTAACACCATGATTTTGTTTGAAGGTAGACTGGTAGATTTGGGTAAGTTGTAGTGATGAGTTTGAGGCTCTTTACCCTAATTTGAATTATGTAATGCACATATTGTCATTGTTTGGGAATTTAAAAACATATCCATTTTTTTCATAATATTTTAATTTATTGTAATAGGTTGGAACATTAAAACCAAAATGGCTTGTCTAGCTAAGTGAGGTCTAAGAGAGAGAAGGTTAACAAATTTATCTACAAGACCAATAATTACCATTAAAACTTATGATATTTTTGTTTTAATTAAATATGAGTTATTTTAAAATCATTTAAATAATTTGATTATGGTATTTTAGATGTTATAATTTCAATTTTCCATGACTGTGTTTTGAGGCTTATTCACAATTCTGAGTGAGTTATTTGTAGAGAAGGGTTTGAGTCATTTTGCCTTGAGTTTTGAGCTATAAATAATATGGTGATGACCTTAAAGTCATGAATATTTTTTAGATGTGATTTTTTCCATGGTTATTTTTCAAAAGTATGTTTTATCTTCAGTAGTTTTAGACAAATTATATGTGTATGCACAAGCCTATTATGAGTAGTATTTTGAGAAGGGTTTTAAGTGGTGGTTGAACCTAAATGGTGTTGTGGACTTAAAGTGAATTTTTATAAGTTATATTTGATTAATTTAATAAGTGATATTATTTTTTGATGATTTTTAAGCATTACAAGAAAGACAAAGTGTAATGTACTCTAATGAAGGCCTAATTGAATTAGGTCTCCTTAAATCCTAAAAGAGGTTTTGGTTTTACATGCTATGACCAACATATTAAAATTTTTGGTTCATGTATGAAACATGTTATATGACATATTTAAATGGTAATACAAGTATGAAAGTGTATATTTCTAACCAAGGTGTGTAAAATCAAGTGACTTGTATAAGAACAAGGCCTAATAGGCCTAATAGGTGTGTATGTAGAGTGTGAGTTCAGGTGAGGAAAATAACACATTAAGGGGTAAAAAGAGCTCATGTATACCATCAAATAGGTGTATAAATATAGTAATTAATATATAAAAATAGGTATAATTATAGAGATGAAGGTCATATGACCTAATCCATCTTAAAAACACCTCGTAGAATGAAGAGAGGCAATTTTGAGAGGGATAAATGTGTGTAATGAGATGAAGAAGGTGACCATAATATATTGAATATTTCACCAAGTAAAAATATGAAAAGTATAATTCTACTTGGATGAGTGGGTGCTTCATCAAGAGGTGGATGATTTGGTGTTGAGTCACTAATGGAGGTGGTGATTCCTTACAAGTGGGTGTTTGCTAAAGACTCTGTCAAGTTGGTGCTTGATATACTAGGGTTGGTGCTCCAAGTTGAGTGGGTGCTCAACTAAATTTGATTCATTGATTTATAGTACTATTTGTCTAAGATATGGTCAATGGGTTTTATTCCCTATGATAGTTTCCCACATATATGATGTGTTCATACTTATTATGTGTATAGTATCATTACTATGTTACTAGACTAGTTGATATTGATCATATGATGATGTTGCTTAATTAATGATTAGAAAATTTATTGAAGTAAAATTAAAAGTTTTAATGACACTGATTCACCCCCCAATCATTGTATTTCCAATAATCTCTTTAAAAGGTGTTGAGATCTCTAATTCCTAAGCTTGACTCTAGGGTGTCTTTAGTAGAAGAAATGTAAGATTTGGACAAGCTAGATATGGATGGGTTTCATGGCATATTAAATGCTTATAAAATGATAAAAAATGAAGGAAGACCTCTCAAAAAGGAAGCATATTTCATATTTGAGAAGTCAAAATCCAAGAAGGTTTAAGATGAGGTATGTTCAGATGTTGATGATAAAGAATTAATAAACATGTTTTCTAGGAAATTGATATTTGGATCTAGTAAGTACAAGGTTAAGTATCCATTCAAATGTTTCTATAGTGGTAATATTGGTCACTTTTCACATAATTGCTAAAAAGGATAAGACTAGGCATGATTAAGAACATGATGACCATCATGGAAATGAAAAGAAGATCTACAAACCTAAAAGAAAAGGAAAGGTTTTAGAAAGTATGAAGGTAGGAAAGGGTCATTCAATAATAAGAGAAATTTCTATACCAAAGAAGATAACTCATCTGATGTAAGTGACACAAGCACATCTAATAGTGATGATGACAGTCATGAACATGAACATGAACATGAAAATAATGAAACCTTATTCATGGCCATAAAGATAGACAATGAGATTTGATCAAATGTAAAAGTCCTTATGGTTGATGTAGAATCAAATGAAAAAGAAGTTGAAGTGAACCTTGAGCATAATTAGTGAGTGCCCTAGAAGATTTTGATTTCCAAAGAAGAAAGAATCAAATACTAATATCATTAGTTAAGGACTATGAAGAGCATATTGGTTTGTTTAAGGAGAAATTGAGTAATGCATCTAAGGAGTATTATGAAATAATCAATCATATTGAAGTAGAGATGGATATAATCACTACTATTTTAAAATATAAAGAGGAAGAATGCACCAGGTATGTAAATGAAATGAAGTCCTTGAAATCTATGTCAGATCAAGCATCTATCAAGTTGAAGACCTTTACGAAGTTTGAAAAGAGTATGGATACTATAGATAGTATCTTGAGTAGTCAAAAGTTTGAAAGTGATAAGGCAAGTCTTCATTTCAAATAATACAAAAATAAGGAAGCTTAATTCAAGGAAAAGGATATTGAAGACAAGAAGTCAACACAAAGACAAAAATTAGATAGCCTGATGTTATGAGGTATGATAATTATTTAAATAATTACTATTTTATATGTAGTTAGTTTGTTCATAGAGCAAGAGAGTGTAGAATACCCTCCAAGAATAAGTACTCATAGGACTATAGAAGGACTCACAATTCAAATTAGTCAAGATGTATGTGTCAAGTTTTTTGTTACAATTATCATAATGTGTGACACATTACAAGATTATTCCTTAATTGATTTAGAATTTAATCAAGTAAAAATAAGAGGTTTAAAGCTCCTAGAGTGTAAGAGAGAAATAAAATGAAATTATGAAACCTATAGACACTATAAAACTACATACAATAGTTCTAGATGTTGAAACACCTTGGAACCCTAGCTAACCCTGAGTCAAGTTAACTAATTAGCTAACTAAACTCACCCATTTACTAACTTACTAACCTAACCTTTTAACCCCCTAATTTTAACTTATTTTCACCCATTTTCCCCTAGACCCTTGACCATTGATGGTTAGCTTAACCATCGATGGTTAGCCTCATCGTCGATGGTCAAGTCTTCAACATTATTGAAAATCATTACAAGATATGTACAAGATAAGCATGACATAAATTAGTATGTCCATTTTATATGATGATAACCAAATACAAAACATCATAAATAGCAACTTTATCCCCCTCTAATTATCAACTTCCTCCTATCTAATTATCAACTTCATCCTATAAAAGGAGAAGAGTAGGAGGTAAATAAGGATCCACATCCAAGCTATCAAATCTTCTTACACATAGGTATCTAGCCTTCCTTAAATAATCAAATAGTATTAATGGAGATCTAAACCTCTATCTAAATTTATCCTGAGGCCAAAGTTTTTTCACTCTAGCCAAATTACTCTATCCTTTCACCATCAGTAATCTAACAAGTTATAGGTAACTTTGTATGTGTTTCTTTATTTTTTTTCATTTCTAACCCTTATGACCTTATTATAATTATCTCTTAGCTTCCCATCTCTGACCAGACCCATATTCAAATCCCTACTTGACCATTTATCCAATCTATAATCCTTTTTTTATCATTTCTAGAAACACACAAGCAAACATTAATGGTTAGCCCAACCACTGATGGTCACCTTAACCATCATGATTACCCAACTACCAATGGTCAGCCTAACCACTAATGGTTCACCCAACCACTGATGTTCTCTATGGTATAAAATAATAAGTTCTTTTTATCCCCTTAACCTAACCAAACCATACTTTCTATGTTCCTTCTTGTTCACAGAGACTTCCTTGGTTTTCTAAACCTGACCTCAACTATATTAGTATGATTATTGACCCACTTTTGTTATATTTGGTCATTTTATTTGAGCAAGATTTTACTTTTTTCTTATTTTATGCATTTAATTTCATGTTATTGAATGCAAATATTCTTTCTTTTCATCTAAATTAACTTAATTGTTATCAATGGTGGATTGACAGCCTCCTAGTAATCATATACTTCTTGGATCTAGCTTACACTAGGTATTCCACTCAAATATCTTGCTAAAAACCCCTTTTCTAGTGTCTTTCTTATCTGTAGGTTATTCTTTCCAAGCCAAAGAGGATATCCCATCATCATCTAGATCACACACACACACACACACACACACACACACACACACACACACACACACACACACACACACACACACACACACACACACACACACACACACACACACACACACACACACACACACACACACACACACACACACACACACTTTTATGTGGTATTCCTTTACACACCCCTTTTACTATTTTTTTACTTGCTTCTAAATTAAGAAATGAGTGTAAATTAAGAGAAAAAATTTAGCACACCTAGTGGGACCTAGCATCACTTTTCCTTCCTTTATTCTATGCTCATCTAGAGATATCTAAATTTCTTTTAGGCTTAATAGAAACCTTTTACATATATTGATTGCTTATTTTTTTTAGTTCATCTAGATGTAAAATAAAATAAATTAATCATAGCTTTCACTATTGTATCACACACCTTTTCCAAACCATATAACCAATATATACATCAAAACAAACTTTAGACATGGCCCGACTAAGATTTCATCACCTATCGATAAACCTTACCCTTTCCCAGCAATCTTACTTAAAGGTCATTACCAAGGGGAGAACCAAATTAGCTCTTTGGTTGATTATAAACTCTAAAATTTAGTATATCTTGGCTAAGCACCTAAGAACCTTATCATGCAGTGTGTAAGGTGATTGGGTAGGCTCTAATATCAATCCATGTATTAAAGATCAATACATATTTTCTCTCTTGAGCACCTAAAAAAAATCAAAACCAACCTTAGATGTCCTCTTTAGAACCTGATCTACAAACAAAATTTCTTCTTCACACTTTCTAAAGCATAAGCCAAAAGTGATTTAAAAATAATCTTAAAAATGCACCTTAGTGTATGTTTTATTTCTTCGATATCTTTTCCTTTTGCTTGCTTTGTGTTTGAGTTGTGAGTTTCACTATTTATTTTTTATTCCTCTCATGGTTTTTAATAGACAACAACTAAGGAATCAAACCAACCAACAACCACCTCCTTCTTCATCCACGAAGTTTACTTTTGATGTTGAGGGTTCCCCTCATTTTTCTCCCCCTCCTACCAAGGCTTGGATTATTGTTGATGGTGATGCAGATTTCACTACCTTCCTTGATAACAACCTTATGGCTCTTCAACATTACCTTAACACCTTATATAATTGTACCTCTCTTGCTTCAGTTCCTTCTATGGATCCACCTTATGGTATGCCTCCCCATATTTTGGTGGGTACAACCTCAATCTAACCCATGCTCATCCAAGACTCTTCTTCTTCCAATATCCTACCTACTACCACTCCCCAAATTCCATCCAACATCCTAACTAATAACCAAACACCTACTACCTCAATCAATACCTCTAATATTGCATCAAATTTACCTCTTGTCACATATACTCCTTATACCATGGGGGTATATTCTACCCCTATTTCTACTATTCCCCTTAGTTCAACCAACCCACCAATTTCTACCCCACTTCAGAGTTTAGTACTTTTCATACCTTAAACACTTCCACTTATTAGTAATATAGTTACCACCCACCAACAACCAACTAGCACTTTCATACCTCCAACCCAATATACATCCATACCACCATACACCAACCTAAACATACCTCTAAACCAACCCATATCAACCCCCCAATAAGTACCCATGACATCCTACCAATATGTTTCTAGCCCATAAGGATACATAACACCTTCTACCTAGTTATTTGTGCCAATCAACCCTTATGTGGCACCATCCCAACCTATTATGGCCACTTATCAATATGTGGCTTCTTCAGTGCCTTCTAAAACTTATTTGTACATTGATACCACCGAACTTCAACAAAATTTACCACCTAATTATGTATCTTCCTAACCTCAAATAGATTTGGTCAAGATTTTAATGGATAAAATGACCAACCTAGAGTCATCTATATGTGGGTCTCATAACCTTTTATCCTATGATCAAATCTATAATGAACCCATCTATCCACTCATTCCTATCAATTATTATCCTCCTCAATGGGAATTACCCAAATTTTCCAAGTTATAAGGCAAGGAGGACCCCCAAAATCATTTAAGAGAATTTCATCATTCTTGTTATTTGATCACATATGATGATTCTCTTCTCCTTCATACCTTCCCCATGTCTTTATCAGGACCATCCCTTGATTGGTATAGTCCTCTCACCAAGAACTCCATATTTTCCTTCTCCCATTTGGTCCAAATATTTTTAGAGCATTTCTTAGTAAATATATCTAAAAAGTTTTTTGTTATTGATCTCTATTTTATCAGGTAATTTGATGATGAATCAATTACTAATTTTATAGCTATATGGAGAGGTCTCATCAACCAACATTATTTCTCCTTACCCCAACCTAAGTTGACTGAGATCTTATCTTGGAGTTGTGCCAAACATATTGACCACACTCTACAAGTTAAAATTTTCATAAATTTTGACGAGGCATTCACCATGGCATGTAAACTTGAAAATAGAGCCATTGATGAGGGAAAATTGAAACTATAGAATGAGAATTGTAGCTTTAAACCCAATGAAATTTCCTCCACCAAAACCACTAACCAACCCAACCATCCCAATACCAAAAAAAAAACATCTACAAACTCAGTTATCCTAAAAATTACCACACCACTAATTATCAATCAACTCCATCAAACTAATTCTTCCAACTTTTCCAACCAACAAAACCAAAACCAAAATCCAGATCCTCTAAAACAATATACTCCCATAAGGGAGTCTTATGCTTTAGTTTTGGAAAATTTTCTCAAAGATAACCTCATCCAACTTCTACCTATAAAACCACCCCAACATTTTGATGATTCTTTCCCTGTACATAGTTAGTACAATGAGAATGGCCATTGTGCCTTTCATTGAGTTATTGGGCATGATGTTAGTAGGTGCAATACCTTCAAAAGTCTTATCTAAAGTTTAATTGATAGTAGATAAATTACATGTGATAATCTTAATGTACCTCTTAGTCATTCCCTTGACATCTTCCATAAACCTTTTCCCAATCATGCTCCTTTTACCCATCACCATGACAATAAACCAAAATCATCTCACTTTCATGAAGCACATACTATCAACATTGTTACTAGTGAGCCCATTATTGAGGAGACCATTAACTCATCCAAATCTTCCTCCATGTCACTCATGGAAGTAGTGGACTCGCCTTCCATTCCTTTGAATACCCAAATGAAGTAATCAACCATCCCTCTCTCTTCACTTGATGATACCTTAGATTTATCTACCTCTCCTTTGATGAAAACATCAAAGGAGATAACCTTTGATTTAACCATTTCTTCTTATTCCAATCCACCTATTAAAGTGGAATAACTACCCTCCATTCATTTGAACACCCAAAAAAAGGAAGCAATCATGTTCATTCATTCACTTGAGGACACCACACCTACCTCCCCCATCATATAACTATCCATTCTCCCTTTTGAAACTATCCCAAAAGAAGATATTACATCATTCACCCAACCATCAATTTTATAACCTTCCATCAAAAACAAAGATGAAGGAACCATTCCCTCTCCTCCACCTATGGGATTAACTTTTCAAAGTAACTACTAAGGAACCAACCTAATCTCCAAGCCTTTTCTATACTAGTCCAAAGTCTAGAGTTCACTTCTCAACCCAACCTTGATAGAGCCACATTTTGGCATTGTCTTGGGCTCCCTTACCAAAATAAATCTAAGTCATCAAACTCCCTTACATCCAACCTTAAACCCATTATCACCTCTTCATCAAACATCTCTTCTTCCAAAACCATAAGTGAACCATCTCAACCACCTCCCTTTAACATTACCAAATCACCTTATGCCTCTCTTACCAAACTAGTCAATAATCTAGGAATTCTTCCCGCACCTACCCATACTCACCCCTCTTTGAAGTTGGATTTAACCCCATCTATTCTACCAAAGAAACCCACAACTAAACCAATTAAGAAGGTAGAGTTACCAAAACCTCTACCTTGCACTAGACCCATACCACCTCCTTCCCACTTACCTTCTGTCTCAAGACCCCATCCTTATACCATCCCAACTACCTATTCTTCCTCTAGTAAACCATCCCCCTTTTCTCTACCTATGCCTACACCCATCAAACCATCTAATTATCCATCATTTTTAACTAACCTATCTATTTATACTTTCCCACCTATATCCAATCCCTCATAATCTAAATCTTCCACTTTAAAATCATTTACCATAAAACCAACCATAACTAAACAATCCCAACCAAAAACTAAAAACATTCCACCACCTATGACTTCTAGGGTGAGGCTTGCTTCTAAGAAGGCTCCCACCTCTAAAACTATAAACCCATCACCTCCAACACCTTTGATTGAATCTTATTCAAACATTTTTCAAAGGTTATTAAAAACTTCTTCCTTTAGCTTACCACCTATCAAACCATTCTACTCTTATAATAATAAACCCTCCTAGTTCAATGATAGATTGATCTATTCATCCCATAGGGCACCTGGACATGACATAGAAAAATACAAAGCTCTCCAATAACTTGTTCATATCCTATATGATGAGGATGATATCTTATTAGATGAACCTCTTTTACCCACATTACTACCCAAATAACCTATCCAACATTTACCTAGTCCCTTGCTTTCACCCAAGAGTGAGGAGGAGGAACCAAAGCAACCATCTAACCCAATAAATCCCCTCATCCACACTATTTATATGGTTATCTGATCTTGGGCCCAATAAAAGGATAAGTGAATTTCTAAAGTGTCCATTCCATGGACATACCCTTAAACCAAACCCAAACACCTATGCCACCACCAAAACCCAAGGTATCTATTTTGGGATCCTCTCCCTCCAACCCTTCTGCATCCATCCAGTGGATAGTCTTGAAACAACTTCACCAGACACTAGTAGATATGAACCTTTTTGAATTGATCAATACCTCACCCCACCATCACTAGGCAGTGATAAAGGCTTTGAAATATAGAGGTTAAACTTGATGACACTCAAACTCTTACACCATTTTTTGGAGCCCTCCAACTCTCTTCCTAAGGATCCTAATCCTTCCCTACTTATCACTATATACATCAATAAAACCCGTATCAAAAGGGGATGATTTATGGAGGAGATAGTATCAACATTATATCCTACCATGCTTATGACCAACTTCAAATGCCCAAGAACATCATGTCAAAAAGTGTAATAGTCCTTCATTCCTTCGATGATACCATGCCCACTACCTTAGGTATATTTATCCTCCATATCCACTTGGGACCTCATACCATTCTAGAAATGTTTTAGTTTATAGAGGGTATGTTCTAATTCAATGTGTTACTCAGACACCCTTAGATCCATGCCATGAGTTGTGTCCCTTTTACCTTACATCAATGTGTCAAATTTGAGCATAAATTTCAAGTTGTTACCATCAAATCTAACCTTAGTCTTTTTACCTTTTACAATATGACATATCAACCTAATATGTCCTTCTTCCTCCCTCATCCACCTCACCATCAACTAATAACAACACTACCTCATAGCCAACTAAAACCCATAACACTCCCACCTAAAATAGTGAAGAAGCTTCAATTAGCTCATCTATCCCTTCTTCCTAGATTCCCATAGAGGACCCTTTGGAAACCATGTTCCAATGTCTCTCCCTTAGGGAATATAACCTTTTACCCTTTGATGTTTTTCCTACTCTACAAGAGTATGGGAACCTCAAACATGACCCTTCCTATGATCCTAACATTAGAACCATCATCCCCTTTAGGCTCCCTATCCATCAAATGAGATTTATTTTTGGGGGATTTGATCAACCACTTCTTTCTTCCACCACTACCTCATCCATTTGACTATTCACCTCCATATTCTCTTATCTCAACAAACCAACCTTTGCCAAAACTTACATTTACAGGTGTGTTTAGAATGGGTTTGGCCTTGGATTTTATGAATAGGGACCTCATGTGTTACCCATAATAAAAAATTAGAAACCTCATGAACTATTTGGCCTTGGGTTTATACTACCTGAAGAACCCACTAATTCACCTAAATCCATCACTATTATTGAGGAAGAATCCCCTCCTCACCAACCCAACCTCCTTCAAACTCTAAATATTTTGATATCATCCCATCTAACTTTTTTTTTATAAATACCATTAGTTTTGGCCCTCTTACCTACCAAAAAGGTGGACAAACTAAAACCCTTCATCTCATCCATCTTGAAATGGTAGAAAATGATTCTCCTACCATCAACACCATCCAACATCAGGATGATGATTCCATTCTCACCTACCTCAATGTAGTAAATTCTTCTATTCATAAATCTTTCCCTCTTAAGAACCAAACCATGTTGAATGAATCCAATATCAATTTCAATTTTGATAGTCAAGATAACCCCTATATTATTAAGATCAAGCAATCCTTAAATTCCATGGAGAAATAAGATTAGCCTTCTTTCCTTCATGATTGTATAAAAACATTTGTTTGGTCCTATTAAGATATGCCTAAAATTGACCCTTTTATTTCCCTCCATAAGATTGTCACCCATCTTGAAGTTAAGTCAATTCAACAAAAGATTCACAATATGCATCCTCACATATCCTTTCTTATCAAAGAATAACTTTAGTGTCTCTTATCTATCAAATTCATTCAACCCATGAACTATCCATAATGGGTGTGTAACATAATTCCCATCACCTAACCCACAGGGGGACTTCACCTTTGCATCAACTTTCATAACCTTAACCTCACTTTCCCAAAGAATGGCTTTCCTTTACCGAACATCGACCAACTTATTGACCTTATATTTTGACATGAGATGTTATCTCTCATGGATGGTTTCTTAGGATATAATCAAATATTGATTACCCCCAAAGATCAACATAAAAATTTCTTTATCACCCCATGGGGAACCTCCTACTATAGGTTCATGCATTTTGGTCTAAAGAATGATGGAGCAACCTATCAACATGCCATGACCTATATTTTTCATGATCTCATACATAAAATTGTAGAGGAATATGTGGATTATCTCTTTAGGAAATCCAAACACCATAAGGATCACCTAGCCATTCTCACAATCATCTTCGACTAACTAATCCATTTTCATGTCAGGCTCAACCCCAAGAAATGCATTTTTGGGGTATTATTTGGAAAGCTTCTTGGCTTTATCATCTCTCTTTGAGGAATAAAAGTAGACCCTACCAAATATAGGGAAATATTGGAAATGCCTCCTCTTACTAACCTTAAGCAACTCTGCAGTCTATAGGGTAAACTTCAATCCATCTATTGCTTTATCTCTTAGTTATCTAATAGATGTCAACCCTTTCACCATCTCTTAAAGAAAGGCACCTCTTTTACATGGACCAAGGACTATCAACAAGCCTTTGATTTTATCAAATAATACCTTCTCTCTCAACCTATCCTCATCCTTCCTAGGGAAGATCAGCCATTCTACCTTTACATATCCACCATTAACCATTCCTTAGGAGCAATTCCCAATCATCATGATGAATAAAACAAAGAGAAAGATGTCTATTACATTAGCCACACACTTATAGAGTATGAAACTCAATATACCTATCCTAAGAAACTTTGTCTTACAATTGTCTCTATGACCTCTAAGCTATGTCACTACATCCTTAATCATAAAAAATATGTCATCACAAACACTAACCCACTCAAGTAAATGCACTCTAAACCATACCAAAATTAGTGTATGGCTAAGTGTCTCATGGTCTTAGTTGAGTTTGATCTTAAGTTCCTTCAGTAAAATTACATTAAAGGGTAAGTCATCATTGACTAATTGGCTGAAGCTCCTCTACTAGATAGTCAATCACTTCCTTTTACATTTTTGGATGAATCCATCACAACTCTTTCCTAAGAAGAACCCACCTACCAAATGACCATGTTTTTCAATGGCTCTAAATGTAAATGTGGTGGGCATGCTAAATTTATTCTCATTCCCCTTAATGGTGAACCTCTTCCCCTTTCCTTCAAACTTGACTTTGAATGTACCAACAACATGGATGAGTATGAAGCCCTAGTCATATGTCTCCAAACCACTCTAGCCTTGGGAGTTAAAACCATCAATGTCTTTGGTGACTCCAAACTTGTGGTCAACTAGGTTAGTGGATCTTATCAATGTAAAAATGATGTCTTACAAAAGTGAAAACTATTAATTAATGTACTCTTAGCATCATTTAAGCATTAACTTATCCATTTAGTTCCTTAATATATCAATGAATTTTTAGATATGATGTATTCCCTTGCTTCTCAAATCCTATCTTGACCTACAAAATCCAAACTATTTGTCACCATCTATCATTTTATCACACCATATATTAGTTCTAACCTTCCTACCATTTGTAGTGAGGAAGCATCTCCTTTTGACATTTGGTATGACCATACTTTTAACTACCTTAACCAAAGCATTATTCCTCCCAACCTTTCAAGGAATTCACAAAGAGCCTTTGTTTAAGGTACCTCTTGATACACCATACTAGGGTAATCATTTACAAATGTGGTTTTGATGGCCTCATCTATTATCTATGTAGTCATGAAGCTTTCCATGCTATCAAAGAAACACATGGTAGAATCTATGGGGGACACTTTAGTGGCCTAGTCATCACTAAACATATCCTTTTCCTTGGCTACTATTGGCCCACCCTAAATCAAGATTTTTGTGACTATGTAAAGAAGTGTTTCAAATGTCAATAACATGTTAATTTACATCACACACCTGCCCATGGCCTTTGAGTATGTAAAGACTATTAACCCTTCTCATAATGGGATCTTGACCTTATTGGGAAAATCAATCCTCATTATTCATAATGACACTAAGCCATCATTACTGCTACCGAATATTTTACCAAGTGGGTGGAAGCCATTTGTCTTATCTTGACCAAAGCCAAAAATATTATCAACTTCATCAATCACCATATCATCTTCCACTTTAATTTTCCCCATAAGATCATCATTGATAATGGTAAATTTATTAAAAACAAGAGAGTCCAAGGTTTTTATGACACTTTCAGCATTAATTCAATCTTTTCCTCACCCTATTTTCCCCAAGTAAATGGATAGGTGGAAGCCTCTAACAAAATCCTCAACAAAATCCTAACCAAATTAGTAAGTGCTTCAAGTCAGGGTTAGAATTTGTACATTCTTTTCACTTTATGGGGCTATCACACTAGCATTCAAACCTTTATGGGTCCTACCCCTTTCTATCTCATCTTTGGAGCAAAGTCAATCTTGCCTCTTGAAGTCTATATTCCCTCTCTTCACATATCTTTGCATGAGATTCTTTTTTAGAGAGATTATCATTAGGAATGTCTCACATGATTTGAGCTACTTGATGAACATCACTTTGTAGCACTTAATCATATTCATGTATATCAAGAACAAATCAAGAGCACTTAAAAAATATTGAAAGAGTGATAATCTAATATTAGAGATCTCATCCTTAAGTAAAACCAACATGTAACTAATATGGAGAAAAGCAAAAAAGGTAAGTTTTCCTTTAATTGTCTTAGATCCTACATCATAACCCATAAATATGGATCAGGAGCTTATCTTTTATCTTATTTCAAAGGAAAACTGGAACTTAAGCCTCTTAATGTTTTGCATCTGCATCCTTTCTTTTGTTAAAAAAGGATCACATTCACCTTTGTGTCTAACTTTGTCTCATCCCTTGGTTTAGGATATTTTCACTTTCCTTACACATTCACCCTATTCTTCTTTGGTATAATTGATTAAAAAATAGGACCATATGATTATCCATCATATATATATCCTATTCCTAAACATTGATACCATGGCTCTACCCATGGCATGGTTCTGATGGATACTTTTCATCTCTAATCAGATAGAATCCCATGATCAGTTGTGTCTCAAGCCACTTTCCCTCATCTATCATTAACCTTTTATGATAAAAGTCTTACCTCTATAAAAGTAGACCTCTAAGCTTAAATAGACTTTTCCATGTCTAAACATATAATTTAAAATTAAATTATGATACCAAAATATCACTTGAGTCTATATCTCTAGCATTGCAGACTGCTACCTTGAAGGATAGATTCCCAAAAACTAAATTGCTTAAAGATAGATTGTTCCCTTGATAGAAAAATATAAAAATACAACTTTAGACCACTACCTTAAAGGGGATAAGTTAAGTTTAGATTTTATATATGGCATTATTAGACTTATTACATTGATCAATCTACACATTATATTAAGATATGGACTTGTCTATTATGGTTCTTTGGTCATGTATAGAAGGGGCAATCTAACCTACATCATGTTACCACATCACCCATTTCCCATTCAACCATCTACCTATCACCTACTTTCCCTTCATACCCTCTTTAAAATCAAGGGACTATGAGCTTACATGACACAAAGTGATCAAGATACCTTCTTTTTCAATAAAAGCATGCTCAAGCAAAGCATTTGAAAGGCTTATTTTCATTAAGTCCATCCAATTTCAATTTGTATACCCTTACCAATGAACATATTATGCCTTTTTCTTACCCTCTATTCATTATTTCATGTGGACATATATCTCATTATTCTTCTCTCTTTTACACATTTAATGTTTTATCTAAACATTCCAAACATCATTCTCATAAACTCAATCATCCATATACATCATAACATTATGAACCATGTCCATAAACCATATCCTATCCATGAACAAAAAATCAAAACCATAAAACATAATCACATTGAAACCTCATTATCATCATATAAATAATCATTTATCATAGCATAAATGACATAAATGACATCATATCAATACACATCATAGACCATGTCATATCGTTACTTCGCATAAACATAACAATAATTAAAAACATCAACACATAACATCTTAAATAACCATGACTAAGTAATCTATCACATATCCATACTCCTATATATGAACCACATCATCATATAAAAATCATCATCAAACAAACTATAATCAAAACCATCAATCACATATCCATGATCATATGTATGAACAAATACATCATCCACTATGTATAAACCCAAACATTACCTAAACTATACACATAATAAAATATTCATCACAAGATAAAACATCTCATCATAATCATGTTTTAATTCCCTCATCACATCATCATATAACATAATCGAATCATCCATGATCATCAACATCACACCCATCAATGAACAACACATATCATCCATCATTAACATCACATGCCTAAACTACAAGTCTACATATCATCTCATAGAGCATGGGGTATGGGCAACCATCATTTTATCACAACCAAACATATCTCATGAACATCAATAAATATTACCACATACATAAACTAATGAACCATAAATTTCATAAGCATCAACCATAATTATCTCAAAACATCAAATAAACATAAAAACCATGAAAAACATCCATAATCTTCATAAATCCTCATCATCATATACATCATAATAAATTTACTACATGTCAATGAGTATACAATCCTCCATAATAAATATATGTACCAATGTATAAACATCTCTCTCATATACATCTCACATCATCGGCATGCAGGCTAATATCAAAATCAAAAACATATACATCATATAATTTCATATATCAAACCCATAGGGATTCACTACCATTGGCCCCACCTACACCTACACTACCATCTAATGGTGGTCCCCCTAATCTCTCTACCTAACCCACTATAGAGGCCCACTATCCTAGAGTAGCTATAGATGGTCCACCTAATAAACTAACCCTATACTCTCCATACCTCAACTCTAATAGACATTGTGCTAGTACTATCACCTCAAATTCTCTCAACTCCTCAATTGTAGCTAAGTATCATGTCATAGGAACCATATAAGGTGGTCTTCATATTGGCATTGCCACCACCCCTACCCTTTATCTCAAGTTATCTGTCTCTCTCCTAGGTCATTAAACCAAGAGAGATCTTGCCTGATATCATTCTCTTATCAAAGTGGCAACCTGACCCTGTAAGGTGACAATCTGACCCTAAAAAATAGCCACCTATCCCTATAACATTGTAATCTAGGCATGTGCCACTACCAGTGCTATTATCACCTATTTATCTTGAACCTATGCCCCAACTAGATCTACATCCATGGCTTGTTATCCCCCATTATCCCATATGTAATCAACTATTACATATCAATCCTGGTACCACACTACATAACCATTTATAACACCTGCATCATCCATCATGTCTCTTACTATCAGCTCCTCATGGCCCAACACAATGTACTATGGCTATAACTTTGAAATAGAAAACTCTACATCTTCCCTCTTATAACCTAGGAAATCTAGTAGAATCCCCTGCATGAGGCCAAACTACCACTAAACTTAGTTGAATGGGATCCACTCAGTCTCACCATCTTTCCTCTCATATATCCATCTCCATCTCTGAAGTGATAAAGTATGATAACTATATTGGGCCCACCTAAGCTAGCCTGCATATGGCCTCCACACTATGTCACCTACCACAAATCCCTCAAAAGCATCCCTAAACTAATTAATGTCCCTCACACTACCACTAGACCCTATCAATGCATAACCCCCTCTCAATCTCAAGAAACCCACTCTATAGTTCATTGATATATAACCATCCCATGGTAACCCCAAAGGTCTCACCACCTAAATCTTCTTATATACCTAATAATGGAGAACAAAGCCCATATTAATCTCATAACACCTATGTGCTCTAAATGCCCAAAGATCCCAATAGATCTAAACTAGTAATAGTGGGGCCCACCCAAACATAGTCCTCCTTAGTAGCATCTCCACTAACACCCCTAGTAATAGATATTGGAAATTAACCACTATTTGAATCTAGTAGTGAAAAGCAGGACACAACCATCATCATCATCATCATCATCATCATCATCAGCAAACATCTACCCCTATAGCCCTTTGGTAAGTGGCCTATAGCAAATACCACATACATGATACCTGGCATGGACCTAATCTATTCCATATATCATATCTATGAGGTAGTCCTTTTCCTCACTCTCTATGTGATAAATTATCTCCCCCTAAATTGGTAGCCATGTAATCTTGTGCACATCCTCTAGTAGGATGCTCATCTCCCTAGTTGGCAATAAAAACATGTTCATCATCAGATCTCATCTCTGGATGAGGGTGACAATCATAGCCAAATCCCATGGTAGGTGTTGATCATGTCTCATGGCCCCTAGACCAACCTCTTCCATGTGTCTCCACTCATCATTAGTCATCCCATCATGGACCTCTACAAAGATCTTATGGACTCAATCCCTCATTTGAATTAGGTTACATACTTGAAAATCAATCACATTAGTATGCACACTTATCTTTCTAACTCAAGCTCACTACCAACCTACACCTACCTTTTTTAACCTATTCCAATATAACCCATTACATAGACCATAATTACCTCTCACACTCATAACAAACCTCTACCTTTATCCTCACAAATTTTGACATCATGCTTCTATCACACATAATTTCCCTATTCTGCACACCTTTCACTCCAACTATTAAAAACCAACACTAACACATTATTTTCAACACCTAACATTTCTCCTACCTAACTATACCCACCAACCCTTTTCAACATCTCATCCTATCAAACCTACATTCGACTTTTTTAAACCACTTGACACATCCCTTTACAAACTTTACAACAATTTAAATAACTTTAAAACTTTTAACACTTACTAACACCTTAACCTCTTTCAAAAAAACTTACTAACTTTAAAACTTTCCAAACTTAAAAAAACCCTTTAACCAATTTCAAAGCATTAACATTTAACATTTTATAACCTTCAAAAAAATTTAAACAATACTTTACAAACTTAAAAAACCTTAGAAATTTTAACCAAATTACAATATTTTATATCAATTTTTAACTACCCAATCCCCAAACCCTTCAATCGTTGATGGTTAATTGAATCATTGATGGTCCCTTAAGATCCTCTTACCCTAATGTTTAACCATTGATGGTCAGGTCAAACCACTGATGGTCACTGTGTGTGATTACTGGTGATGAAACCCTCCACCATTTCCCACCTATAACCCTCAAAAAACACCTAAATCCCAAATTTGAACTATCTAACACTATTATACAACCCATTACAAACCCTAAACACCCTTCCAATTAAAATTTCAACAAAAACCCTAAATTGCCTAATCTCAATAAAAACATAAAATAGGGCATCATAGCCCAAGACATTCATGAAACCAAATCTAACTCACTCAAACCTAAATCCATATAACTTAAACACAAATTACTTTAACTACCTATCAAATTTTAAATCCCCCTACCTCATTCCACAATAATTAATGAGGCCATAGCCCACATTTAACTACTTGATCACATCCTCATCCACCCTCCATCTCAATCACCACTCAATCAACCTCAAAAACACATGTTCAACCACTCACAACACTCCACCTTAGCAAATTTAAATGAAAAATGTCAAAATTCACAAACACACCAATGCACAACTCACCAAATTCAAAATCAAAAATGACTTTTCCTTTTCACTTTTTATGTTCTAGATTTTTAGGGTTCTTCCCTGACTGTCGATGGTCAAGGTGACCATCGACAGTCAACCCTGGGGACCCCTAACTATCAATGGTTGAGATCCCCAAAATTTTAAAATTTTTAGCACCCTACCTAGGTGCTAACTTATGTATATTAGCTAATCTCACCCAACCAGCCACTTGTACTTTAAAAGATTACCCTTTTTTGACTACTTATTTAACCATGTCTACCATAATGTTGGCCATTTTTGAGCCACACTATTTGCCTTTTTTTATGACCCTACTTGGTCTTTTTTACCACACTAACCAACCTTTCCATCTTACACTTTTGATATTCACACCACCTAGTGCACGACCAAAGCATTTATGTTTTTCAAAGGAGTACTTCCTACCTTGGATACCTACAAAAACACTAACCCTATCTAGATGGCTTGATAGAAATGACCTGATCAGATATGACCAATGATGTGGATCAATTACCCCTATCATTCATCCTTATATACCTAACCTTATTTTTACCAACATTGGAAACTTTAGCCTTTGCATGATCTTGACTATCATATTTAGTCACATTTTGTGTGCATGTTTATGTTTCAAATACCCAACCCTTTTTATCACCCACCTCATGACCCACCATCCACCACTTATCAAACCCTTACTTGATTTTGGTTTCACCTCATCAAATCCTAGTTTTAGGGGGAACACCTCCTCCCATACTCAAGGCAATCAAACCTTCGACCAAGTAATTCATGTTTTTTACAGCTTGTTAAAAGTTGCATAACAAAAAGGGACAAAATGTAGACACTAAAGAACTACATATAATAGTTTTAGATGTTGAAACACCTTGGACCCCTATCTAAACCTAAGTCAAGTTAACTACTTAGCTAACTAAACTCACCCATTTACTAACTTACTAACCTAAACCTTTAATCCCCTCTTTTTAACTTCTCTTCACCCATTTTCCTCTAAACCCTTCACCATTGATGGTTAGCTTAACCATTAATAGTTAGCTTGACTATCAATGGTTAGGTCTTCAACAATTTTAAAAAACATTACTAGTTGTGTATGAGATAAGCATGGCATAAATTTATATGTCCACCTTATACGATTTCAACCATCTATAAAGCAATGTAAATAATAATTTTATCCTCTTATCTAATTAGCAACTTCTTCCTATATAATTAGAAACCTCATCCTATAAAAGGAGAAGCGTAGGAAGTGAATAAGTATCTATGTCCAAGCTATCAAACCTTCTTGCACATAGGTATCCAGCATTCCTTCAGCAATCAAATAATAGTAATGGAGATCTGAACCTCTATATAAGTTACTCTTGAGACCAAATTACCATCACTCTGACCAAAATTTTCCATCCTTCCACCATCAATACTCTTTCAATTTATATGTAACTTTGTACTTGTTTCTTTATTTTAATTCATTTCTAACCCTCTTAATGTAATCAGACTTATCTCCCAACTTCTCATCTCTGAATAGACCCATACTCAAATCCATACCTAGCCATTTATCTAATATGTAATTCCTTTCTTTATCATTTAAAAAAACACATAAGTAACCACTAATGGCTAGCCCAACTACTAATGATCACCTTAATCATTGATAATTACCCAACCACTGATAGTCCGCCCAACCATCAATGGTTCACCCAACTACTAATGGTCACTATGGTATAAAATAAGAGCAAGTTATTTTTATCCCGTTAACCCTAACCAAACCCTATTTTATATGTTCTTTCCTATTCATAGAGCCTTCTCTAATTTTTTGGACCTGACCCTAACTATCTTAGCATGAGTATTGACCCAATTTTTCTATATTTAGTCATTTTATTTGAACAAGAATTTTACGTTCTTCCTCTTATATACATTTAATTTCATGTTATTGAATGTAATTATTATTTATTTTCATATATATTATATTAATTATTATGAATAGTGGATTGATAGCCTCCTAACAAGAATACACTTCTTAGATCTAGTTCACATTAGGTAGTCCACTCAACTATCTTACTAACAACCCTTTTTCTAGTGTCTTTATTATCTACAGGTTATTATTTCCAAGCCAAAGAGGAGTTCCCATCATCATTTGGATCATGTACACACTTTTATCAGGTATTCCTTTACACACCCCTTTTACTTGTTTCTTACTTTCTTCCAAATTAATAAATGAGCAAAAATTAAGAGAAATAGAAACCAAAGACAATAAAGGTAAGTCATGATTAGTCTATAACCTCAAATGGAATATTTTTTATAGTAGATTATACTTCATATGGGAAATAAAGTCAAAAATATTTATTGTTAGCTCATATTGATTATCAAGTGGTTGATGAAGAGGTCAAGCCTATAGTGCCAATCAAGCCTAAAATAATATTGAAGGATATTTAGTCTGATGAGAGCATGGACATCAAGAAATCTCTTGATATTGTGTTATTTTAGTGCTCTATGGAAAGGGGTGACTCCATTAGGATTAATGGAGACACTATTCAATTAGAAGAAGCATTGTGGATTCTTGGTTTGAGGGAGAGATATTCAAATTGTTGAGTGAGATTTATCTATGTTGAAAATTGGTCTTATAATCTAAGTTCATTTGAAGGAGGTATGCATAGAGTAAGGGGGTAAATGTTACTTTAATGATTCATATTTTGTGTGTTGATATTATGTTTTAAGAAGGCGTGGTTATATAATTTATAGTATGTATGACCCTTTATCTTTAATGTCAAAGGAGGAGAAAGTTTAAAAAGGAAGTTTGACTAGTTTAGGCAAGATGTGAGTGAACAAATTAAATAATGTTTTACAATCAATGATAAAGGGGGAGTTTATTGAAAAGTGTTTTCATTGATGTCAAGTTTTATGTCATTAATTTCAAGATGTATTTGGAGAATATGCATGGTGAATGGTATGTGCAATATGAGCTTGTGTGCTTGATGTGACAAGGAATCCATGTGACAAGAGAGAATTTGAAGGAAACCTATTGTCTCTTTTATTGAGATAGAATTTGAAGTAAATATAATGATTATTATATTGCTTTTTTTCAATGTTATTATAGTGGTGTGAAATTACTATCGTATTAATGTTATTATTGGATAGAATCATTAAGGTAATCATGTTTATGTGTTAGTCCTTGAGTACAAGGTGTCTTAAGAATCCTAGTCATAATAAGCATATTCATATCATGAGCATGAAGATATATTTGAAAAGGTATGAAATTTATTTATAATTATGTAAGTCATTTTAATTTTTATAATCATCAAAGAGTGTTTGAAGGTCGGTTGTCAAGTTTCAAGTAATATCAAAGCCTAGTCATGACATGTAAAGTCCTAGAGAGATGGTTTGAGCATGGTGGATCGGTGATATGGATGAACAAAGGAATAATATGTTGTATTAGGTTTTTTAAACATGTATTTTAGGTTTTTTATCACTCATTATATTATTAGTGTGAGCCTACATTAGTAGGACCTTTAGAACTAGTATGCACCTAAACCACCTCTAGACCCTGCTTGACCTAATGAGGCATCATGAGTTGTTTTCAAGACATATGAAGGATGTTTAGATATTTTTAATAATTAAATAGGTTTTATGTAATTATATTTAATTTTTTGATCATGACATTGATGTATTGAGATCATAGAAGAAGGCATGAAGGACAGTTTAAGACCAAGTAAGGTAAAAAGACTATGGTGTAGAGAGAGAATGTAATCCTAATGGGGTATGAGGTTATATTTAAAAGGAAATAATGGATAATTAAGTTTTTTAAGAGGTATTATATGTTGTATAAATAATTTTCATGAATTTTTAGGTCATGATTTACAATAAAAAGCATTAAAAGTGGTTTTGAAGTCTCTCAAGTACACAGAATGAAGGCATGCAAACTTGAGAAGGACTTTCAGGTGTTAATTAGCACATTTAACCTATGAATGTTAAATTTATATATTAATGGGAGATTTTTAAGGGTCCTATCTAATATATCTAGACATTATTTTTATAAATGAGGAGATGTCCTTTATGAACAATCATTAACACCAAAAATAGTGTTAACCCTCTCTAAAACCTTAACAATGACCTAATGTGAAATATATTATTATAAAAATCCCATAATGGTCTAAAATTAATATATAAACCATTATATAATTTATTAAAATCTCACAGGCATCTCTAGATATGATCAGTTTGTCAGGTATGTAAGTAAACCCTAGATTAAAGTGCTAGTTTCTTGGAGATTTGTTATATCAAACACATTTGACCAAGTAAAAATATAAAAATAACTATATGGAGAATTTTGAGACTTTAATTTTATTTCCATGAAGGTTTATTTTCAGTTTCTATCCCTCAAGTGTGATAAACTGGTCATCTAAGACAACATGTCGCTAATAGGCCTAATGGTGCAAATAGTGAAAAACTCAAGTAGAAGTGAGAAGATGATAAAGGATATGTTATCATGGAATAGGGATGAATCCAAGTGCATGAATAAATTTTAAAATAATTTTAATTTTGTATAAAATTTTTGGATATAATTTCATATAGAAAAAAGTTGCTCACAAAGTTGACTTGTTTAGCTCAGTGAGATCTATGTATAGTGAGGTCATGAGATTGGTCTGCAAGACCAATATTTTCATTTGAAAATGTTATATTTATATATAATAATTTTATAATGATCACATGGGATCATAAATATACATTATTATTATCTTAAAATTCTCATACAGGTGATTTAAGGTCATTGTCACCATGGTTGTGCTTTAAGACAAACTGGCAATTCTAGGTAAGCAAGTTATAATGATAGGTTTGATGATCCATGATATGATTTAATGTGTCTAATTCATATTGTGTTTTTATTTTTGAATTTAAATTATTTCCAAGTTTTTTTAAAATACTTTAATTTAGTGAAAGTGGTTGAAATGTTGAATTTGAAATGGCTTCTTTGGCTGAGTGAGGTTTGTGACAAAGAAGGTCAACAAATTGGTCTGCAAGACTAATAGTTACCATGAGATATTATGATATTTTTGTTAGATTTTGTTTTGAGGATAATTTAATTTTTTTTATTTCCTTCATTTTGTTATTTCATGTGTCATAATTTCAAGTTTCCATGACTATGTTTTGAGTCTAGTTGTTAGTTCAGAGTAAGCATTTTGCAGAGAAGAGTTTGAGACTATATACCCTAATTTGAAGTATATGATGAATTTTTTTGTGAACATGAGGTCATGAGGTTTTTGAGTATGTGATTTATTTCCATTTTTTTATCGAATTGGTTTTATATCTTCAATAGTTCAAGATAGACTTTTTGGGTATGCATATGCCTGATTATGAACAATACTAATAGCGTGTTTCAAATGGTGGTTTGAGATTTAAAAAAAGTGTCATGGACATAAGAGGAGATTATTAAAGGTATATTTTAGTATATTATTAATTTTCCATTCTATTTTTAGTGTTTTAAAGTTTTCCAAGATTATTAAATGGTAATGTATGCTAATGAAGGCCTCGTTGAATTAGGTCTTCTTATGGCCTAAAGAAAGATTTGGTCTAATTGAGCTATGGACAACCTAATATAATAATTGATTAATGTTTTTGGTATGATATAAGTATTATTATGTAAAAAATATAATTTATAAAGTGTGTATTTATTACTAAGAGATAAATTAGTAAAATCCTAGTATAAGAACAAGGCTAATTAGGCATGATTGGGTTAGTTAAGTGAGTGTAGAGTGAATACAAATGATATAGCATAGTGGTGAGTAGAAGGAGGTATTTTAGGCCATAAAATTAATTTATAGGATTATTTATGAATATTTTACATAGGTTATGTGTATGCATATCAAGGTCATATGACCTAATCATTATTGAAGAGACTTAATTGAGTGAAGAACCCTAGAAGGCAGTTTGAGAAGGCTAAGAGTGTAAAGAGTTGAAGAGGTAGTCATCATAAATTGGTTGAAAAACAAGTTTTATTGAATGTGATCAAATAAATTATGTGGATGATTTGGTGTTGATGTATCTAGGGGTTTGGTGCCTCTTTGAAAGTGGGTACTTAGTAAAGCCTAGTTGGGTTGTTGCTTAGCTAGTTGCGGTTGGTGCCCCATATAGAGTTGGTGCTTTACCAAATTTGGTGTTTATATTATAAGAATTTAATCCATGTGAAAATATCAATGGGTTTTCTTCCCTTTGAGGGTTTTCCACATATTTTATGTGTTTCATGTTTATGTGGATAGGTGTTTACACTTGCAATATCTATATGTTTATTTGAATGTTTCATGATTGCTTAAGTGAGATTTATAAGAAATTTTATGAAGACTTATTCACCCCCCAGTCATTTTTATTCCATTATATCCTCATCATCGAGTACCTATTTCCCCATGGGTTGGTTTAATATCATGCTTAACTTAGTCTATTCCATCCATGTGAATCACTCTCTAACCATTGATGAGGCTAGGATATACCCATTAAATGTATAATAAATGACCTCATATTACTCTCTTTTTCTATTAAGTTTGATTACATTTTGTGACTTTTATTTTAATCTGATATGAATTAGGATGCAATTATCCATCTTTTGTTGATTATCATTCTAACATTTTAAAATCTCTGTAATTCCTAACAAGCATTTTGGAAAATTCAATTTTTTTAATAAAATAGGTCATCATCAGGCAAAAGAACAAATATGAACCAGATTGCATGTTTTTGCAAGCATTGGAATCAATAAAGCTTAGCTCTAGAACCTCACCACACTATTTCAAGTAGTCACATTTTTAGACTTAGTTTTGGAACTCTATATTTAGTTTTGAAATTATTTGAATTAGCTCCGGTACTCCTATAGATAAACTCTAAAACTTTTGTAGTTAAACATGGAATTGATAAAGATCTATTCCAAATGGCTAGCAATCTATCAAACTAATGATCCCATTAAATCAGGAGCAAACTTACAATTTTCATACTTGCAGATCCAATACATTTATCACATAGCTAGACAACGAGCCATGTTTTAATTCATCATCTATTCTAGGCACGATTCAGTTCCATCATATCCATGAAATTATTATAGTAATCAATGCACCACAAGAAAAATAATATATATATAAACCTAGGAATTTAGGAAAGGTGTGAAAAATAATTGAAGAATATAAGGATAAGGATAGATTAGTATATCTTTGTAATTCAAAACATTTTATCAATGAAATAGCCATTTTTGTTTTGAAGGAGAATTAAGTTGTTCAGTCTTGTTTCTAGGCGGAGCAAGGGCCCACTCCTCCAAGAATTAGGATCTTCATTTTTCATCGGTATTTATATTTTATTTTCAAAAGAAATAAGTAGCTCTGTTAAATTTATAGATTCTTCCAACTTAAATTTAAAATTTGTTGTAGATTTTCCCCTACGGGTGTTTAAATTAAATTCCCCTTTCTTTACAATAAATTTCAAAGCATTCTACAAAAGTGTGTTTATTTCCAGCAATCTATTTCATTTCTATAATGATTGTTTATTTCCAGTAATCTATTTCATTTCTGTAATGTGTGTTGACTTCCAGCAGATTTTCATAGTTTTATTTTAATAAAGTTTTAACCAAGAAGTCCTTAAGACATTAAAAATCCCCCAAAATAAAAGAAAAATACAAATACCTACAATCAATTACTAAATTGCTAAGATTCTTCTTGTTGCATATAGATTTAGACACAACACTGGTCAAATATGACATCAACAAAAAGTTGATTAAATGAAGGGAATAAAAACACCCAACATTTTTGGCACCATTATTGGGGAAACACTAGTTGGAATTTTTTAATTAAGCAACAATCATACATTTAGTAATTAAATAAATTTACCCTAAAATTTATCACAAAATTTATGAGTAGACCATGAGACTCTAAGGGTAAATTTCTCCCCAAAATATCTAAACAAGAATTTCCATCACCCTCTAGTTTAAATAAGGAAGTTGAGAAAGAATTGGAGGTACCATTATCTCCTACAAGACAAGAAGCAAAATTGCCATCTTTGGAATTTTTGAATCGGTCACCAGAAGTAAGTAAAACTATAGGGAGGAGGATTATTTCTCAAGATCCATTGAGGGAAAGTTTTGATTCTAAATTGAGTAGTCAACCTCCTACTTCTAAATTTTCACCATCCCCAAAGTAGACCACATACCATATTGACTGGGATAAGGGACTAGAAAATACTAGAGAGATGGCACGAGAAGCTGGAAGAGAACCTGGAAGAACCTTTATCTATCCCATTCAGATAGAGGATGATGAAACCACTATGAATAAAATTTCACCTACACACTTGCCCACATTTAGAGGAATATCATCTGAGGATCCTGACCAATTTCTATTTGAGTTTAAAGTACTATGTTAGACTTATGATTACAAGACAAATAATCAAAAACTCAAGTTGTTTCCATCTACTCTGAAGGATGCAGTAATGAGGTGGTTTATGGGATTAACATCTAATTCTATTACCAATTGAGAACAAATGGAAAATATCTTCCTAGACAAATATCAATATTATTGTAGAGGAAAAAATAGAAAGGAGGAATTTTTCAAAATTAAACAAGAAGAAGATGAAAATATGGAAGATTATTTGGATAGATTCCTCTTTCTGAGTAAAAGATGTGGATTTGTTCTTTAGGAAGATTTAAGTAAAACCATTTTTCTCAAAGGTTTAAATGATGAATATAGGGAAACCCTTGATTTAATTGGTAGTGGAAACATTGCTTAATTAAGAATGGATGAAATCATAGAAATTTGTTAAAACTATTCAAGGACAAGGGGTGGACCTAGGAAAGGATAAATGATTAAAAATTCAAATTCAGATATGAAAAAATTGATGGATGAATTGGAAAACTTTAAAATATACATATTAGTTCAATTAACCTCCACCATGGATGGATTGCAAGCTAAATTAAATGCCCAAATTGAACCATTAGCCATGTATTGTCTTAGATGCAGGAAGAAGCATGCAATAAGGGAATGTTCTTTGGATAAAATAGACATATGTCTTGTCTTTGAATCTAAGGAACATGATAATCATGCTTGTTCTCTTCTTCCACTCATAAAAATTAGCTCAAACTAACTAGTACATCATCCACCACAGAAGAATTGAATTTTGTTCAGAGACAACCCAACCAAGGACAATATATGCCAAGACCAGCTCCTAATCCTTGGATGATGCCATGGGTAGCTTAAATAGTACCACAAAGTTGGGGATAGTCACCTTGGGCCCCTTAACTAACATGGAATACTCAATATTGGGCAAGTCAATCTTGGTATACTCAGGGACATCAGCAACCTTAGGTTGTTCAAGGAAATCCTTATGTTTGGCCACAACCTAGATGTGGTCCTAGTAATTATGTGTAAGGGAAAACATATCCAAATCAGAACCAACAAGCCAAAATGAGATCTCTAGCGCAAAATCCATAGGCTAAAAATATAGTCCAAACACAAATGCCAACATAGCCAGTAGCAAACCCAAGAAACAAAAAAACAACTCCTGTATACGAAACAAAACTAGAAAAATCAATTGATCTAAATGTAATGGATTGTAAAAACATTCAAACTAGATCTAGAAAAATAGTTAGTAGTCTACCTATTATAATCTTCAAGATGACCAAAGAAGATAAAACCCCTAGCCTAGTTGCACCTAAGGAAGATTAAAAAGAAAAAGATGAGAAACTAGAAGGAAATTCTACTGAGATTCCATTTCCAAAAATATTTAAAGAAGCTATAAAAATTAAGGAATCTGAATTGGTGCAGGAACTAAGATGATTGAATATTGAAACACCATTGTTACAAGTAATTAAGGATATCCCAAAGTTAAACAAGTTAATCAAATTTTTATGTTTTAAAAAACTTGGAATAAAGAAGTAGTACCCCAATACTATTCAGGTAGATGGGAAACTTGTTGATTTATTAGCAAGCAAACTCCTACTTCCCAAATATGGAGATCTTGGTAGTGTTGTTATTTTTGTCTCTACAGGGAATAAGGATATACATAACATTTTGATTGATTTTGGAGTAGATATCAATGTAATCATAGTGGACACTTTGAAAACATTACCATTAATAGGCATAAAACCTACTACAACCATATTGCAGATGGTAGATCAGTCTATAGTAAAACTAGGAGTTATTGAAGATGTGACAGTAATGGTGGAATCATGGGAATATCCAATCAACTTCCTTATCTTACAACCAAAAGGTAAAACACTTGGTTATCCCATTATTTTGGGGAGACCATGGTTATCTATAGTTTTTTCCTTGATTGATTACAGGTCAGGAGATATGACTATTTCCAATTGTAAGAATTTTAAGCAAATTTCATTATATCCCTCTGCACGAACTTTTATTGATAATCAAGAAAAATTATGGGTTGATAATCTTGATATTAATGAGTAAAATCTATCTTCTTTGGATATGATAACATTTTAGTATCATGTACGGTAAATAGAAGAGATGGTTCATCCTTCATTGAATGAACATCAATTGTCATTGGAGCAATCAGGATTAGTTCTGGGACCTGCAGAATCTATTCTGGAACCATCACAGTTAGTTCTGGAACTACACCAAAAATAATTCTCTACAAATAAAGATAATTTCACTCTAGAGGAATGATATTTCTCTTGGGGAGAGGAAGGATCTATAGCTTCAACTTTATAGATATCAGGTGATGATGAAGAATTTCTAGAGAACAACAATAATGAGGAATTCGACTTACAACAAGATAAGTATCATAAATTTTCCTACTATCCTTTGTCCATCATTCTATCTCAAGGAACTTTTAGAGATGTTGCTACATATCATATGTTGTTACCACATGCTTGTCCACTAAACACCTTAATGGAACCCCTTCAACAAATCAGTTCATCATATACTGGAACCAAACATGTTGAGATTCAACCAGGAAATTTTTTGAATATTAATAGTTGGTTAACAAATGATGAAGAAGCCAAACTATTTGATATTCTAAAGGATCATACTAAAGCTTTTTCTTGGGGATATAGAGATATGTATGGAATTCATCCAAGTGTCTACACCCATCACATTTATACTAAAAACATTAGACTAGTTAGGCAACCTCAGAGAAGGATTAATCTAGCCTTAAGGGATATAGTCAAACAAGAAATTGAAAAACTATTACAAGTAGTTTTTATCTACCATATCTTAGATAGCCAGTGGGTGTCTCCTCTTGTAATTGTCCCTAAAAAGAATGGAAAATGGAGAATTTGTGTTGATTATAAGGAACTGAACAAAGCCACCCTGAGAGATTATTTTCCCTTACCATTCATAGATCAAGTCTTAGACAACCTTTTAGGTAAATAGTACTTTTCCTCCTTGGATGGATTTAGTGGATACAATCAAATCATAGTTACTATTGAGGATCAGGACAAAACTACATTTACTTGTCCATGGGGTACCTTTGCTTACAAGGTATTGCCATTTGGACTATGTAATGCTCCAGAAACCTTTCAAAGAATTTTATTAGAAATTTTTGCAGACCTAAAAAATGACTATGTAGAGGTATATATGGATGACTTTACTATGCATAGAGATACATTTTATGATGCCTTGAAAAATTTGGACAGAGTATTAACAAGATGTGAACAACATCACTTGTCTCTTAGTCATGAGAAATGTTTGATGATGGTTGATGAAGGGCTTGTATTAGGACACCATATTTCAAAAAGAGGAATTTAGGTTGACCAAAATAAAATCAAGATTATTTCAAATTTGTCTATTCCTCAAACCCCCACAGATATCAAGTCATTTTTAGGGCATGCTAGATACTATAGGCACTTTATTAAGGATTTTAGTAAAATCACTGCCCCCATGTTTAAGTTGCTTACCAAAGACTATGAATTTCTTTGGAATGAAAAGTGTCAACATGCTTTTGAAGAAATTAAAAATAAATTAGTAATTGCCCCAATATTGAAAGGACCTAATTGGGAGAAACCTTTTCACATCCAAATTGATCCCTCAAATACCTCAATTGGTACAGTTTTAGGATAGAAAGATGAAGAAGGAAGAATGTATGCTATTTACTACCTTATTAAAAATCTTACTCCCACTGAAAGAAATTACACTACCACTAAAAAATAATTTCTGACTGTGATCTATGCAATCAATAAATTTAGACATTACATTATAGGGTACAAAATATTTATACATACAGATCACTCAGTATTTAAATATTTAATGAACAAACCAATGGTTGGAGGTAGAATAATTAGATGGTTATTACTTCTACAAGAATTTGATATTACCATTATGGATAATCCAGGTAAATCTAATGTGGTAGTTGATTTTTTGTCAAGACTAACCACTATAGGGGAGCAGGATCCAGTCAAGGACAACATTTTAGATGAGCAATTGTTTGTTATTTTAGCTGATACACCATGGTTTGCTGACATGGCAAATTATCTTGAAATAGGGAAGTTTCCTCTTTCTTTCACTAAAAACAAATAAAGAAGTTAATCAAAACTAGTGCACAGCTCAAATGGTTAAATGGAATGTTATTTAAATGTGATCTTGATTTGGTTTTATGCAGGTGTGTAAGAGAAGATGAAATCTTTGACATCCTTCAGGCATGTCATGATGAACCAAGTAGAGGACACTATTTAGTGAAATGAACAACTCACAAGATACTTGGCACTGGTTATTATTGGCCATCTCTGTACAAAGATGTGAAGAGATGTATCAAGTGGTGTGATCCTTATCAAAGGTTTGGACAACCAACCATTACCAATGAAATGTGTCTACAACCACAAGTAGTGATTGAACCATTTGAGAGATGGGGATTGGATTTTGTTGGAACCTTTAATCTTCCTTCATAGGGAAAAGAGCACATTCTTGTGTGTACTAATTACGTAATAAAGTGGGTAGAAGTGCAAGCTTTAACAAATACCAATAAAGAAGCAATTATTGATTTGCTTTGGCATAGAATTATGGTAAAGTTTGGAGCACCAAGAAGCTTAGTTTTAGACCAGGGACCACAATTTATGTCTAATATGATCTGGGATTTCATAATGTATTATCAGATCAATCATAGGAAATCATCTCCCTATCACCCACAAGCAAATGAACAAGTAATAGAGAATTGAAAAACATACTCACTAAAATAGTTGAAGCAAAAAGAAGAGATTGGGTAAAAAGGCTACCTAAAGTTGTCTGGGCTTACAATACAACTTGGAAAACCATAATAAGGTTTTCACCATATGAGTTAGTCTATGGCAAAAATCCCATTTTGCATATTGAGTTTGAACTACAGATATTGAGGATAGTAGCTAAGGTGGGAATTGAATTGCATGTAGCTCAAAAGGAGCAAATCCTTCAACTCAATGAATTGGATGAATTAAGAATGGAAGCACTTCACCAGATAGAGATAATCCAAGATCAAAGGAGGCAATGGCATGATTCACATATCAAGGAAAGGTAATTCAAAGTAGGATGATGGACATAAATGTTTGATTCTAAGTACCAACAATTCAAAGGCAAATTAAGAACCAGATGGTTGGGACCTTATTAGATCAAGCAGATATTTGACAATGGTTCTTTTTAGTTACTTACCATTGATGGTAGTAGAAAATTACTCTTGGTCAATGGACATAGGCTAAAACTTTATAGGAAGCCTCCTACTAAGGATGAATTCTTGAAGCAAATTGAAGCAAACAAAGAATTTGATCATATAGAAGAACCCAGTTCTTCCAAAATGATCAAATAATCAGATGAAAAGATCCAAAATAAAGGGAAGAGGATGAAAACTAGTAAATGGCATTCTCTTCTCTAAAAATAAATAAATAAAAATCAAAGTTTAATTTAATACCAATGATGGCGGTTGACCTTCTCAAATAAATGGCTAATTCAAATAAAACTTTTTTCTAACTATATTCTAACCATTTTTTAGGAATGATGAGTCATCATGATGGAGGGATTACATCATCAAGGATGGTAATTATGTTTTTAACTTGTTAAAGGTTAGATTGAAATTTTGCATGAGTGATTAGATTTTATTTAGAAAGATTAGTATGGTGAGTCATTTATTGTACATCATGGTTAAATGTGAAAAATCATGAAAAAGATATTGATGATGGAATGAGTTGGTAGATAGTCATAAAGAATCATTCTTATTATTGAATCAACAAAGTAAAAGCTAGCTACAAAAAATTTCAAAAGAGATACAATGAATTATCTCCGTTGGTTTTACAACTGAGTATAGTAGTTCCATAGCTAAAATTACTAAGTTCCATAGTTGAGTACAATAATTCTAAAATTGAATTCACCAAATCAGTAACCAAATCTACTAGTTCCATAGCCAAAATCATCAGTTCCACTGATAAGAGAAGAAATCTTTACTTAACCTGTGTAAGATTAAAGAAGAACAAATCATGGGAATCAAAAAGAAGTCAGAACCATAAAATGATACCCATCTCCTTGCAGATGAAGTAGTAGCTATCTTTCAATAGGAAAGATGGCTATAGTTTCTGAGGAAATTTCCCAAATAAAGATGAATTGGTAATAGAATTTGTTATCAATTTAGAAAAAACAAGAACAAAACTAGAAGATTAAATAGGCTCTATTTTGTCTAGAGTAAAGCTCATTATCAAGGAAAAGGATGAGAAATTGAATTTACTCAAACTCAAATTAAAATAGAAATAAATGCTCCTTGAAGAAATAACAAACCATTTCATAGCCAAGATTGAAGAATTAATAGAGATTAAAAGGCAACTGATGGAGAATGAGGAAAAATGTACAATACAGACTGTTATGTCAACAGTATCTGTATAGACTAAATTGACTTATCTACCACTCAAGCAGTTATGGGATGACACATGCAAAGAACTTAGTGTAATCAAGGCACCCAATACAGACTTTAAAAGTAAACTGGAGCAAGAAAATAAATCAAGGAAGGAATGGGAAGAAAAATTTTATGAGGAAAATGATAAATATAAATGTCTTGTGAAAATACAAATAGTTTGTATGATGAGTGAGAAATTGCTTGCATGTAGAAGACCATCTCCTGTATATAACATGTTTTTAGAGGAACAATTCATTTGATGTTAGTTGGAAATGATAGCATGTGGCCTTCCACATGGAATAAAAGATGAAGTTGATTTCTTGACCACTTACTCCTTAGCCAATACAGAATAGAAAAATATTCTCTATGAATTTTACCTCTACAATTTCATGCTAGAAAGAAATTCAAGTTTTATGATCAATTTGTATGTAGGGGAAAGTCAGCTTAACACATTTGTCTCTATTCTTCAAAATCAGATTGCATGGAAAGAAAGGGAGTTAGAGCATTGGTTAAAGGCTAGTTCATCTAGTATTTGTATGAGAATTCATTATGGTAACCCACTCGCCTTTGCTACACATTTCCAATCCCATGAATTTAATGACAAGTTCAGGGGACCTTATCTTTTTAATTTACAGCAAAGCATGGATGTCTTCACCTCTTATGAGAAGGAAAATTTTTATAATATCTATGATGCATGTTTAAAAAGATGGGAATTTCTCCGATTGGAATTGAAAAGAAGGGAAGTAATATCCCTTTCAAATTTGATCTGGAGTCTAGAAAGGGCAAAAGCTTTATGCAGAATAATTCCTCATATCAATGAAACTCCCCTGTGTATATGGATAGGCATGTGGACAATGCCACCTCTACTTCTAACCCCCATATCTCCTTGGTAAAATAGAGAACTTCAAAATCTCACTCACTTTGAGGAATGGAAAAAAAAGTAGAAGCAGGAGCAGGGTATAGTACCTCTAAATCAAAGCATTGGGATATTCAATTCTAGCCATTTGATCTAAGAAATCAAATGGAATGTAGAATATACAATCTTGAATTTGAAGAGTTACGTTTGTAAAGGGACTTAAAAACGAGTATGGGGGAAATGATGAGGTCAAGATATGCGTGTTAAATGTATAATAAATGACCTCATCTTACTCTTTTTTTCTATTAAGTTTGATTTCATTTTCTGACTTTTATTTTAATCTGATATGAGTTAGGATGTAATTATCCATCTTTTGTTGATTGTGATCCTAAAGTTTTAAAATCTCTGTAATTCCTAACAAGTGTTTTGGAAAATTCAAGTTTTGTAATAAAATAGGTCATCATCAGGCTAAAGAATAAATATGAAATGGATTGTATATTTTTGCAAGCATTGGAATCAATACATCTTAGCTCCAGAACCTCACCATGCTATTTCAAGTAGTCACATTTTCGGACTTAGTTCCAGAACTCTATATTTAGCTCTAAAATTATCTAAATTAGCTTTAGTACTCCTAAAAATAAGCTCCAAAACTTTCATAGTTAAACATGGAACTGATAAAGATCTATTCCAAATGGCTAGCGATCTGTCAAACCAATGATCCCATTAAATTAGGAGCAGACTTCCAATTTCCATACTTGTAGATCTAATACATTTATCACACAGTTGGACAACTAGCCACATATTAATTTAGCATCTATTATAGGCATGATTCAGTTCCATCATATCCATGAAACTGTTACAGTAATCAATGCACCACAAATAAAAGAATATATATACAAACTTGGGAATTTAGGAAAGGTGTGAAAAATAATTGAAGAATATAGGGATAAGGATAGATTAGTATATCTTTGTAATTCACAACATTTTATCAATGAAATATCCATTTTTGTTTTGAAGGAGAATTAAGTTGTTCAGTCCTATTTCTAGGTGGAGTAAGGGCCCACTCCTCCAAGAACTAGGATCTTCATTTTTGGTCAGTATTTTTTATTTTATTTTCAAAAGAAATAGGTAGCTCTATTAAATTTATAAATGCTTCCAAATTAAAGTTAAAATTCATTGTAGATTTGCCCCTATGGGTGTTCTAGATTAAATTCCCATTTCTTTGTAATCAATTTCAAAGCATTCTGCAAAAGTGTGTTTATTTCTAGCAATCTATTTCATTATGCAAAAGTGTGTTTATTTATAGTAATCTATTTCATTTCTATAACATGTGTTTATTTCTAGAAATATATTGTGTTTTTGCAATGTGTGTTGACTTCCAGCAGATTTTCATAGTTTGATTTTAATAAGTTTTTAACCAAGAAGTCCTTAAGACATTAAAAATCCCCCAAAATAAAATAAAAATAAAAACACCTACAATAAATTACTAAATCACTAATATTCTTCTTGTTGCATATAGCTTTAGACATAGCCCTAGTTAAATATGACATCAACAGAAAGTTGATTAAATGTGTTGGTCCCCAAAAATGTCACTCATTTTTGGAACAACATATGAGCTATTCTTGGACCTGCAGGGCCAAAATTCCTCTCTTCCCCTTCTCAAAATTTATTCAAGGGCTTTCAAATTCTTCATTTTTTCAAAGCTTTTTTAGCAAAGGGATTAGCAGGTTCAAAGGTTCAACGTCTTCAACAGGAGCTAGGTGCATTTGACAAAGTTCAAAGTTTAACCATTCCAAAGGTTCCACAACCCTGAGCATTTAATGAGTCTCAAAATTTTGAACTATTGAACCATTGAACCTTGAACCATTTGGGTTCATTGGTTCAATGGGTTGAATGTTTAATCAATTCAATGCACTAAGTTCAAAGGTTCAAAGATGGCCTTAGTTATGAAGAGAAACATGTGTTATAGAAAGAGTCAAGTGGATACTGCCAAGTGTCACTAGCTGAGCCATTATGCCTTGTTCTTAAGAAGTAGTAGAAGCTACCACGTGTCTCTTTTTTAAGCTTGTCAAAAGTTGTCATGTGTCAACATCCATGTTTCCTTCCTTCCATTCCATTGTATTGAGTAAAGACCATGGTGGGCCTGGGGGTGAGTGACTAAATGAAGCTGAGTTTGCCATGTGTCTGCATCTGCATGACTATTATAGGGTCTCTTTCGATAAAACTTTTTCTATAACTCTATGGAGGGAGACAAGTGGCAACTACGAAAGGTTTTACTTTGTTTTCCTAAGAGCAGTGGACTGTGCCATGTGTCCCATGTAGAGAGTAGTGGAGGCTGACAAGTGTCATTATCTATGAGAGCCTAATCGAGCACCAAATGTTTTTGCGATGTCACAAAGACCTGAGAAGGCAGATGATGCCACATGTCCTTGGTAAGAATCAATGGAAGATGCCACATATCACCTGTTTGAAGTGGCAAAAGGCACCACATTTCAAAGGATTGAGCACCTCACAGTGCAAAGGCACACATGAAGCCAAGGAAAGGATTTCCTTCAAACAAATTTTTTGAAGGAATTCCTTCGAGCATTTTGTTTGAAGGAAATAAAGGACCAAGAGGCTTGCGGGCATCAGATTTTGAGCGACTGGCTAGCTATTAACCTTCAATAGAGGAAAGACATGTGAATGCCAAATCAACTACATTTAAGTGTCTATTGATTCTAGCAGACTCAAAGCATAGACCTAAATGCATTCAAAGAGCTTAAGGCCAGACCCAAGAGGAGGAAGAGACAAAGAGGGAAACTCAATAGGAGTTATTTCCAGTGGATGAAATAGTTTGTTGAGTAGATATTTGGGGCCTGCCAACATTGAAAGCACAGCCTATTTTTCCCCTTCAAGATAAAGGCAGAATAGATAGTTGTGGAGCTAGGCAGGTGATATAATGAGAGATTCAAACTTAGGAGGAGGCACTAGAGATGAATAGATGCATCATAGTTAAGGCAGCCACCCTACTCCAATGTGGCCCTTCCTGAAAAGACCAAGAATGTGTCCAAGGCATTGAATGCACCAAATGGTTCACTCTATGGGACAAAGTGCCAAGCCTCCCTCAAGCCTATATATAATGTAATCTCTTGTACCATTTGAAATAGATCCTGCCCTTACCAGAAGTGAAACTCTACCTGAATTGAAAGGCATTACTGAGACTTTGAGCTCAGATTGCAATTCATATTTCTTTTATTGAATGAGAAAGCAAGTTACTTGTAGACTTTGTGTTGTTATAGCTTGTGCTACTTTAGGAGATTGTTCTTATGTCTATCTTTCGAAAGCATTCTTATTTATTTGATTTAACAAGTAGGACTAGTGGAGGTGATAAGGAAGGTGTCTTAAAGCCAACTACTTTTAGACTTTGTGCTGTCATAGTTGTCTTCAGTGTGTGTTTTTCTTTTTTATTTCTATGTAAAGGACCTTGGGATGACTTTGTGCCCCCATTTTTCTTTGTATCTCACTCTAGGGTAGTCAAGGTGGAGAATTTGTGTTAAATTTTAGATTTTTGGTTACTTTGGACCCTGTTACCTCATTTCTTATTATTAGAAAGAGTCCTACTATTTGCAAGAACAAGCACTTCTAAAAGAAGAGAAGTGCCTTATGTTGCTTCACCAGGATTTACAATATCCAAGAAGGGATCTGGCTCTTGGCTAAATGTTACTTCTAGAGGAAGATAAGTGCCATCACCAATCACCTAGGATTCCTCCTCTATTTGTGAGCATCATCTCTGAAAAAAGAGAGATGGATGGTTTATCCCACCCCTGTGTCTTAATTTTTGCTTATTTATATAGTATATAGCCTTTGCATATTTAATAAGGAACCTCCCCTTGATGAGAGGAGAGATTTATCTCCAATTGATGTAGTAAAGTTGCATACCTAGGAAACCAATCTTCTTATGTTGTGGTGATAGGAACTATTTTGGTCACCAGTTAGCTGGCTGACAAAATATTCACCCAAAAATTTTGGTAACTTTGTTGGGGATCGAATGTGCAGTCTAAAGCCTCAAGTTTTAGATTGAAGTAGTTCCTTCCTTTATCCATTATATAGACTCTAGCAAATCTCTTATGTGTCCTGCCTATTATTCATTATAGCCTTACCATCTTCCTCCACCTCTATTATTTTAACTGGTCTACAAAACTAGAGTTGTTGGGAAAGAGTACATAGTTTGAAGCCTCAAGCTAAAGCTGAGCCAGTCCTTTTCCATTTTTGTTTTGAAATTTGGCTACTCCATCTAGATTTTTTATCTCCAATTTTATTAATTAAATCATGGCAGTTCAAGGCCCCTAGGGTAACTCATTTGGCCCACTCAACTTGACTCCACCTCTGCATGAACTCCCACGTAGTTCAAGAAAGAATTTCCCCAAATTCTTTGGTGATGGGATAGTTCACCCTGATGAACACATTGTAGCCTTCAGATAGCCTATGGTGTTATAAAGATGGAATTTGAAAATGTGGTAGTTAGGAGTTTTGTGGAGACACTACAAGGTGCTACTTTAGACTATTTCTACCATCTACAAGTTGAATTAGTGACTTACTGGGACACACTAGAAGCCAAGTTTGAAGTAAGGTTCAAGCCCATAGAAAATGCACATGCCTTGCTAGCTTAGCTCACATAGATGAATAAGGAGCCCCATGAGCCTATGAGGGACTTCATTGCCAGGTTTGATAAGCTAAGGCACATGATTCCCATGGTCACCCATCTAACACTTCAAAACCTCAAATGTTTCTTCATCAACTCATAGTTACCAGAAGTGATTTTCTTGCTGAGACAGGCTAGACACATAGACCTTGTTGCTACTTAGGACTTGCCTACTGAGCTTGAAGATGACCTTATCTTTGCAAGAAAGATAAGGAGAGATCCTAAAAGAGTCATATTCTCTTCATATTTTAAGTATCCACCTTCACCCACCACTGATCAAATGGTGAAAAAGCTGGTAAATGAACTGCTAGCCTTAAAAAGGCAAATGGCCCAAAGTATGTCTGCTCTTCCTAATCGAGATATGTTAAGGAGGACATTCCCCAATCAGCCATATCAAGGAAACACTACCAGAAGTCAAGGACAACCGATTCATCTTCCTCCCCCATAGAGGAACCTTTCCCTTGAAACACCTCCAACCAACTTAGTAGTTGGATATTTGGAAACAGAACATGTTTCCTATTTCCAACCTAAATTTGAGCAAGAAAATGGAACTAATCTCTTCAAGGAGGATCAAGAAGAATCAGTTGGTGACTCCCACATTGGTTTCCTAAACTTATAGGATGAACCCAAAAGTGAAGGTGAAGCAGTTGAAGGATCATACGCAGTATTCACCAGGTCTAAGAATCAATCAGCCTAGTAGGCCAACAAAGAGAAGATAGAGGAGTAACCCCAATGAGCAATTTCAATTGCTGAGTAGAGAACCCCTCTTCCTTTCTAGTCAAAGGACTTGGTGATTGCCAAAGAAGTAAGTACATCAAACATCTCTACACCTTATACAACAAATTCATAGATCCTCCCCCTCCCAAAAACCAAAAGGATGAAATCCCATCCTCTTTTCCAAGTCCATCTCAGTCATTTGCCATGATTGATCATGTCAAGAAATCCAAAATTAAAATGACTAAGTTTGAATCCTTACCAGCCAATCCTAAGTAATTAAACATTGGTGGATAACCAGGTGTAGACCTGTTTGAGGCAAAGATTGTGGTTACCCAAACGTTAGCCCCTACTGCTAAAATTTTATTTGAGCCTTTAGGTAGGGGTAATTGCTTCTTGACCACAAAAAATGCTCATGTCCTAGATGATGAAAGTCCTATAGCTGGGAATCCAAGATTTCATCCAAACAAGGCATCAAAAAAATTGGTAGGACGCAATACAAATCAAGAAGGATCTTCCATCTCCCATGAAGATAAATATGATAAAAGATCAGCTTCTGATGATGTTTGGATCTTGGAATTTGATGGCAGCAATTCTTCCATAGCTAGATGTAGATCTTTATTGCTCAGATTGAAGACTACTCAGGGTGAAGAGGTCAAACTCCTTCACACCAAAGGAGATGTTGAGCTAATGGTTTGTCAAGAGTTTGATGCTCACAATCAAAGCATGTGCTAGATTGAACTAGTAGAACAATAAGTTATGATGGTGGACCATACTATTGTATCTTGAAGTTAGTAAAAGGAACTCTTCACAAAGAGAGTAAGGAGTTATGGTTTTAAGTTTGAAGACCATGTCTTACCATGGGGCAAGAAGAAGAAAGAGAAGAGAGGAAGACATAGAAAATTGGTTTCCTAGTGGAGAGTTTCATTCGCCTATCACGATTTCTGGGGACAAAATGGTTTCCTAATGATTTATCAGGATGGCACACCATTTTCACTATCTCACAGTGGGTAACATCTGAAGCACTTCAAATCTTGTGGCATCAGATAAGATCATCTATACATATGTATATCTATATAGTCTTTAGTTCTATTTTGTGCTTTTCATTTTCATTTTTTGGAGCCTTTCTTTTTGGGTAGCATGACTCCATATCCCAATGCTAATCTGTAGCCCAATGGCACACTTCAAGGCACTAGAGATTTTGGTTTCTACTCCCCTCAGCTATTCCAAGTCTTCATTTGAAGGAAGTTCCCCAACTGGAGCCAGCTATTGGTCCCCAAAAATGTCACTCATTTTTGGAACAACATATGAGCTATTCTTGGACCTACAGGGCCAAAATTCCTCTCTTCCCCTTCTCAAAATTTATTCGAGGGATTTAAAATTCCTCATTTTTTCAAATATTTTTCATTAAAGGGATTAGTAGGTTCAAAGGTTCAACATCTTCAATGAGAGCTAGGTGCATCTAACAAAGTTCAAAGTTTAACCATTTGAAAGGTTCTGCGGCCCCGAGCATTTAACAAGTCCCAAAAGCTTGAACCATTGAACCGTTAAACCTTGAACCATTTTGGTTCATCGATTCAATGGGTTTAATGTTCAATCTATTTAATGCACTAGGTTTAAAGGTTCGAGGATGGCCTTAGTTATGAAGAGAAACACGTGCAACAGAAAGAGTCAAGCAGATACTACTAAGTGTTGTTGGTCGAGCCATTATGCCTTATTACTAAGAAGTAGTATAAGCTACCACATGTCACTTTTTTAAGTTCGTCAAAAGCCTCCATGTGTCAAAATTTTTGTTTCCTTCCTTCCATTCCATTGTATTGATTAAAGACCATGGTGGGACCAAGGGCAAGTGACTAAATGAAGCTAAGGCTGCCACATGTCTACATTTGTGTGACTGTTATAGGGTCTCTTTTGACTTATCTTCTATCAAAACTATACAAAGGGTGATAACTGGAAATTGTGGAAGGTTTTACTTTATTTTCCTAAAAGCAGTGGACTGTGCCACGTGTCCCATGCAGAGAGCGGTAGAGGCTGACAAGTGTCATTGTTTGCAAGAGCTCGACTGAGCCCCAAACATTTTTGTGATGTCGTAAAGGCTCGAGAAGGTGGATGATGCCACATTTCCTTGGTAATATGCAATGAAAGATGCCACATATCACTTTTTTGAAGTGGTAGAAGGTGCCACATGTCAAAGGATAGAGCACCTCATAATGCAAAGGCATGCATGAAGCCAAGGAAAGGATTTCCTTCGAACAAATTGTTCAAAAGAATTCCTTCGAACAAATTGTTTAAAGGAATTCCTTCAGACATTTTTTTTTAAGGAAATAAAGGACAAATAGGCCCATGAGCATCAAATTTGGAGTGACTATCTAGCCGTTAACCTTCAATAAAGGAAAGATATGTGAACATTAAATTAGCTACATTTAAGTGTCTATTGATTCTTGTAGACTCAAGGTGTAGACCTAAATGCATTCAAAGATCCTAAGGCTAGACCCAAGAGGAAGAAGAGACAAAAAGGGAAACTCAATAGAAGTTATTTATAGTAGGTGAAATTATTCACCAAGTAGATATTTGGGGCCTACCAACATTAAAATTGTAGCCTATTTGTGCCCTTTAAGATAAAGGCAGAATAGATAATTGCACAACTAAGTAGGTGATGGAATGAGAGATTTAGACTTGAGAGGAGGAACTAGAGATGAATCAATGCATCACAATTAAGGCAGCCACCCTACTCTAGTGTGGCCCTTGCTAACAAGACCAAGAATGCATCCAAGGCATTGAATGCACCGAATGGGTCACTCTATGGGATAAAGTACCAAGCCTCCCTCAAGCCTCTATATAATGTAATCTCTTGTACCATTTGAAAGAGATCTTCCCTTACTAGAAGTGAAACTCTCCCTGAATTGAAAGGCATTACTAAGACTTTGAGCTCAGATTGTAATTCATATTTCCTTGATTGAATGAGAAAGCAAGTTACTTATAGACTTTGTGTTATTATAGCTTGTGCTACTTTAGGATATTTTTCTTATGTCTATCTTTTGAAAGTATTCTTATTTATTTTATTTAACAAGCAAGACTAGTGGAGGTGATAAGGAAGGTGTCCTGAAGCCAACTACTTTTAGACTTTGTGTTGTCATAGTTGTCTTTAGTGTGTGTTTTTCTGTTCTATTTATGTGTAAAGGATCTTGGGATGACTTTGTGCCCCCATTGTTCTTCATATCTCACTCTAGGGAAGTCAAGGTGGAGACTTTGTGCTACATCTTAGATTGTTGGTTACTTCAAACCCTATTACCCCATTGCTTGTTACTAGAAAGAGTCTTACTATTTTCAAGAACAAGCACTTCTAAAAGAAGAGAAGTGACTTCTATTGCTTCACCAAGATTTCTACTATTTAGGAAGGGATTTGGCTCTTGGCTAAATGTTACTTTCAAAATAAGAGAAGTGCCATCACCAATCACCCAAGATTCCTCCTCTATTTGTCAGCATCATCTCTAAAAAAAGAGAGATGGATGGTTTATCCCACCCCTGTGTCTTACTTTTTTCTTATTTATATAGTATATAGCCTCTACATATTTAATAAGGAACCTCCCCTTGATGAGAGGAGAGATCTGTCTCCAATTGATGTAGTAAAGCTACACACCAGGGCAACTAATCTTCCTATGTTATGGTGATAGGAACTATTTTGGTCACCAGTTAGTTGGCCGACAAAATATTCACTCAACAAAATGAAGGGAATAACAACACCCAACAACCATCTCCCACTTCTTGCACACTCCTTAAGTCTTCCACTAGTGTTATGATTCCTTCATTCTCAAGTTCTCCAATTATTATACATATTTAATCTAACTAGGTATTCCCATTCCATGTACTCCCATTCCATGATCTTTTTTTGTCATTACTCTTCCATACCATGATTATTACATGCCTTACTTCTTCTACATCATGCTTATTAGTAAAGGGCATGGCCAAAAATTTGGGGTCCAACAATCCTTGACACTCAAAGAGCAAGAAAAAAATACAAGTAACTAATGATGGAAGTCAAAACAAGCATTATTTACCTTCCTTGAGAGCAAGAGTTACATTTTATCCATGGAGGAATGTGCTCGATCACATGCTCAAATAATCTTTGATAATAGTGTTCCTTTCATCATTTCTCCTTGTTACCTTAGCAATGTTTTTGCATTATAATACTAAAAACATGCTTTGTCACTCAATAATTAAACATTATAACTTTGGCTTAAGATCTTGTTTTAGAATGGTCTTAAAGATTCTATTTATAGCCTTTTAAATTGACTCTAATCCAAGTGTAGTTAGGTTTAGTTTAACCCTAGTTGAGTTAAAAAGGGGACAAGAAATTAATATTTGGAATAGAGATCCCATTTATTAAGCATGGCTCTCTATTTATGAATTTAAGGCTTTAAGGAATATATTTTCAATTCCTTGAATTTTAAGATGATGACTTCATCATGTTGTCATTTTTATTGTAACTTCATTTTTTTAAAATTCATTTTCACTATTTGCACATGGAAATTTCACTTAAACACTTAATTTTATTTGCTTAGCATTTTTACTCTTTAGGAATTGTTTAAGTGCCTTTCTTAATCGGTCCAAAGGCCAAACTATTTGATAGGTTGAAAGTTTATTGGAGATGAATCTATGAGAGATTACTATTACGTATAAGATAATACCCCAAATAGGGATGCCTCAACATGATTCTAGGTACTAATGTTTGATATGCAGATGAAATTGGAACATTTAGTGATTCTTAGGCTTAATTTACACTATTTGGTATAAATCAATCTAAATCCTAGTTGGAACACATTTTTTGACCAAAATGGGGTGTCTAAAAATATGAATATATAATCATAGTCCCACATTTCTACACATGTCAATATTAATCAATGATATTGACCCAATTTGATGGAACTGAACCTCCAAAAATAGAGAATCAATTATATAACTAAGAAAAACATAATCCTACATTATCCTAATCTTCACTACCATAATACAATCATAGTCGAATAGGCATCTATAAAATATAAGTATTTATCCATTCGTGGCATTCACTATATTTAGCATATGCCACTTGTCAAATTAGTAAATTTAATCTCAATTTTTTACATTCAAATGTATGTTTGAATGCTATATATTAATATCGAAACTACATTACAAAGATTATATCTCAATTATATTAGGTAAGTCATCTTAATCTAAATTAGGGTAAATCACATAATAAATTTGATTCTTATGAATAGAGATCCACTTAATGATTAATTAAGCAAACTATTCCACTATATATCCGATAAAAAGTATTAATGAAAAAATTCAAGCATGTTAATAGAAAATAATTCAAGGATTAAAATGTCTAGCATATCATCCTTATAAGCTTTAAGAGTCAATACATATATCATTTTTAATCCACATCAAATTGTAAGGAGGTTCAATGAGACACTTTGTTAGGTATCTGGAACCATATCATAGATATAACCATTACACTTAAGATAGTGTATACTTTATTTCACATCATGCCTAACCATCAAAAATATAATTTTCTCTCAGGTCAACTTGGATATATGTTATGGAATCAATAACCTCCACATTACCTAGATTCATAAAATTAATGTATGATTAATGTTTATATACATCTTTAGTAGATAATGATATCTTCAAATTTTGCACCTTATCACACCCCACTAATTAGCATGTTAAATTAGTTCACCACAAGAATAAATTTAAAATATTGTCATAACCTCCACATAAGGTACTACAAAATCTACTTGAGTTCAATCTCATATCTCTTCCTACCCTAACATAACTTGATATGAGTAGGCCCCTATTTAATGGATACAATACTAATACATAATTTCATTAACATATATTCCAAAAGATAAAATGATATTGATCTTTATGACAATAATACATTCATGTGTGATGTGAACATAGTTACATAGTAAATTCAAACATTTTATGTGCATGTTAGACGTCACTTAAACTAGGTTTTGATGTCAAACTACTTTGGACCTATTCTCAATCTTAAGTTAGCTAATTACCTAGATAACTAAACCTAAAATACCTTTTCTTGACTCTTAAAATTAATCAATGTACCTGACACCTTTTCTAATTTTTTTTTAAATCATCAACTTAGAACTTAATTTCACTCCTTTTTTCCTAGGAGTATGATCACCGTCAGTCAACCTAATCGATGATGGTTAGCCTGACCGCTGATGGTCAGATCTCCAAACTTTTAACACAAGAATTTCTAACTATGAACAAGATAAGCATGAGAAAAATGGAGACTTTCCCATGTGAAACTTATAGCTAAGCATCACTTCAAATTAGCATCTTTATCCTGGACCAATTTATCAATTTCCTTCCTCCTCACTTAGCAACTTCTTGCTATAAAATGAGAGATCTTGGAAAGGAAAAAAGGATCAAAAAATTTGCATCCAAGATCTCTTATTTCCTTTGTGCAAGTATCTAGGTGACTTGAGACTCTCTTTGTGTGACTTTTGAAGGTTGGAGTACTATTATGTTTCCCAATTTTCTTCAAATTTTAATTACACTTTACATCCAACATATATCATTTATTTATTTTTATCAATTTCCTTCACTGTTAACCTTTCTACCTCAATCAAATCACCTATACCCCATTTCTCCCATACCATATCCATACTCAACCTTTTTCCCATTTTCCATTCTCTCTCCAAGTCCACTTCAATATCCTAAAAAACCTACACATGAAACTATATTCAATTCTTGTAACCATCACTAGTTATAACAACCATTACCAATCACCAAACCATCATCGATTAAATTAACTGATACGGGTTATCCTGACCACCACCAGTCACCTATCAGGAAAATAATATATTATTATTTCTTGCCCCTTTCACACCCAACTAGACCTTATTTTTACTTCTAATCTATTTGTAGATCCTATTTAGATTTTTTGAACCAAATCTTGACCCATTTTGGCATGGTATTGACCCACTATACTATAATTAGTCACCTTATCGAATAGGTATTTTATTCCTTTTTAGCATAAGCATTTACTTTCATGTGAATTTCAATACAAGCACATTTCTTTCTTATTATCAAATCATCTTATCATTAGGGGAGTGGATTGATATCCCTCCAAGGAAACTTTTGCTTCTTGGAGCTAGAATATGATAGGCAGTCCACCCTTTATATCTTTCTAACCAATAATTTGGTTTACTATAGTCTTATTACAAGTAGTCCTTCCTTGCCAAAAAAGAGCTCTAACTTCATCTGGTCATCAATGAGCACAAAATTTAACTAGGTAGACACCCCTCATCATTTATTTCTTTCCATCCTCCTAAAATTTAAGAATAGAGTTAAAAATTCTATGAAACATTTTGGCATGCCTAGTGGGACCCCTTCTAGGTTTGTAGTTCCTTTTTGGCATAAAGTTTCACTAGTGAAAATTCATTTTCTTGCATTACTATCATTTTTGAAATTCAAAAGATAAAAAATGTATTTATTTTCTTTTTTTAAAAATCAAAAAGAAAATATTCATTCTAGGCCTAGGTTGCATCTTCATCTTGCATTAGGTGCATTCTAGTTGTTGTGCTTTCATCCAATGAAATCAAAGTCCTTTTATTGGTTAAAATTTAGCACATTTGGGGTTTGTATGCTTGATTTATCTCACCTAGTTAATTAAGAACATTATGAATTAATCGTATCACACCTATGTTACACTACCAAACCACTTGCATAAAAACAAACATCAAAACTTACTTGAGACAATACCCATTGGGATTTCATCACCCTTTTGGATCACCTTACCCCACCTAGTGATCCTACTTAGATTTCATTAGCAAGGGAGGAATCACTCCATTCTCTAGTAGAGTATAAGCTCTAGACAAATGATATCTATCAGCTAAGTGGCCTAGCTTGGCTTTAGGTTTGTGAAGTTTAGGGACCAATCCCCCAGTACCAGACCACGTACATGATCTAGTATAGATTCTTTTGAGTACATAAATTTAACCCAAAACCATGCTTAGATAGCTCTTCTGTACCTGACTTACAAGCCAATTTCTCCTTTCACACTCTTTAAGGCATAATCCAAAAGTGATTTAAAATGAATCCTAGGATTATTTGTGCTTTTAGTATGTGCCTTGCTTTTTTTGATATTTTATTTATTTTCTCATTATTTTATGTGATAATTTCACTATTAATTTATGATTTTTCACATGGTATTTACTAAACAACAATTGAGAAATATAAACAACCAACCACCATCTTCCTATTCATCCTCATCCATGGATTACACCTCAAATGTTGATATATTTCCCCATGCTTCATCCCACCATTTTCCTTCACCCACTAGGCCTCCAATGGTTCCTGAAGGTGATGTGGATTTCATCACCTTTTGAATAATAACCCAATGAATCTTTAACACTATCTTAATACATTAGCCTATAGTGATTTAACTAATTTGATTCCTCCCATGGATCCATCTTATGGTATGCCACACCACCTCATGGTTGGTGTTACATCAACCCAACCTTCAGTTATCCAAGCTTCATCTTCTACCATTTACCCATCTAATACCACCACCTAAACACCTATTACACCAAATAATACCTCTAACATTGGTTTAACTTTACCCCTTAGCAATTATGCCCCTTTTACTAGAGTGGTGCCTTCCACACCCATTTCTACCTTTCCCTCCAGCTCAACCAATATACCAACTTCTTCCTCCCTTCATAACTTGGTACTATCCATACCACAAACTCTTCCCCCTTTTATCACTAGGGTGACTACCCATCAACAACCCACAGCCACTTTATCCTTACCAACCCAAACCATACTCCCATCAACCAACCTAAATTTACCCCTAAACTAATTGTTATCAGTTCTTTAGTAAGCCCCCATAGCACCTTATCAATATATTCCTAACCCACAAGGATATATTGTGCCTTCCATCCAACCCTTAATGCCTATCAATCTTGTTAGGGTACTATCCCAATTTCAAATTACCATGTACTGATATGTGGCCACTTTCATACCTCCTACCACATATCTATTCATAACTACAACACAACCTCAATATAACTTACCACCTAATTACCCATCTACACAACCCCAACCCAATTTGATTAGGATGATTATGGATAAGATGACTGATCTTGATTCATCTATCTCTAGGTCCCATAAGCTTTTATCCTACGATCAAATTTGAAAAACCTATCAACCCATCTGTTCCAATTCATGCTTATCCTCATCAATGGAAACTCCCTAAATTCTCTAAGTTTCAGGTTAAGGAGGATCCTTAGTAACATTTGAGGGCATTTCACCATTCTTGTTACTTGGTCACATATGATGACGCTCTCCTCCTCTAAACCTTCCCTATATCTTTATTAATACCTACCTTGGATTGGTATAGTGCTCTTTCTAAGAAATATATCTTTTCATTCTCCCAACTCACCCAAATATTCTTAGAAATGTTTTTATGAACATATCAAAGAAGGTCTCCATAACTAACCTCTATTCTATTAGGTAGTTTGATGATGAATCAATCACTGACTTCATCACATGATGGTGAGGTCTCATCAATTAACTATCCTTTTCACTACCCAAGAAAAACTTATCAAGATTTTCCCCAAGGGATGCACAAAACACATTTCTCCCACATTTAAAGTGAAAACATTCATAACCTTTGATGAAGAATTCACTATGGCATGAAAACTTGAAAATCAGGCCATAGTGAAGGGAAATTGAAACTATGCAACCATAATTCTAGATTTAAACCCAATGATCCTTTTTCTACCAAGACAACCAACCAACCCAATATTAAGGCCAAAGCTTCTAAAAAGTTAGTTGTGTTGAAATCTACCCCACCTATGTTTGTTAACCAACCACATCAAACCACTCCTTTTGACCCTTCTTACCCACCAAACCAAAATCAAAACTAGGTTACCCCTAAACAATTCACACATATAGGAGAATATTATGCCTCTATGTTGGATAAATTTCTTAAATCTAATGTAATCCAAATGCCTGCTATTAAGCCTCCCCAAAAATTTTACCCCTCTCACCCTGTGCCTAGGTGGTACAATGAAAATAACCATTGTGCATTCCATCATATCATTGGACATGACATAAATTGATGTAATACATTTAAAATTATTGACCAAAACTTGATTGATAATGGTGAATTATCATTTGACAACCCCAATGCACCTCCCAACCATTATCTCAATATTTTTGCAAGCCTTTCCTTAACCATACTCCACCTACCTAGTACCATAACAACTAATTTGAACCATCTTCATCTCATGAGGCACACACTATCAACTTGATCACTAATGAGCCTATGGTGGATGAACCCCTTAGATTTATCCTTCATCTACTTCACTTATGGAAAAAGTGAGTTCCCCATTATTTTTCTAGATATGTAAATAGAGGAATCAAAAACCCCCATCCTTTATTTTAATCAAACCATACCCATACCTACCCCTTCATTGATTGAAGCACCAAAAGAGGTAACCTTTGATTTAACCACCTCTTCTTCTACCCCACCAATCAAAATAGTAGAACCATCTTCTTTTTCATTAGATACCCAAACAAAGGAAGAAACCATGACCACACCTACACCCCTAATCAAATAACCATCCATTACCCCTTCGAAAACCACCCTACAAGAAAAGACTACCTCATTTACCCAATCAAAAAATTTGAAACCTTCTAGCTCAAGCAAAGATGAAGGAACCATTCCCTTTTCTTCACCTAAGGGCTCAAGATCTGAAACAACTGATCAAGGAACCAAACCCATTTATAAGCCTTTTTATAGGTTACTGTAAAGTCTAGAATTCTCTTCACAACCTCACCTTGATAGATCCACCTTCTTGTATCATTTTGGGCTCCGATACCAAAATAAAACTGAGTCCTCTACCTCATTGACATCTACCTTTAACACTATTATTTCCCCTTCATCAAACATCTCTTTCTCTCAAGCCACAGGAGAACCATATCACCCACCTCTACCCAAGTCATCTCAAAATTTTCTTACTAGACCAACCAAGAATTTGGTAATCCTCCCTATCCTTAGAATTTCTCACCCACCTCTAAATTTATATCTAACTCCATCAAATCCACCAAATAAACCACCAACCAAAACAATCAAATAGGTGGATTTATCTAAACCTCTACCCCAAACTTGACCTATGCCACCTTTTTCCCATTTACCATCTATTTTAGGACCTCACCCTTCTACCATCCCAGTTACATATTCATCTTCAATTAAACCAACCCCCTTTTTTATGCCTACACTTCTACCCCCTAAGCCATCAACTCCTTCATCATTCTTAACTAATTTATCCACTTCCACCATCCCCCTATTATCAATCCCTCATCATCTACCTTGAAACCATCTACCTCTAAACCAGTCATAACCAAACCACCCCAACCCAAACCATCTACTAAGGTTATTCAACCACCTACCACTTCTAAATTCAAACCCACACCTAATAATTTTTGTATTTATACAAATAGAAATTCAACACCTCCAACACCTATGAATGAATATTATTTAGTTATTTTATATAGGTTGTTACAAACATCTTCCATTAAATTGCCACCATCAATCCATTCACCCCATCTAATACCAAACCCTCCTATTTCAATGACGCTTTGATTTATGTGTACCATAGGGCACCAAGAGATGACATGAAGAACTAAAAATCTTTCCTACTCTTGTTGGCCACCTGATGATGATGATGATGATCTATTAATGGATGAACCACTTTCACCCCCCTTACCAATCTAACCACCACCCTAACCAATCTAACCACTAAACTAATGTACACTTTTTCCCCCACTTTAATCTAAAAATAAGGGGGAGGAACCAAAGCCACCACCTAGTCCAACCAATCTTATTTTCCATATCATTCACATGATTACCTAATCTCAGGCTCAATAGAGAAGTAAGGGAAGAGATAGTGTGTCTATTACATAGACATATCCTTCAAACTCTTAACCTTCCAACCAATACCCAACACCAATGTCTTCACCTATGCCATCACTAATACCTAAGGTATCTATCTTAAGTGTACCCTCTACCAACCCTTCTGTATCCATTCAATGAATAGTGTTGAAGCAACTTCACCAAGCACTGTGAAGATGAATCTTTATTATTTAATCAACACCTCCCTCAACATCATCAGGCACTGATAGAGGATCTACAATCCATATAGGTACAGCTATATGACCCTCAACCTCTTCCATCCTTCATTAAATCCCTCTAACATTCCACTGTCATCACCTTCTAAGATTCTAAGATACCTCCAACTCATTCCAAAGAATTTGATCTTCCTCTCTGTTACTACATACATCAATCACACCTATGTTAAAAGGATGATGATAAATGGAGGAGACAACAGCAATATAATCTCTTCTCATGCTTTTGATCAATTGAATTTACCAAAGAACATCATGGCCAAAAGCACAGTGGTTCTTCACTCCTTTAATGACATAATAGCCACTACCTTGGGGACCATTGTCCTTCATATACACTTGGTAACTTTCACCATTCTTAAACTATTTTATATTATATATGGTGAGTTCTAATATAATATTTTACTTGGATTCCCTTGTTCTAAGCCATGATTTGTATCCCCTCTACTCTACATTGTTGTGTTAAATATAAACATGAAGGGCAAGTTGTAACTATCAAGGCTAACCCCAATCATTTTACATCTTACAATATGACCTATAGGCTTAATTATTTTCTTATTCCCCATTCATCTTCCTCATAATCAACCAATCCTACTAACACTACTACACTACCAACCACAACCCATAGCACTTCCACCATTAATGATGATGAAGCCTCAACCAATTCATCTATCTCTTCTTCTTAGATTCCCATGGAAGATATATTGGCACAAATATTCCAATGTCTCTCCCTTTGGGAGTACCACTTTATCACCTTGGATGATTTCCCTACTCTACAAGTGTATGAGAACCTCAAATATGACCCTTTTAAAGACATTAATCTAGGAACCATTGTCCCCTTTGCTCTACTAGATAATCAAACAAACTTCATTTATGGGGGACTTAATCAACAAATTATTACCCCTACTAATATTTCACATATCCAACCATTCACCTCTAACGTATCTTATTTATATAATCCATTATTTTCTAAGTTATATCTTCATCATTGTGCTTGGAAAGGGTTTAGCCTTGATTTTTATGAACAGGGACCCCATACATTACCTATTGTCAAAACCTTAGAACCTCATGAGTCCTTTGGAATTAGGTACATCCCACTAGAGTATACCATTGACTCAAATAAATCCATCACCCCCATCAATGAGGACATCCCCTCACCATCAACCTAGTCACCATCAAAATCTAAAGAACTTGACATCATTCCCCTTAACTTTTTTTTTATCAACATCATTAGCCTGAGCCCTTAATCTATCATAAGGGTGGCCAAACTAAGGTTCTTCCTCTCATCCATCCAAATATGGTCAAAAAATAATCTTCTACCATTAGCACCATCCCACACCAAGATGAGAAGTCCATTCTAGCCTACCTGGTGTGGGGGATTATTCTATTCACAAATCCTTTCCTCTTGAAATCCAAATAATGCTCAATAAATCCACCATTGATATTAATTTGGGAACTCAAGATAACCTCCACATCATTAATCTTGGCCAATATTTAAACCCTAAAGAACAACAAGAATACTCATCTTTCATTCAAGACCATAACATCACATTCACATGGTCTTATCAAGATATGCCTAGGATTGACCCTTCTATCAGCTTTCACAACATCATTACCCATCTTGAAGCCAAGCTAGTTTGGTAAAAGCTTCAAAATATTCATCCTCACATCATGATTATCATTAAGGAGGAACTTTAGCATTTTTTATCTGTTGACTTCATCCAACCCATTAACTATCCACAATGGGTCTCTAATATTGTTCTCATTACCAAACCCACTAGGGGACTTCACCTTTATGTGGATTATCATGACCTTAACCTAATATACACAAAGGATGACTTTCCTTTACCCAAAATCAACTAGTTAGTTGATCTTACCATAGACCATGAGATGTTATCTCTCATGGATGGTTTTTTGGGATATAATCATATTGTGATTGCCCCCTTGGATCAACATAAAATAACCTTCATTGTGCTCCTTGGGGAATCTTCTACTATTGGTTCATGCCCTTTGGTTTAAATAATGTAAGAGAAACTTATCAATGAGATATGACCTATATCTTCCATGACCTCATCCATAAAATTATGGAGGATTATGTGGATGATCTCCTCAAGAAATATAAACACCATAAGGATCATATATCTCTTTTTACAATCATCTTCAATTGACTAATCAAATTCCATGTTAGGCTCAATCCCAAGAAATGTATTTTTGGGGTTCTATCTATAAATCTCCTTTTATTTATTGTCTCCCTTTGTGGAATTGAAATTGACCCTACCAAGGTCAAAGAAATCCTAGAAATACCTCATCTAACAAACCTTAAATAATTTTGTAGCCTGTAGGGAAAGATATAATCTATTTGTCATTTCATCTCCTAAATATTAGATATATGCCAACCCTTTCACCATCTCCTTAATAAAGACACCTTTAAATGGACTGGATATCATCAACAAGCCTTTAATTCACTCAAGGATAACCTAATTTCTCCACTAGTTCTCATCCCACCTAAGGATGACCAACCTTTCTGACTTTACATATCCACTATCGATCACTCTTTGGGGGCCATGCTCATTCAATGAGATGACAAAAATAAAGAGATAGCCATATATTACTTCAATCACACCCTTTTAGAGTATGAGACATGGTACACCCATCTTGAAAAATTATGTCTCACACTCATCTTTTTTACCTCCAAAATCCATCACTACTTCCTTAATCATAAAACATATGTCATTACTCACACTAACCCACTCAAATATATGCACTCTAAGCCATACCAAAATTAGCATATGGCTAAGTGACTCATGTTCCTAGTTAAGTTTGATCTTGAGTTCCTTTAACAAAAAACCATTAAGGCGTACGTTATCGTTGACCAATTGGTTGAGGCTCCCCTACTATATAACCAATCCATTCCTATTACATGTCCAGATGAATCTATTGTGACTTTTCTTGAGAAGAGTCCACCAACAAAATACCATGTTTTTTTATGTCTCTAAATGCCAAAATGTTGGAGGTGTAAGATTAATTCCCATTCCCCTTCATAGAGAACCTCTTCCACTTTCCTTTAAACTCAACTTTGAGTGTACCAATAACATTGTCAAATATGAAACCTTAGTTATAGGTCTTCAAATCACTCTCACCCTAGGAATGAAAACCATTTCCATCTTCGGTGACTCCCAACTCATGATCAACCAAGTCAACAGGTCTTATCAATGTAAAAAATATGTTTTACAAAAATATAAGCTTTTAGTTCATGAACTCTTAACATCATTTAAACATTCCCATATCTAGTTGGTTCCTTGATCTACCAACAAATTTGTAGATATTATGGCTTCACTGGCATCTCAAATTCCTTCTCAACCTAGTGCATCTAAATTATTTGTCACCATTCATCATTTCATTAGGCCTTCATATATCAGTTTAGACCTTCCTACCATTTGTAACATGGAGGCATCTCCTTCTAACATTTGGTATGACTAAAATTTCAACTACCTTAATCTCAAGATCATGCCACCCAACCTCTCAAAAAATGCCCAAAAAGACTTCATTTAGGGTACCTCTCATTTTACCATACTAGGGGGAATCCTATATAAGCATGGCTTTGATGGCCTTCTTCATTGTCTACATAATCATGAGATTTCCCATGTTATTGAGGAAACCCATGATGGGATCTATGGGGGACATTTTAGTGGCCTCATTATCACTAAAATAATCCTATGTCTTGGCTACTATTAGCCTACCCTTAATCAATATTATTATGACCATGTAAAAAAGTGTGTCAAATGCCAACCACGTGTTTATCTGCATCATGTACCTACTCATGAACTTCAAGTATCCAAAGATTATTGGCCATTCTCATAGTGGAGGCTCGATTTCATTGGAAAAATCAATCATCACTCATCTCAATGACATCAATTCATCATCACCACCATAAAATATTTCACCAAATGGGTGGAATCCATTCCTCCTATCTCAATCAAAGCTAAGAAAATTATCGATTTCATTAATCACCACATCATTTATCATTTTATTGTTCCCACAAGATCATCACTGACAATGGTAAATCCTTCAAAAATAATAAAGTCTAAGCTCTTTACGATGATTTTGGCATCAAACTAAGCCATTACTTACCTTATCAACCACAAGTTAATGGACAAGTGAAAGCTTCCAATAAAACCCTCATCAAGATGCTAACCAAGGTTATAAGTGTTTTAGGTTAGGATGAGTAGCTGCATATCCCCTTTTCTTTATGGGCCTATCACACTAGCACCCGAACCATAATAGGCACTACACCTTTCTCTTTGGTATTCAAAGTAGAGGCCATCTTGCCTCTAAAAGTCTAGATCCCCTCTCTTCACATATCTTTGTGATACATCATTTCTAAGGATGGTTATCATCAAGAATACCTCACACACCTTGAGTTTCTTAATGAGAATCACCTCACCACTCTTAACCATCTTCACATCTACCAAGAGTAGATCACCCATGCTTACAATAAACATCTAAAAGAATGGGAGTTCAATATTAGAGACCTCATCCTTAAATAAAACCAACATATAAAAAATATGGAGAAAAGAAAAAATGGAAATTTTTATTTCAATTGGCTTAGACCCTATATCATCACCCATAAGTATGGATTAGGAGCTTATCATTTGTCTTCTCTCAAAGGCAAACTAGAACCTGAGCCTCTCAATGATTTGCATTTACATCCTTTTTACTATTAAGAAAGATTTGATTAACCTTATTGTCTGACTTGATCTCATCTCTTGGTTTAAGAGACTTTCATCTCCCTTATACCCTTACCCTATTCCTCTTGAAGATACTTTATTACAATATAAACATGTGATTATCTATCATAGTTTTAGCTTAATCCTAAGCATGGGCACCACAACTCTACCCCTAGCATGGCTCTCATGGATACTTTTCATCTATAATTAGATGAAATCCCATTGTCATTTATCTTTCAAATCACCTTACATTACCTATTAATTACCTTTTGTGATAAAAGTCTTACCCCCATGAAGGTAGATCTTTAAGCTTTAATAGGCTTATCTATGTATGAAGTTATCATTCAAATTCAAAAATGGGATACTAAAATTATCAATTGAATTCATATCTCTAACATTGTAGACCACTCCTATGAAGGAAGACTACCACTAAAAATGGTAAAAAGATAAACTACTCCCTTGAAGGATGGCTATAATCTTACAAAAAGGAAAATCCAAACTTAGACCACTCCTTTGACGAATGGCTAAGTCAAAATTGTCAAAAATGCAATCATTTAAAGCTTCTCACATCGATTAGCTTTAACCTAAAAAAATAAAAAATCAATAAAAAACAAATTTATCCCCAAAAGGGGCCATAATTGACCCTCTCATAAATACTATTTGTAGACTTCCCACATCAATCAGTTTACACCTTGTATCAAGACATGGACTTGTTTATTATAGTTCTTGGGTCACTTATAGAAGGGGTAAGTCAACCCACATTAGGTTCCTACATTACCCCTTTCCCTTCCATTTACCTACCATCCACTTTCCCTTTGTACCCTCTATAAATCAAGGGACTATGAGCTCACTCGGCACATTACACTTATGATGGCATATTTTCACTAAACATATGCTAATGTGAATCATATGAAAGGCTAATCTTCATTAACACTTATCTAAATTTACTTTAACAGGGTCCTTTCCAATGAACCTGATATGCCTTTTTCTTGATCCTTCTTCTTTGGTTCATGAGGACGTTGTCTCTCATAACTCCTTTTCTCACATTTTATTACCTACACTTACTTTATGTGTTTTCATTATCTTTCCAACCTCACGACATCAAATCCTATCAAATATACACCACAACATTATCAAATTTGAACAACTTATCATGAACCATAACAATGAAATAATCACATTATACCAACCATTCTACTACACCAAATCCAAACATTACCTACATTACCACATTTCATCCTCTCAACGCATGAACATTGTCCATACATCAATGTTTATCTATGCACTAGCATCATCATTATCATCAAATTTTTCCAAACCATAAACATCAATACATTTCATCACATGCCTAAGTTAAACATACAACAATCGATATCACATGATCATAATAACCTCATAAGCATAACAAACCATAATAAATCATCCATAGCATCAACAACACAACATCACAAGTTTTTAAATCATAATAAATCAACATCCATCTCATAAAAATCTCATATACCAATGATACATCTCAAAGTCTGTAACCTCTCTCATATACATCTCATGTCATTAGCATGCATGCTAGTATCAAAATAAAATATACATTAATCCACATAAAAAAAATCACATATTAACATCCATAAATAAACAATCATCATCTCCATAATAACTATAACATCAAAAAATAAGAGCATTAATCCATATAATACAGTTGTCATGATATCCATAAAAATCATCATCTCCATAATAAATATAACATATAAAACATCTAAATCACATATAAACATCCATATATAAATTATCATCATTGCATAATCGATAAACATATCAACACCCATGACATCAATGAATCTCTCTAAACATATCTCATAATCGATATAAACATCTCCATCATAATCAGCCTAACAATCATGTCTTCAACATATTAATCATATATATACATTATAAATGCATGTCCTATACATATCTCTTGATCATATACATTTCACATCATCATCACATGGGCCACTATCAAAAATCAAGTACATATCAAAATCCTGACATATATATCAAGGTCTTAAGGCACCACTACCACTAGCCCCACCTACACCTATGCCTCCATCTAGTGGAGGTCCCCCTAGGATACCTCCCTATCAACCCACCACTAATACCCACTATCCAGGTGTCACAAGCTAAGCTAACCTAGTACTCACCCCACCTCAGCTCATTAGGGCACTGTGCTAGTATAATGCCCTCAAAGTATTTCAACTCCTATATAATTGCTAAATATCAAGCCTATGGAACAAAATTGAGAGGTTTTGCCACTATTCCACCTATATATCTTAGTGAGTCTCTGTCCTTAGTAACCAAACCAAGTTTAACCCTCACTTGGTCCCTCTCTACTATAACTACGATGATCTACCCTTACAAAATGGCTACCTATCCCTATAAGGTAGTGACCTACACCTAAGCCTAATCTCTCTCAATAGTAACTCCTCCTAACTGACCCTAAAGAGTGGTCATCTACCCCAATAATGTGGAAATCTAAGCCTAAACCACTACTATTACCACTAATATCTATAGGTCACCCTATACTAGTCCCCTTACTATATCAATGTCTATGGGCCCATGGCCTCCATCACCCCAAAAAAAATTAACTATAATATATCTACCCTAGTACCATGCTAAATAATCTACTATGATGCTTACATCATCCTCACTCTATTAGGAAAATCCTCATGGTTAAACTCCTCCTCTTATGGCTATGGCTTTGGATATAGAAACTCTACCTACTTCCTCCTATACCATGTAAAATCAAGTGGAATACCCTGCATGAGTCTGAACTGTCACCATACTCTCTCTAGTGGGATGAGCTCTATCTTTCCATCCTATCTACCATATACCCACCTCTAGATCTATAGTGAATATGTATGTCTCCTATATCAAAAAAATATAGACCAAGTCCTGTATAGCCTCCATACTATATCAACTAGAACTAAACTCTCTAGGGCATCTTGGAACCACTTAATGTCCCTACACCACTATCAATCCCTATCATCACACCATCCTTTCTCTAGTAGAGGAATCCAACTCTATAATCTATTAGTAACCCTCTAATGGTAGACCTAATGGTCTCATCACCTGTATATGCTTGTATGCTTAGCAATGGAGTACAAATTTAACACTAATGTCATGTGTCTATGTGCTCTAAACCCCCATAACTCTCTATAAATTTACACCAACAAAACCTATGCCCATATGAATACCATATTCTTAAATACCATCTCCCCAAGTACCCCTAGTAGTACATAGGTTAATCTCCCTCCAACTAAATCTGGTAGAGCATAACAGGTCACTACTAGCTACATCATCATCAACAAGTGTCTATTTCCCTGGTCCCTCTAATATAATATCCTAATGTTGAACCCATCAAAATGGAATCATGCATGAGCTTGGTCTACCCCATACAACATATTCATATAATACATGATTTCCTTTCTCTCTATATGATATATCATATCCCCTTAGGTAGTCAGGTAATCTTACTCACATCTTCTAGTAGGATGCTCATCTCTCTTATTGATAACCAGAATGTGTTAGTCACCAAGTCCCATCTCTTGATGAGGGAGAATGTCATCATAGCATCTCTAGATAGGTGTTAGTAATGGTGCATTTCTCTAAAGCCAACCAAATCCATATGTTTCTAGTCCTCTATAGACATAGCATATCGTACAGCTACAAATATCTCAAGGACTTGATTCCATAACTACATCTACTCATGGGCCTATAAACCAATCATATCCATCATAATGTGATAACCTATCCCCATTTATCTCTTTAAAAATATGACAACTTCATTAATATTTTCTATCAATCACTAGTATCCTCACCAACATTATTCCATCAATCCCTTTTCTATACTTATCTCTAAAAACTACAACAATAATTTCAACCCTTCATAGATTTCACACACTTTTCACCTACTCAGTTATAATTAATCTTATCACCAATCACCTACACACCTCCAAACATCCTATCACTTTTCTTATTCCGTAATGCATCATCTTTTAAACCCTCTAATTTCATCTCTTTTTAAACCACTCTTATCTACATAACCCATTCACCTATTGCATTCCAATAATTTGCAACATACTTAAACCTTATCTACACAAACTATCTAAATTTTTGTAAATTATTCATCATCTGATTTAAGCATTCCACTATTCCACCCAAAAATTCATAATCAACTATTAAACTATTCTCTACATCTTCATTACCTTAACAACTATACACCAAGCATTAATAATTGACTTATTTCCTCATTGCTTCACAATTTAACTATTATCTATAATTCTTATAAATAATTATTACATCAACAAACCACTTACCATTTTCTAATATAAAAACCCTCCTTTCATCTCGATCATCGATGGATTCCCTAACCATCAATGGTCCTCTTGGGGAATTTTTACCCCTTGAGTCGACTATCATCAGTTAAGTCAACCACTAATGGTCACTATCAGTGACCCTCAGCAACAGTGACACTCAAACCCTAAACCTCCTCTAAACCCTCCAACCTACCCTAAATATCTACTCTCACCATTCCCACACTAACAATACACACCTAAAAATAGCTTATCCCTATCATTCTCTTGCATAAACTCTCACAAAATCAAAACCCTAAAAAAATATAAACTTAGGGCATCAACTACCCAAAACATTTTCATAATCCCAACCCATGCAACTTAATACATCTTATATCCTATTTATATAACCAAATTCATCTTAATTTCAAAATAATATGACTCTACCTCATTCCATGAGCACTTACAAGGTCTCAATCCATGTCCAGTTACCTATCTACACCCACCTCTTACATCTATCTGATCTATACTCAATCATACACTCAATCTCAATCACCAATACAAACACAAAGTCAACAAACACCCTAAAATCATGGACAAATTTTAAACCAAATGCACTCAACTCACACAAAGCACTAAGGTCAATTCATCGAATAGTGATTAAACTTTTACTATTTTTATTTTTACCTTAGGTTTTGGGGCTTTTACCCAACCATCGACAGTTGCCTAACCATTAATGGTTAGCCCTAACCATCAACAATTGGGGTTCCTAGATTTTTCTTCCTTCTCAATATGAACTTAATGTTATGGTACACCAAAATGGGCCAACAAATTTTTCCACCTTTTGACCTATTTGGGAGTTATCCTCTCCCCCAACCATTAAGAACTACATTAAGACTAAACTTCACATTAGATCCACTATCTATGGGACTATATAGGTAGAATCCTCTTGCCTAGTCAATTAGGTGTTATCTTAGCCATCCTTTACCCAACCAACCATCCAACCCATTTTCCCACACCAACGTTTATGCTATCCATTTTGGAATCCACCTATTTACGTGCCTTGCAATGACCTTGTCTTGGTCATTTTAACAACCTTGACCAATTTTTCCATGCTGAACTTTTGAATTTTGTACCACCTCGTATATGACCTAACCATTTGTGTTTTTCTCAATATTATTTCTTACCCTGTATGCCTAGGTAAACACCAACCTTATCTAAGAGACTTGATATGTATGACTTGATCAACTATGATCAACACTAGGGAATGATTACCTTATCACTTATCTTAGCACCTAAATGTATTGTTATCAACATTGGCAACTTTTATCTTTATATTATTTTGACTAACATGCGTAGTCATATTTTTTGTGAATTTCAAATGCCCAACCCTTTTGATCACCAAAATCATGACCTCCATTTACCTTCTATCAAATCCCAACCCATTTTTATTTTTGCCTCATCAACTCCTAATTTGAGGGGGACTACCTCCTCCCATACTCAGGGTAATCAAACCTAGACTAGTCAATTATTTATTTTTTTCTATGAATTATTGACCTAAAGCTACATAGCAAAAAGGTTTAAAATGTAGACACTCAAAATGGGCACCTAGATTAGTTTTTGATTTCAAACTACCCTGGACCTATTCTCATTCTTAGTTTAGCTTATTACATAGCTAACTAACCCTAAAATCACTTTTCTTCACTCTTAAAATTCATTAACATACCTAAGACACATTTTCTAAAAAAAAATTAAATCAACTTAGAACTTATTGTCACCCCTTTTTGCCTAGGAGTATGACTATCATCAATCAGCCTAACTAGTAATAGTTAGCTTAACCACTAACAACCAGGTCTCCAAACCTGCAACACAAGAATTTCCAACTATGAACAAGATAAGCATGAGTAAAATGGAGACTTTCCCATGTGAACCTTATAGCTAAGCATCACTTCAAATTAACATCTTTATCTTGGACTCATTTATCAATTTCCTTCCTCTTCACTTAACAACTTCTTGCTATAAAATGAGGGTTCTTAGAAAGGAAAAAATATCAAAAATTTACATCTAGGTTCTCTTGTTTCCTTTGTGTAGGTATATAGGTGACTCAAGACTTTTTCCATGTGACTTTTGAAGGCTGGAATATTGTTATGCTACCCAATTTTCTTCAGATTTCAATCATCACACACTTTGTATCTAACTGATATCATTTATTTATTTTTAGTAATGTCCTTCATTATTAAAATTTCTACCTCAATTAGATCACTTGTATCCCATTTCTTCCTTACCAAATCCATACTTAGCCTTTTTACCATTTTTAATTCTCTCTCCAACTCCACTTTAATATGCTACAAAAATTATATAAGAAACTTGTCATGTCCCCTTTCCAGTTGACATGTTTCAGAGTTGATGGTTATCCTATTATACGACCTTCATAGGCTGATATGATGGATAGAGGGTCATGATGGAGCTTGGCTTGGCTTCGATTAGCAAAATTTCTACAGTTGGCTTTCATTCAGGTTTTTTTAGACATATTTGTCTGAGCTCCTATTATTTAGGGATATTTGACATTATATTGTGGTTTATTTATCTATTTGAATTTATCTCCAAAATTGTATCTTTATTCATGCAAGTATCAAAAAGGGTAAAATATAGAAAAGCAATTCAATAATATTCAAGTTCAAATTTCAAGGGAAACAGGGGATATTATAGTGGTATCAAAGCTAAATTCTTGCCATCCTGAGGGCTTAGCAATATTATGCAGCCACAAGAGTTGGGACCACATAGGTACAACACCCATAGTAGAGCTTTGCTTGAAGGTACCTAGGTGTTAGAACAACAACCGATCACCATGAGTGATAGGCATGAGGGTATCCCACCAAGGGGCCACAAACATAATGATGATCAGGATACCAGAGAACTCTTTTGTGAGATGACACAGGCACTACAAGCACTTACTACTATGGTAGAGAGGATGAACACACATGTCAGATAGAATGGGGAACAAGGAGATAATAGGAGTGCTACTATTAATCAGAGACCACAGTTGACCCATTCTAAAATAGTTGATAGGCCTACACATCCTAAATTTGTTCAGGAGGACCCCAAGGTTCTAGCAGAAGAGGCAATAGGAGATTCCCTATTTACAGACACACTCATGGCAGCGAATGAGGAGTGGGAGTTATTATCACCTGAGGTTAGAGAGAGGATTTCTTTTGACCAATTCATCACACAAAGGAGAGAGCATAATCAAGGTTGATAGGATTGGAGGCCTAGACACTAGAATAATGATCTGAAGCATGCTACAAGCAAGCTCACACTAGTGATGTTTGACAGAAGTGGTAAGGTCACAGCACAGGCCTGGATTAGTAAGCTAGACACATTTCTCACATTGCATCTGATGGTTGAGAGAGATGCTATCAAATATGTGACACTGCATCTTGAGGGAGTAGCTCACGATTGGTGGAATCACGGGATGGTGACACTCCAGCATGATCAGATCACATCTTATCAGGAGTTTGTTGATAGGTTGGTGGAGCATTTTGATAGGAAGGATCCATAATCCTATTTCAGAGAGTTGGCTTAGTTGCACCAGAGTGGCAGTCTAGAGTCTTACATTGGTGACTTTCAAAAGTTATCAATTATGGTCCCTGACATTTCAGAGAGGCAACTTGTAGTGCTCTTTCTGGAGGGATTGACAGAACCATTGATAGGTTAGATCAAAGGCTTTGATCCTCCTTCATTACAAGTAGCTATGAAGAAGGCGCGTAGTATGGAGATGGTAGCCCCATCTAGTAAATTTAACTCCAGAGGTACTTCTTCATTCAGGAACAATAAGGGCTTCAATGGAGATAGAGAGGGACCAGACTTCAACAAAGATAAATTAGGTGTTAAGAATGATTCAAAGGCCAATCTAGAAGCACCACCTTTGGATTGAGAGGCTCTTAATGATCTACATAGGAAGAAGCTTTGCTTCTACTGCAAAGGTCCCTATGATGCTAATCACGATTGTCCTTTGAGGCCTAAGGGTAAGGCAAGTCATGTGATGTGGGATTTTTATGAGGATTCAGAATCAAAAGATTTTGAATAGTAGGAGAGTTCTAAGGAGTCAGCAACTGAGGCTTTAGAGCCTAAGGCCAAAGTAGATTCAGAGTTTTAGATATAAGAGGCACACCTAACCAGCATTCAGCAAGATGGTTCATTCAGACTCCATAGAGTTTTGGTAGGATAGAGGGTCATAACCCTTCTTGACACAGGAGCCACACATAATTTTATAGATTCTAGATTTGTGGAGAGGTGTGGACTCACTACTGAGGATTTTGAGGGCATTAGAGTTAAGGTAGCTGATGGTTACACTCTCAGGTGTGAGAGGATGATTAGAGACCTCCCATTGCGCTTGAACAACTATGAGTTTAAGGCTGATTATTATGTGGTGAACATGGGGGATATAGACTTAGTCTTGGGCATGAAGTGGCTTCATTCCTTTGAGGAAGTCACTCTTCATCTCAAGGACATGGAGATGCATTTTGATGTTGATGGGAATACACACATTATTAAGGCAATACGGGGCAACAACATCAATGCTATTTTTTTTCATCGAATGGAGAGGCTCATACGTCATGATACAGTAGAGTGGGCTTTCAAGTGCTCATTGGCACCAATACATGAGAAACATGTGGATGAGCTTTGTCTTGAGGTGAGCTTAGTTCAGGAGATAGCACATGTGGCAGGGACTCAGCGTTCTTTTATAGTCAGGTCACATGTTGATGATGATATGAGTATGCCTAGCATTCACACTCTGAATTCAGAGATTGTAGTGGGTGATGAGACCATGGTTGGTGATCTACAAAGATATGTTGATTATAGTAGAGGTACAGTGTGTGGATTGTCTACACTTGGCATAGTTCCATTTGGGAGTTATTGCAGAGTTGGAGTGTACCTTTTGCATAGCATGGTTGAAAGTGTATATGGTATTTGGGATTTTGGAGATTGGTTGAGTTGCATTCACCAGTTTGATTGTGGATTCCTCTTGGTTATATTTCAGAGGATATTGTAGGAGCTTGCATTGATTGACTTCAGTGTGGAGCATGACTACATTTGGGATCCAGGTGGATTGATTGGTTTATTATTCAGCCATTGCTTGGGGACAAGCAATTTTAGGAGGGGCAGATTGTCATGTCCCCTTTCCAATTAACATGTTTCAGAGTTGATGGTTAGCTTATTATACGACCTTCATAGGCTGATATGATGGATAGAGGGTCATGATGGAGCTTGGCTTGGCTTCAATTAGTAGAATTTCTACAATTGGCTTTCATTTGGGTTTTTTTAGACACATTTGTCTGAGCTCCTATTATTTAGGGATATTTGGCATGTAGTAGAGCACCCTTATTTTGGTATGGTCATGTGCAGAATCACTCCTTGATTCACCAATTTTAGTCGGTTCAAGCATCAGACATATATTGAGGGAGATATTAATATTTGATTGATTTAATTAAATATTAATTATTTAGCCTATTTTTAATTATGAAACCCTAATTCTTAATTATGAAACCCTAATTCTTAATTATGAAACCCTAATTAGGGCCAGCACACCTTTTTGAGGATATAAGGGTTTCTCATTGGGAGGAGAGTCATATTATTGATTATTGATATTAAAGAATTTTGCTAAGCTTTTCTGAGAAGAAAGAGCCAAGGGTTTCCAATACTCCAGTTGCATTGGAGAACATCCACTCTTCAGTGTGTGTGATTCAGAGGCTATGAGATATCAGCTGATCTATTGCTAGGTTGAGAGATAACTTCACACAAAAGTTATCACAGGTATTTCAAGTATTTATTTCATTAGGTTTTTGATTCAATAAATTATCTAGATAGAGATCTTGAGATCAGGGATCTAGAATACAGGTTGCAACCTATTATCTTGTTTTTGTATAGAATTTTTACTGATCTGTGTAATTATGTACCATTCTGTAGCAGGCCAGATAGCGTTGCATGGAATCTAGAGACCGACATCAATAGCACAGTGATTGACATCAGCTGACTTCATACTGACATCGGTAGAGTAGCTGACCGATATTTACTGACGTCAATAGTATATCGATTGATGATGGCATAATAACTAACATCGGCGATTGTGTTTTTGACACAACAGGCTGAGACGTACCAGATCCAAGTTTTATTCCTAGTTTGTGTAATACTCAATTTTTTAAGGCCATATTTTAATATTCTTTTATATGCATGATAGAGGACATATATTGTAATCATCTGGGTGAATAAATAAGAGATTATACTGTGGTTTATTTATCTATTTGAATTTATCTCCAAAATTGTATCTTTATTCATGAAAGTATCAAAAAGGGTAAAATACAAAAAAGCAATTCAATAATATTTAGTTTCAAATTTCAAGGGAAATAGGGGATATTACAAAACTATAGCCAATTCTTATAACTGTCCCTAGTTACATCAATCATCATCGATGACTGAACCATCACTAGGTAAACTAACTCATGTCAGTTAGCCTAACCACTACTAGTCACTTATTAGGAAAAAAATATATTTTTATTTCCTACCCCTTTCACACCTAACTAGACCCCATTTCTACTCTTGATCTATCTACAGAGCTGATTCAGATTTTTTGAACTAGATCTTAACCCATTTTGGCATGGTATTGACCCATCGTGCTATAATTAGTCACCTTATTAAATAGGTATTTTATTCCTTTTTGGCATAAACATTTAATTTATTGTCAATTTTAATACAAGTACATTTCCTTTTTGATATCAAATCATTTTATCATTAGGGGAGTGGAGTGACATCCCTCTAAGGAAGCTTTCACTTCTTGGAGCTAGCATATGCTAGGCAATCCACCCTTCATATATGTCTAACCAATAATTTTGTTTAATGAAGTCTTGTTGTAGGTAGTCCTTCCTCACTAAAAAGGATCTCTCATTTCATCTGGTCATCAATGAGTGCAACATTTAACTAGGTACACACCTTTCATCATTTGTTTCTTTCTTTCCTCCTAAAAGTTAGAAATAATAGGAAATAGATAGTGAAGGATATATATAAAGTTTTAAGCATATTTTTGGCTACAAGTTATCTAGGTAATATCAAGGTTAGACCATATATGCATAATGAGATGAATAACATAAGATTTTTAGTAGTGAGAAAGTCAATAATTGAAGGGTATATCCTTAAGTGATAGTTGTCAAGTGTGCATGACTATTTTATCATGTAAAATCCATATTAGATTATCTACATCTATCCCCTCCCTAATTTAATCTAGTAATGCATAAGGATGAAATTAATATGTTAAAGGAAAGAAATGTGTATTTTGGTGTGTACAACACACCTTATTTTGACTTGAGATCTATTTAAATTTGTTGATTGTGTATGACTTGAAACCAGGATCATGTTACATATGTAATTAGTTCATATAATTTGGAATTAATAATTTAGATTTATTGAAATAAAAGTGACTAAGGAAGGAGTACACCTATGTATCAATGCAACCACGTTGTTCCTTGATAGTTTGTTTTGATAATGATGCTTCCTAGTTAAATGATTGGACAAAGGTTCACAACTAAACCTTGGAGATGTGAAGAGGGGAATTGGAGAGTGATCATTCCAAAATATATTGTAGGAATGAGTTATTTTAAATCCATTAAGATCATTGAATTTTAATTAAATAATGAAAACATAAACATAATCAAGCCATTATAGCTGATATCACTCAAGTCAACTAGTGTAACCATATCAACCTATAAAATTAAAGTAGTGTCAAGTCATCAAGAGTGTTGAATCTTGATTTCAAACTCAATGGATCCCAATATTGTAATAGATAAAATCTTAATCAGTAATTCTTAGTAAGGTTGGTGCATGAATATTTTTATAAATAAACAATGTATATATAATTTGGTATATTTACATGGCATGTATAACTCTAATATTTATCAATATAAAGTGTCTATAAAAATGTAACCTTAGCTTTATAAATTGTATATATGCATCATAAATATGACAAACTCTATACCAAATCTATGAAAATAGGTGCCAAATGTATATGATATTATCACAAGTGTATATATGAATCATATAATCTATCTCAAATTCTTCTAATTCTTCCAATTATGTGTATGTGGACTCACATATCTCTATGACATATCCTCATTGATAAACCCCCCACACCTTTTAGGTGAGGGGAATGAAATTTTATGGTCACATTATCTCAAAAGGATAAGAAAACTATGATATATTTTTATGAATCATGTAGTAATTAAGCATATAGTGGTATCATGTCTAAGTAAATGAATCAATGAAACTCATAGTATCCAAAAATAACAATCCCTAAGATACATTATATGGATCATGGAAATATCTATAAATAAAAACATCATTAAACAATCAAGCACACAAACAAGATCACTCAATGTCATGCAAATAGGTTTTTAATGAGACCAAAAATAAGGTACATATTCAAATTTTGCATATTCAAAGGGGAGGACATGTTAAAATGTCCATGCACCAAAGAAAATCAAAAACATATAGGGAATTAGGGCCAACAAACAATGAACATGTTCAAATGTTCCATAATCAAGATAAGGAAGAAATTAACAAGTACACTCAAATAAGCTATGTGATAAGATAAAATATGTGAAATATAAGAAACTAGAATAAGCATGTCATATTAGTCCTTACAAACATGTATTAGCAAAATGTCTTGTATAATAACATATCAAGTGCATTGTGTAAGATAGTAGCATGAGTATAGGCATGTGTAAGAATTAGTATATAAGCTTAACATGATAATATAAAATTATCATAAAATAATATAACCTGTATCAATCATGATTAATAGAAGCAAGATTCCCTCAATGTGGTGTGTCACATGGGTAGAGGAAAGGTCTAACATATACATGCTCATGTATCATGGATCTAGTGTGTGCTTGAATCACACTCTAAGAATGTTTGAAAAATATGTGTATAAAAATGATATGATATCTACTAAAATAAAATAAACAACATATGTAAAAGCTAGTAAACATGAGAAATGGTAAATAGTTAATATTTTTGCTTTATCCAAAAAAATTTGTATTTTCTTGGTTTTTTTTGTGAATTTGAATTTTTTCATGAAAATTATGATTATCAAAGGTATTATGGGAAATGTATAAGTGCTAATATAAGCCAAATATGTCATGAAATGGATGTCCTCGTGATGTCCCTATATCATGTGTGTTATATTCATATGTTGTGTAATAAATATTCTTAGGATAATACCAATCTTATGTATTATTAAAATCACAATAATCAATACAATAATTATCATAGGAGAGGTAATTTCTTAGGTTGTTCTTGAACTTGTGATATATCATTTTTAGCATCTTTATATGAAAAAACAATTTCACCATAGTTTGGAGTTCTATTTCTGAAAGTTTGATTTTATCGAGAATGTTTAACATTATCAAAATGTTGCATATCATTTATTGGCTCATGCATCAGGAGGACCTACATTATGAAAAAAAATTAAACAAAAATATAAATCCGTATTATTTCAAGTTAATTATTTTCAAACATGTGAAATCTTATAAAGTTTCATAGGTGGTTATGGGATAAAACCAACTTTTCATGTAACCAACTCATTTAAACTTAAAAACAAACTAGCTAAAAAATAAAATAAAGAAATTTTGGATCATAAAATAATACAAAAAACTCCCCCTTATTTTAAATGGATATATAACAAAACCACTAGAGTAATGAATCTAGATTCATCAAAGAAATTTTTTTGCAACTACAACTTGCAAATTGTACATCTACTACTAACCAAAACCTAATGTATCTATATAAAGAATCCCACCTCTAAAATTTGTGACATAAAATGGATGATGAACATGATCAAATATTTCTCATAACTAGTGATCATCATACCTTATTATAGTAGAACAAGGTCAAGCATGTCCAACTACATCGAACCACATAAGGTCCCATATAAAAACCCATCCAAGTGACAAACTTATACTATATATGTAAAACCTCCATACTGTCCAACAAATTTTGATGATATTTTCTCAACACAATATGTGATATAAACCCATATCAACTTGCACTACCATTGATGATTAATCAAAGACCAACTAATACTAAATCTTCTCCCCTATCAGGGAAGAAGTAGGAAGTCATGTATTGATAGAAATAAAAATGACTAACTCTATATACTCAATGTCATGAATATCAGATATAAAAATCTAAAAATGGAACTAAAATTAAGAGCACAAGCTAAAAAAATGCTATTATAATATATCCCAATCTTGAGCCTAGTATATCGCACAAGATAGGTGAATCATTAATCACTTAAAACAAGTTGTCAGGTCCATCAAGACCATAGACCTCAACCATATAGGATGCCTCATGATCAAAGGATATTTTATAATAACTAGAGTAACTAGAAGATCAACCACTATAATGATCCACATAATTAGCCTCATCTTTTTTTATGTGGAGAATGGGGTCGTCAAGAAGGACATACATCTACAAGATGTCCAATACCACCACATTTGAAACATTTCATCTCTTTCCTATGATGATGAGATCTATAAGAATATGAATCACTAGAATAACTATAGGAATGAGAAGAATTCTTATGATGATATCTTCATTTGGAAGAACTTGGAGAGTGTTGATGTGAGTGTTGTGAATACAGTCAAAAATGATGTGGATAATGCTTGTGAGAGTGTTTTAGATAATGTTTCTATAATTATTGTTATACATGGAAATGATCTCTATGTTGGGACCTATTCTTTACATAGTGAGTCTCTTTGAAAGGTGTACTTTTCTTCTTTTCAAATTATCTCTCATATTGAGTTAATGACTCATAGATGGAGTCAAATGTTGTATCGTTAAGCTTATCACTAAGCTATAGCATTTAAACAAATTTGGTGTATGTATAAATAAGGCCATTCAATGTGATGGAAATCAACATGTCATCATCAATTTTACCCCTTGTAGTATAACAATATTATTTTAGGGTTTTCATGTGAGAAAGATATTTAGAAACATCTTCATTGTCTATCAATTTATTGTTCAAAAGATGCATAAAAAGGTCAATCTTCTTAGATGCAGGTTGTTTGTCATAAAAATCGTTTAATTCTTTCCACTCTTTCTATGCACCAATTTTAACTACTTCAATATGAATGATAATTTGTTCAATGCAAGAGGATTTTAAAAAGGTGAGTGCATGCTTATCATATTTTTGGTACTCAACCAAATTCAAACCTTCATTTGGTGGTGTGTTTTATTTCTCTATGATTTCCCATAAATCATTAAAAATTAGGGTGTTCTCCATATTTCTAATCCATTCTTTGTATTTTTTAAGTGATAATTTACCATTTTTTGAGACCATACTCATAATTGTTTCCATGATTCAAAAAAATATTAAAAAAATTTGAGGAATACTATTGGAGTTTAGCTTTTACCACCAAATAGATTCTAATTTACAAATAATCCTAGGACTTGTCAAAAATATTACACCTTATAGCTCTTATTACACCCTTATATCACCATTTTCATTAAAAATTCTTGTTATATCATTATAAATCCTTTACACCAAAAATAAGATAAAAATAATAAATTTGATCAAATTACTAATTTAAAAAAAAAAATCCTTTGAAGGATTTTGAACCCTAGAAATTTCCTTGTTGCAAGTGAGCCATAAAAAAACTCTATGACCACCTTGCATTAAATATATTTGAATATGAAAAGATAAGATTTTTTATATGTCCACAACTTATCAAATGTGAAAAAATAAATTAAATATTTCACAATATTTTCACCTTACATGTGAAAAAGGATGGCATTGAGTTTTCACTTGGTGGATCCCATAGGTTTAAAAAAAATTGAACTAAAAAATATTTTATATCAAATAAAAACCTGCATTTTGATTGGGGTTATTGTCACTTTTCTTTAATATAATAACTATTAATATTGTTGAGGATGCAGTAAGAAAAATAAACCAAACACTTTTAGTGATTCACTCTTTTCCCACCATGAAACATACACATTACTCATATGTTTCCTCTTGGCCATCATCCCACATCCACTACCATCAATATGTGCAATCACACACACTTAGGTTTTAAAACCACTAAGCACCTCCACTTTTCTCTCCATAGATGTTTGCATGTAGTCCATTATTTGATTCCCATATAAAAGGGAAAATTATGAACTAAAATTTAATTTTGATGAGATCATTCCTATAATATGGATGATTACCATAGGCTACACTCTAAGCATCCCCTCTATCTGATGTGATTTTATAGGATGATGAATGTAAAAATGAAATCACTAGTATTGCTTTCTCCTTAGGACATATAATTAAAATAGAATTGTGATATGTTTTTTAGGTATGTATATTTAAAAAAAATCTCTATCCTTCTGCCAGATTCTTCAATTTCTTCTTTTCTCATTTAAAAATTACTGATCGTGTCTCTTCGAATTTCTTTATCTCTACATAACTTCTTTCCTTTGTTATCTAATACCATTGTTGGCCAATACAGTAGGAGGATCTACATCATGAACAAATCTTTTTACACAAAAATGTAACTTTGTATTATTTCAAGTTAATTAGTTTCAAACATGTGAAATCATATAAAGTCTCCATAGTGGTTATAGGAGAAAACCAATTTTTTGTGTAACCAACTTATTTAAACATAAAAATAAAACTAACTAAAAAATTAAATAAATAACTTTTGGATCATAAAATAATCTATCATTATGGAATAGAGGAGAGTCATGTATCTTTGCTTTAATACCAATAAAATATTTAATTTATGCTTTGACTTCTTGATAATTTTCTAACATTATTTTCTCTAGCTTTGCCTTTTGAATCTCTTCTTTCTAAGTTTTGCATTTTTGAAGTATTTTTTACTCTAAATTATCCTTTTGTACCAACATTTGTTATTTTTATTATTTTTTTACTTATTATTTAAGAGATAAATTGTGAGTGAATTGTTTGATTGGTTTATATGTTATAGGATCACCACTATCAATGATACTTTATATTTTTTTCTTCAAGGAAAAATAATAATCTATATGATGTCATGCATTATATGATATGCACAATATTATTTTGATCTTCTAAGAGGATATATAGGAGGTAGTTTCATCACTTTGATTCTAATCATTTCACTTGAGATTTTAGTAAAACTTTCCTCACTTTTTTGTTCACATGTCATAGATGTATAATATTTTGGCTTCCAATCTTGATGTGAATTTTTATTAGGCACAAAAATTCTAGGTGAAGATGCAAACACATGAATAACATTAGCACATTGTAGATTCTTTGTACATGTGATATTTTTTCCCTTGATGTGATCTTGTAATCAAATATTGATTTTAATTTTTTAACTTTTATATTGACCTTGTCATAGTGATGATTTTATCCTTAATGGATTCAAAAGCACAATCCCTAGGATTTACTATATATATCCACACCATCTAGACGATATGCTCAAGGTGGAGGGGGTTGAGGAAGGACATATTGATTACCATTATTTGAAATTTTAGGGTTGGTCCACTTAACTATTAGGATAGTGATATCCTGAACCTAGTTAGAGGGATGATAATTATCACCATTTAGATATTTGAGAGGAGGCCTTATAGAATATTGAAGATATGATTGCTCTTGTCTCCATGTCCTACTTAGTTTGATAAAAAAATTCTCCATGATGAGAAAAATAAAGAGCATGAAGGTTAGGGAAAGAAGGATAAAAATAATCACATATATTAAACCTATGAAAAAATTAGATGTATAAAATAAATTTAGTAATTTCAAACTCTATAAATTTGGAACCCTGAGGCAAGTTAGGGTTTTCTTCAATTAAACTCAGAGGTCAAATTCACCAAATGTTTAACCCCTTGTATAAATAAGGATTAAATGAAAGAGATTATCCTAATAAAATAAGGGGTAAGATATTCTAGATTAAATGAATATTATATTTATATTTTGATAAGATATACTGAATCTAATAATATGTTAAATATGGAAATTACAACATTCAATGTTTTGATAACAATAATACAAAGGAAAAATTATACTTACTTTTTTATTGATGTATATACAAATCTGACTGTTACAAGTGTATAATTGGGTTTCTTGAATATCTCAATCATGTCATCAGATTTTAAATATTTTATTTATGCTATAATAGACACTTGTGTCACATTGTGGACACTAGCATCAATGCTAGTGTCTTGATTCTACCACTAGTGTCTATTATGAAATAGTGAATCTTTTCTATAAATTTCACCTATGCTTATTAGGTTTGATTTTTTCCTTATAGATTCCCTATTCAAATCATGTGCATAGGTTATCAATATCATTATTTTGATCAAAACCCTATATATTATAATTAGGGCATGCAACCTTGTAAAAATGGAGGTTATTAGGATCAAGTGAAGTTAAGCTAACCTAAAATACCCATATATTAGAAAATGTTTTCTACATATCAATGTGCTCTGAAGATGGCCTCAAACTGATGTATTTATCCCCCTTATGTGGTATTATGTGTGAATAATGGTGTAATATGTTATATGTGAGTACATGTAGTGATCTAGATTATAACTTGTCAAATACTACTCATGGGTTGTTGTGTGAATGCTTTATACCTATGATAAGATTGATCCTATGTCTCATTTTAAAATAGGTAATAAGAGGGTAGTATAACTTATTTATGCAGATGATTTAGTGAGTTTGATAGGTGTTTACATGGTAAATTACCTAATGAATAAACAGTAGGCTTTATTTTTTATTTATGCAACACCTTTTGAAAAAAATATCATGGAGGGTTAACTAAGACAAATATTTTGACTCATACATATTCAAATATTTTTAAATTTGATACTTTATGGGTATAGACACTAGCACTAGATCAGGGACACTAATTTCAATGCTATTATCTAGGAGGTTAGAGATTTGTTGAAGCTATGTAACTGACAATGAAGGATATATATCATGTTTTAAGTATATTATAGGTTATAGGTTATCAAGGTAATCATAATATTATGGTTTTACCATAAGATAATAATTTAGGCATAGTTAAATGAGGAATGTGATCCTTTAAATAATGGGAAAGTCAAAACCTAAAGGGTAGAGCCTTGAGTTTTATTTGTTAAGTGTGTAAGACTATTTTACCATGTCAAATATAGATTTGAGTATCTAAAACTTTCTATAATTATGGATACACATTATATGTAATGAATTAGGTTAGATTTGCAACTTATAATACTTAGTAGATTTCAAGCTCAAATAAGGTAATCTTACCAAAATAATTCATTGCATAACTATTTATATTAAGACATGACTAGTTTGGATCTACTAAACATAAGAGATTTCTTACCACACAACATCAAAGGAGAAGGTCCCAAATCTTTGAGGAAAATGATATTATGTAATAACCCTACATAGGCCTATAAGACTTAAAATAGATTTAATTTAGTGTTCACTAAAGCTTATGACACAAAGGAGGATAGTTAATAACAAATAAATAAAACATGAAAATAGAAATCTACTCAAATCAATGTAGAGGTAAAATAAGAAAGAATTAAAACATTCATCTTACTAATTTGTACAATATCTAAAATTTTAAATGAAAGAGAAAAATTTAGGAACACTTACCTTGAATTAAACATGTCATGCTTCAATATCTCCTTTGGCCAATGGTGTTTTGTAAGAGGTAGTTGTGGCTTTGTAAGGACCACACTATAAAAATTAGCTCTAGGCTCCTAATTTGCATCTAAGGCTTTTCCACAAAACAATCTTATTTCCCTCCAAAGTAAAACCCTAAGCAATGACTCATCTAATGTATAAATTTCATAATTACAAGCTATATAAATACAAAAATTAATGTTCCTCCATTTATAAATGAAGCTAAGGGGTATTTATAGCCAAGGATTGACCCTAAACCTTATAGGAATTTATCAAATAAGGTCATCCAATTTGATCTTATTTGGTATGAAAAATAGTAGTTAGGCCTCAAACTAGGTTGGTTAGGCTAATGGAGTTTTATAACTTATGTTGAATTCCTAACAAGATCAACCAGGCTGACATAATTGTAAAATGAATAAAAATGGGTGTATGCTTAGTTAGGGGTTATTTTAAAATGTGAATTTTTTAGAGTGTATAAGTAGTTTTTAATTTCTTAGGAAGTTGGATAAAAATAACTTTTAGTGGTTTTAGGTAATGGTAAGGGGACCAACAATATTGAGAAGCACCAAAGGTCTACCTACCCCTTTCCTAGTGAACCCTTTAAATTGTACACTCAAAGAGATTGAAACTGGACAATCTTACAATATAAAAAGTGTTAGTATATGATAAAGTTTTAAAATACTATGTGTATACATACACCCCACTCAAAGCTCATCATGTGTCACATAGTTGTAACATGGGATAATGCTTCAAGAAAAAACATAACAATACATAATATTGAGATAATAAATTATAGTAAAAAGTGGAAATGTAAATGAAAGTAAATAAATGAAAAATACATACCTTCACTTACCTTGTTATAAAATACAAGTTTTAGTGAAGCAAATAGAAGAGGCATCCATTAGGCAAACCTTAAAAATAAGCTAGAAATGCAAAGTTTTTATAAAAGTATGGTTTAAATAGAGAAAAATCTCTACATTACCAGGATTTTTTAACTTTTTACAATTTAGAAAAAGAGATTGTAGAAACATACTTATGAGCCAAATAGAAATTTTTTGTTAAATAACTTATAACTAAAATTTTTGAAAAATTTAAATATATATGATTTTAACTATTCATTTGTAAATTTACTAGTTTTAGAAACCAAAGTTCTATATGACCTAAAGAAGTGATGAGAGAGACCATGGCATGAAGGAAATAAGCATGAGGTGTAAGATGCATATCCATTGTTTCTAGCATGATTTAGGTATTGAATGTAATTAATTTTAAATTTTTGCCATATTTATTTTTAAAATGAGGTAGATTTGAAAAATTAAGTATTGGGGGAATTCCATATAATGGAATTTTACCCAAAAAATAATGTAGAGTAGGAATTAAGATGAACAATGGGTAGGGATTAAACAAGGTCATTAATTCTTAGGGTATTACTGACAAATGTGTGAAAAAACACCAAAGTAACTAAATGAGGTCAATTATACTAATGTAGTTGTAAATTAGTAGGTTAATAATAGTGGTTGATTACATAGTATTAAGATTACATAGTTAATAGATGGTCAATTTTGTATATAGGGATGATCTAGTCTGATAGTGTCTAAGTGGCCACTCTTGTACATCCTAGGTTATTCAATCATGTGTTGAGGTGGTCGATGTGATTTTAATAAATGTTTGACTCTATATGGATTGGCCAATAGAGTAGGGTTATCTGATTGACTATGTATTGAGTGGTTGATGTAGTTATGTTAGGTAGATAAATTCATATAAAGTGGTTCATTCAATCTAAATTTAACAGTGGCTGGTGTAGTTAGATACATAGTTGACTTAGTAGAAAACTTATTCCTAGCCAACATAGTTAGTTATATGACTAATGTAGTAGAGAATATTGATAAAATGACATAATAGGTTAATGAATAAGTTAATGTTTATGTAAATGTATGTATTTTTTATTTTTTTAATGTAATTTGATGATTATCTGATATTTAGGGCTAATACTTGCTTTGTTATTTGATATTTTTTAGAGATGATAGAGAATCTGGTATTTGGTAGACACATTTTAGCTTATAGATTTTTTGGATAAATTGATAGCCAATGATCATGAATGATTGATGATGTTTAGATTTGGAGGTATTATGCAGATGCATTATATTCCTTTAAATGTTGACTTACTCACCATATCCTTAGGTACATAGGAGTGACTAACCAACACTTTTAGGTGGGTGGTGGATGAGGATACTATTAAGGTGGATATTACCCTAGAAGATGTTCATGTAATCATAAAACTTCTTATTGTAGGTACTCTTGTTATTGTTGATATCCCTGAGTCATATCCTAAGAGATGATATGTATCCTTATTAGGTGACCATCTTAGAGAGATATTTTGATGGATTATGAGTGTTTTTTTTAATGTTTATGTGTCATCCATTCTCGATATCCAAAAGCCTATTATTGGTCTTGTGATATCTCATATGATATGTCACAAGTTAGAGGGGAAGGTGACATTATATGTGGTCACCTTATGTCATTTGATATTAGAGTAGAGTACTATGTATGACCTAGGGTCAATTATTTGGTTGTAGTTGGTGTATGATTTATATAACATTTTTGCATAATGGTAGATGACTATGGGCCCTATTATTTTGTTGAGTCATTATATTTATGATAGATTTTCTATGTATTAGCTTACAGTGTTTCCCTACATGATATATTATATTTACCTCATATTTTGAGATGGAAATAATACCATGTGATATGGGATATACCTCATGCCCCAACATTATATATTATCACCCAAGGATATATTATTTGATAGACATATGTGGGTATTATAACTAGTTGGCTTTCTTGGCCAACTATGTTTTAGGGATTGGGTCATGTTCGTATCACTAGTCAGTATACATGGTGGGTAGAGTCACATCCTATTACTCACTTACCTAGTTAGTTAGGTTTGCCACTTCCATCATCAACTATAGTAGTTCCTATATATTAGTCATGACATGATAGGGAGCATAAGGGTAATGAAGGTGTAAGAGTTCCTATAGTTGTGTTTGTAATTCATCCACACCAATTGAGACTTTGCATGGGATGATAATGATGATAGTAGAGAGAGGTAAGATAAATGAAAGAGGAGGTGTAGACGGCTATGGAGGAGGAGGAGGAGGTGGTTATTATTTCATGACATCAAGATTTATTATTTATACCATGGGTACCATGATGATACAGACACAAGCTAGTGTAGATGCAAATGGAGGTGTAATATGAGTAATATCCATAAGCAGAGGCATCTAATCATGGATATCCTATATCATAACATGTAAATAAATGTTATATATAGTGATATATTCATAGTGGACAATGGTGTGCTCATGTTATCTCATGTGGTTTTTTAACATTTTAGATACATGCCTCAGTTGAGTTATTTTGTGGGTGTGTTGATAGAGAGACCATTTTTGGTAAGTGATTCAATTTTTTGATATGTAGTTGATGTTTATTACATTATGTATAACTAGATATATATATTTAAATTTTGTGTGTGTGTGTGCATGTGTGTCTATGTGGGCACGTGCATGTGTGTGTGTGTGTGTGTGTGTGTGTGTGTGTGTGTGTGTGTGTGTGTGTGTGTGTGTGTGTGTGTGTGTGTGTGTGAGAGAGAGAGAGAGAGAGAGAGATTTATTGTACATCTAGTTTGTGTTTTAAAGATACTTCTAAGAAGAAGTTTAGATCGTATATGGTAGTGCATGTGACACACCATGATATTTTGGATGATGTGTTAATAAATCATGATACTAATAACATGATTAATCCTATTGTACCCTTTACCCTAGCTTATACTAGTTGGTTTTGATTGGTTGATGATGTAGTATGATAACTATAGAGATAAAGATATGTATTATAATTACCACTATGATTGGGTGATTGAGATAGACGTTAATGGTAGATAATGGTTGAAGAGTAGGATACTCATTTGGATACATATAGAGATATTAGAACATGTATAGGGTAGGTGTTTAATTTATAAGGCCATATTGAGGTCCTTCGTATATGGATAGAATCACTAAAATACACCATTTATAGGGGAAGTCTTAAGGATTGATGCATTGTGTGTCTATCACTAGATAGGTAGGGTGGACCACAATCATAGAGAAATTATTGTATTATGCTTATAGCATGTTTTTTATAGTATAAAACATTGGATCCATTGATATATATATATATATATATATATATATATATATATAAACACCTAATAAAAATAAAATAAATACATCCATAACATCTATGAATCATAAGAACACAAACACACACACACACACACACACACACACACACACACACACACACACACACACACACACACACACACACACACACACTGTGTGTGTGTGTGTGTGTGTGTGTGTGTGTGTGTGTGTGTGTGTGTGTGTGTGTGTGTGTGTGTGTGTGTGTGTGTGTGTGTGTGTGTGTGTGTGTGTGTGTGTGTGTGTGTGTGTGTGTGTTCTTATGATTCATAGATGTTATGGATGTATTTATTTTATTTTTATTAGGTGTTTATTTTTTATATATTCTATGATTTAATGTATGCTATATTTTTTATTCTTTTCTAGAAATTGGGAGCAAATGCATGGTTAAAAAGAATGATAGAAAAATGTCAAATGTAAAATATATTAGATCTCATGGAAAAATATAATTTAAGACACACTAAATCATGTTTGGAATTATGTACAATAAAAATAAATATATTTTTTAAAACACACTAAATCAAGTTGAGTGTGTAAAACATAACTAAACGACAAAGTGGAAAAAAAATTAAAACACGCTAAATGAGTCTAAAAAAACATGTAAAACATAAGCAAAATTAAAACACACTAAATCAATTTGGGAAGCATGTAAAACATAAATGAAGGAAATTAATGGAATAAAATTTAAAATGCATTAAATCATATTGGGAAATGTGCAAAATATAGATAAATTGATTGCAATAATGAAAATTTAAAACACACTAAATCAAGTTTGGAAGTGTGTAAGACATAAAATAAGTGGCAACAAAATAACAAGTAGAATAACGTGTAAATTTGTGTAAATCACTTGTTGAGAAGAAGTATAATTATTTTGTGGCTAAATCATGGTATGAATCTTGAGTATAATTTGTGAGGAAATCATAGTCCTATCCAAGGTCTTACAATTCAACTTACAAAGGGTAAACCAATGAGGTAAATAATGGGAAACAGACATGGATGGAAAAGGGAATGTTTGTGAGGAAGGCTTGGTCCTATCCAAGGTCTTATATTTCAACTCACAAAAAGGATAATAAAAGGGGTATGATCAGCTAACAAACAATATTCATCAAGGAGTAATATTAGGAATGTTATAATGAAATAATTAAGGGAAAAAGCATGATATAGGAATTTGTAATAAACTTTAGTAGGTATGAGATAAACTAACTAAGTAGGTAAGTGTTAATAATTTACTGGTTGTCAAATTCAAAATATATTTGTTCATAATAAACAAAAAACTCTATAGGAAAATAAGTGTAGTACTAATATCATCTCATGAAGGTTATATATATATATATATATATATATATATATATATATATATATATATATATATATATATATAAGAAAATCAAAATGGCCCTACCTTCTCACAGTGTGTTCCCCATTCTTTAAGACCCCTTTATAGAGATTTAGGTCTACTATGAATATTGCATACTTGCATGAGAAATTAGGTAGAATTTATACAAAACATTTGAGACCTCTTATCCCAGTCTACAAGCCTATCACACCCCAATGGACCTTGACTCTATCATGAGACTAACTATGGAATTAAGATTCATGTAGAAATAGATGTGCTAAGATATGAATCACATCTTTTGCTGTGATTTTTGACTTTTGAATTTTATTTTTGGATTTTTATCATTTAATTTTTTTAAATGATTTGTATTTTAATTTTTTATGGCTTTTTTGATTCCTCCTCCATAGAGATTCAGAATAACCAAACATGAGTGATAAAGGTGACAAATATAGATAAGCTTTAGGAGTTAGTTACAAGATACAAAATACTTAAATATTTTTTCATGTTGTTAAATAATTAATCTTTCCCATAAACAAGTATGTGATTTCAATACTAACCATATGAGTGCTTAGTATGAAGGGAGAATAAGGGGGAAATAGAGATGAAATAGATCTGTGTATGTAGTGATACAATGAGAAATGTGTTTATTAACTAATCATATGGTAAACATAGGATATTAAAAGGGCATAGATTTACAATAATGTCACAACAATAACTATATTATTGAAACAAGTGACATAACAAGCATAATAATAAATCACCCTAATGAGGAATTGGGGAAAAATAAATGAAAACTAAAATTAATTAATGAAACATTTCCAAGTGATAAGTAAAACATAAGATCAATATATTATCATATATCAAATATAAATCATATGAAATTGTAATAAATATTTTTATGAAATACCATGATGTGTTCACAAGTACTAATAAATTACGTGGCAAACATCATCCATAACATCTAATACATTCTTTTGTAGTTGTAATCTAACTTTGATCAAAGTCTCATCAATCTTTGTATAAATTCATGAAAAGGCATCTTGATGCATTATCTCTATTGAAAAATTGGGTATGTTAGAATAATAATTATGTTCATGGGGTATTCCATGTGATGGATACCCAATACAAGGAACCAATGACAAACTGTGATGAGCATACTCAAATCTATGAATAAATGTGGAGTGTAGAGAAGGTTCAGCGTTTATCTGTGAACATCCTAGAGTGTATGGTTGAGCTGGTGAAGAAGTAATCCATGGGAAATCATGAAATTTTTATTTTATTAATTAACATATATCTATATGATGTGTAGTATAATTATTATAAATACAATCAAATTCCCCATATTTAGGGATGTATTTGGCAAGTATCTTATGAGGAGTTTGGCTCTTATTTGTAGTTTATGCCTTCTCTAGTTGAATTATATCAATGTACTATTAAACTATCAATAATGAGAAGAATAATACATGCATGTACCATGAAACAAATAAGTACATTAAGGAGTAAACTATAAAATTCAGCTATATGTACTATAAATAGATCCTAAGGCTTGTTACTACTAATGTGCATAACAATACTTGGCCCAATGATCAAAAACTCTATGGATATCTCAATATGGCTCATATGTCCATCATGTTGGTAGAGGATAGAGCTTAGGCGAAGGTAGTATTCCATTACCAATAAGAGGATAACTTATAATAATATCAAGACTAGGCTAGGCCACATCAAGAGATGAGCTTAAAGTGGGTTAGCATAGTGTAGCAAAAATTTATGGAAGAAATAAGTTGTAAGGATCATCGTATCTAGAAAAATGGTAAGGTATTATCATAGCATGGTCAAGAAGCTTACTCTAAAGAGTCTCAATAATGATTGGATGAGTATATTGTGTGCTCCACCTCAAACATGTGAACATTATAATAAAAAGAACTAATATTATGTATTATAGAAGGAGAAAAAACTATATGAATAGACCTAAGAGAATGTTGTAAAGAAGACTAATATCTAAGTATCTTTACATTTTTATTTTGGGAAAATATAACTAAAAATGGGTCATCTAAATAATATCCATCATTTTAATCAAGAGAGTGAAGGTCAATACTACATGTGTTGATGATTTTATCAATCAAAGAGGTATGTTGAATAAAGTGTTTAGTTTTTATTAGAGTGATTAAAATTTTATCTAATGTTTTTTTATGAGATCAAGGTAATAGAGAAGGAGGTGATTGTGAAATTATATAAGTAGAGATATTGGAAGTTTTGATTTTCAAATTGATCTCATCTATTTCATTATCATCTAAATCTAAAAGATTAGGTGGTATGTTTCTTATTAATTTAGGGTGACCATTATAACCTCTAGTAGATATGATTGGATAATTAAAGTATCATGATTCATGAAATGGTATGCTAGGTAAAGGTTTGAGGGTAGGTATTTTAAAACACCTCATTCTTGAAATTGTTCAAAATTCCAAATATTGGTGTTTTTTTTAATCTTCTATATAGCACCATTATGGGGAAACTTAACACATTGGCATGTTGATGAGGCTATTGATCTTATGAGGTGTGTCCAAGGTTTACCAAGTAAAATGTTATACGTGGTAAGTTAAATATCATGAGATTAAAAAATACCATGATGGAGGGAACTATGATAGGAATCCAAACACACCTTAAAGGAGGCATTTGTCTTATATCATATCCTTAACATGTACTTTGAGTAGATTTGAGATTGTTTTCATAATATCCAAGTGGTTTAATGAAATCAAGAAAGGCCACACAAGTTCATAAACCTTCATCAAATAATACACATTTAAATTGGATATCTCCTATTTGGATACTAATGAAAAATGGAGGATAATCCACATAAAGAAATAATCATCAGGAATCATCAAAGAGATATGGAATTTGAGTGAAAGAGAATTATATATCATTTAATCAACATGAATAGACATTTCTTCACACTATTAAAGAATGTTATTTTTAAACCTCGACAAATAGTTTATTTCTCTACATGTGGGGAATGAGGGATATTAATTTTGAATAAAATTTGTATTAGATGATTACAATGATGAGGAGAATATCTTGTGAGTTATAAGAAATGGATTTGAGATGGGAGATGTGAAATTTTAGCTATAAGATCCCATTCATCATATCCCATTAGAATTTTATTTGATAAAGGTGCATAGTGTTGAAGTAAATCCTTTGAGGGTTCAGTGTAACTACATTAAAATATATGTTGGTAAGGTGTACTTGATTGAGTTTTAGTTAATATGGGGTAATTGATTGTATCTGATTGTGTTTATTTATATGACTTGGTTGAATCATTAATTGGTTCTTGTGTTTGAGAGGAAGAAGTAGGGATGATATAAGATTTTGATTTTTTTGAATTTGGTGTATTTAAAGGAGTAGAATTTATATTGATAGTATGTGAGTTATTGTGTAACTATATCATTGGATTTGACATTTATGAGTTTGTAGAATTTATAGGAATCTATTTTTATTTCCCGAATTCCATGATATGAGATGGGTAAGAATATTGAATAGTATATAACTTTGGGAATTTATTTTAGTTGTAAGATGGATAATGATCTATGTATGAAATTACTCTTCTCATATTATTCATATTAATAACATTCTCATCATTCATGTTAGGATCCATAAAACTTTAAATATTATTAGTAGATAGAGGTTGATTAAAATTACCTTGATGATTATGAATGGGATCCTTGTAAATAGCTAAATGAGAATTAGTTTGGTTAAGATATTTGTTTTTCATTTTAGTTTCATAAGCCTTAGATTTTATTACATAAGCTTGTTGACATGTGTGTATGAGTGATTCAAGATCAAAATTAGGTCCAAGAAGATATTCCATAGCAAAGTTTCATAATTGGTGACAAGTTTCATGAGAATAGCCCCAAATTGCATGATACTAATATAATTTGTGTGGATCATACCAATGTTTAGTAAGGAAAGTAAGATCAAGATATCATGGTGAATAGTGAAGAAGGTTATTTTAAATCTCTACTAAGGAAATTGGTTTATGGATATGTACATTATTTACTTGAGAAAATGTAGAACTAGGATGAGAATTTTTGGAAATTTGTAATGAAGGATAAGGATTCATGGGATTACTTGGAGCAAAGACATGAATGGTGTGTATGGAATCATAGATATCTATAACACCATCATTAGTTACATGTATATATTCAGATTTCAAAAGCATTTGGGTCCCTATTGAAGGGTGTGAAGGTTTGAATTGCCATATAAGGAAATCTTAACCTTTAGCTTGGTTAAGGTCTTCTAAATATTTTAGATAAATACTCTTCACATGATATTATAATTTAGAGTGAAGATCATTAGTGAATAAATGAAAAATATTATCATTATACATCTTATACTTAGATTTTTTTAGACAAGGTTTTCCATCATTTGATAAACACTTGTGTTGTTTTAGATTATAATTGATAAAATGAGCCAGGTTATTTTCAAATAGATCATTATTTTATAATTATTGAACAAATTCATTGACTATGTATTCCAAGCTAAAAATAGAATGAGTTTTAAGTAGATTATACCAATATAGAGCATCACTTAAAATGGTTTTAGCTAGTAGCTTGGTGGAAAAAAAGGTGTTAAGTTTAACATAATACTTTTATATAGGTTTCCAAAAGTCTTGAAATGTAAGGTTGTATCAATGGATCCATTATAATTAATAGTGGGAACTATGCCACCAATGTCAATGTTTGTAATTTCAGGGACTAGAGGTTCATTTTAAGAATATTTAATAACATTGTTAATAAATTCAGGTTGTGGTATAAGGTTACTATTATCTCTCAATTTTTCACACTTGGAGAGAGTTAAAGCCTTATCTAAATTGAGTGGAACATTGGATTACCTCTAGGTCTATGGGTTGCCTATAGTAGAGGTAAACCTCTAGATTAAAGGGCTAGATCCCTTGGTTTGTGTATTGAATCGCATCACCCATACTACTAGCTCATTTGGATGAAAAGGGAGAGATAAAAAATAAATTAAACTATAATAATGAGGTTATGTACCAATTATAACTTGATGACTACCAACAAATTATAATGACACTTCAAACACAAGCCTAACTTGAACATACACTAATCCAAATCTGCCCTTTGCATTAGTATTTCTCATGAAAGTTTATGAAGTAAACTTAAGCTAGGAGGAATAAACACAAGGTCATGACATAAAACTAGTGGAGAGATAACTTGATAAAAATCATGAACACTTCAAGAGAATTGTAATAGACTTTCAAAGTTGAATATGGATTAAAGTAAGGACAACATGCTAAGGAAGAAGAACTATCACTTAACAAGATCAACTAACTTAACATACACATGAAAAAACTCATGAAGATGGTAAACCATATCATTATTTATTTCTCAAAAGGATAAAATTATTAGGTATTTTCCATACTTAGGTTGAGGATTTAAACTTATCAAAAATTGGCCTAATATATAAAGAATGTGAGAGAGAAGAGAAGAAGGGTGTAAGAGAGTGAAGGTAGATAAGTGTCATGTGAGTTCAAAAATTAATAGGAGTTAGGTAATAATAATAATAATAATATACTTACAAATCCATGTATCTCCTCTAAATATGCTCTAACACTCCAAGTTGTGTAGGAGTTAAAAAACTTTTTTGACACCTTTAGTAACTTCTTGAAACTTCTCTTCTTCTTGACATATTGAAGGACAAGTGGACTTCCTGATGGTTATATAAGTTTATCCTAACTATTTAATATAATCTTGACACCTCTAAACTGATACCAATATATTCTCTTTGACACATCACCTCTATCTTCTGTAAGGTGTCTAAAGGACTCGTCATCTCCTCAGGCCTTTTTGCACACAAGTGTCAAAACTTGGTTTCAGTTGCTTTATCTCATAAAAACTTCATGGGTGGCCTATTAATACCATATTGGACCTAAAACAATCATTTTTAGGCCTCAAAATATCCTTAACAAGTCATTCTCTACCAAAAGCCCCAAATTGGCCTTCTTACTTATAGCCCTAAAATAGTACAAACCTCTTTGTGTGGAATAAATTATAGGGGATCTTGAGAATATAAGGGAATATTTTAGTACCATTTGTCTTTATATCTCTAAGTTTAATTTCATGATCTAAGAGTGAGTAGATATGTCCTTTTCTTCCATTTCTCTCTCCTAACTAGGCCTCAATTAGGCCTCCATGCCAAGAGAGTCAAAAATGCCTCTACATAATTCCCACACATGCCAAACCCAAGAAAAGTGTGTGATTTAGTTATAATACATCCTTCCCTACCTCCATATCAAATTTTAAGTTCTCAATTGTTGTACGAACCAATAAAATAGAAAAAATTAATCATTTTAGCCTTATTCCATACGATTCCATACACTAATATATCAAATAATTGCATGGGGTGATGATTAGGTGATTTTTAAACATGTTATGGGTGGTTTGGAAGTTTTTTTAATCCATGTGGAGGCATGAAATTGAATTTCTCTCTCACCTAGTTTTTATAGCTCTCCCAAGCAACCTGAAAGTGGTTTGAACTCTTAACGATAGTTCATAAACTTGGAAGCATGAAAACACCAAATAATTATTCAAAATTAAAGTTTTATAAGGTATTTAACATCACCTAGAATATCAACATCCCATTCATCTTGTGTGTTTTATATCAAGTAAAATAATATGACCTCTCAAGTTGAAACTAGGCATTTTGTGAGATCTGAGAGTAAACTTGGTTAGTGAGAATCATCCTGAAGTTATTGTGAGATAAAATTACCCTCATGTGGTCTATGATAATTTCCTTTACCTCTAAAAATTTCTATCTTTTCACAATCCTTCATCAAGTCTCTACTACATCTCAATGTCTAAACCTAGGTTTCTTGCACTAAACTATCCAAGAAACCTTAACTCCATATGTTCTTTTATTTACCCTCATTTTCAGGTGTTTAAAACCTCATGAAAGGTTTTAATATGATTTCACCATCCTCTCAAGTCTCTATAATTCTAAATTCACCCCAACTAACTTCACCTTTCCACTTCTCTTAGGGTTGACTAATCAAACCTATCTATGTTTGTACTTAAGACTATGTAGGGTCTAAATAGGGTCTGATGCATTTGTATTTTTACTTTTCTTGAGTTTGAGTTTTTCAAGAGGATACATCACACTATTTAAATCATACTTAACTAAATTACCTTATTCATATCTCCCTAAAGTTTCTTCAAGTAAAACTAGACCTTTTAAGAGTAAGCAAACTTGTACCTATAGTTAGCTAAGTAGGCAGATTTTAAATATTTTTCATTAGGTATAATGGTGTGATTGGATAATTTATCACCATTGAATCACTAAAATTATTTCATATTAATTTCCCTCATATTCTTGAAGATCCTTTAGACCCATCCAAATAGGGAACTAATCTTATGAGTCTTAGGCATAATTGTGTGTTGAGTTTCATGGCCTATGACCCTTGTTTTTCACTTCCTCTATTCCAACCCCTTGCTCTTGATAACTTGAAAATATTTAGTTCCCATCTAAACTCCCACACATTCATATACCATTTTCAATATTTTGATATACCTTTAGTTTCTAGATATACCTAGGGTGACTGTGTATATATAAGGTGACTTTGTGGACAGGGTTATGACCCCTATTTTGATCTTAAAACTTTTGTCTTAGAACATCCTTACCCTTACTAACTTGAGTTATATTATATCCTCCAAAACATATACAAACACAATTATTTTCACAAGTTTTGAGAAACTTATAGTTATTCATATAGACCTATAGGGCTGTATATCTACATATGTGTACCCATCGAATGGTTTAAGAACTTAGGTTATTAGAGCCCTTATTGAAACATGTAACTCTCAATCTTATATCATGTTATTGACTGAAATTAATAACTCATTAAAAACCCTTGGAAATTTTATATTTAACCATCAATTGTGGTTGTAGGTCTCTATTTAGATAGTTTGACTTTTTTTAAGCTTTAGGACCACATTACCACTCTTTAAAACTATCCATAGATATATATAGTGTTGTATTATGATGTTTTAATACTTACTTAATTCTCTAAAGTTAAAACTTCACCCTTATACTATCTTAATACCAATCTTAACCAATAGGTTGGTTGTAGGTGTTAATGGAACACCTTGACTACATATAAGGCTTCTTAGGTCTTAAAACCAATATCCAAACCTTGTAAAAGGATCTATCATATTTTTTTTGTGTTATAAGATCTTATTAATTATCTAAGGACTCCAAGCCTATGAACAACCTTACAATCAAGATAAAATTTCTTAATAGGTTGGCTATGGATGTTCATGAGAAGATATTTTGACTAGGTGTATTACTTGAATTAGGCCTCTTCAAATAGGTATATCACTTTGAATCCATTAAAATTAATTAGGAGTACATACTAATTTAATTACTAATCTCCATTATCATATTCAAGTCACATTAAAATTTTGCATACATTATCTATACACACAGTTTGTAGGTCTCTTTAGGTATGTTAGCCCCAGTCTTTAGTCTTTCAATGACCTCAAATGCATGGATATCATTATTTTTTCATGACACTATTCAAACTAAACCATCACCTTGTTTCATGCTTGTAACATATTCATCAAACATTTTCAACCATTAAATTGTACCTAACTTTGCAGACCTACAAGTGGTAGGTGATGAAGACTGCAACATTATTTTTAAAGCCTTTGAAAAGTGATAAACATGACTATTTGGACTAAAATTAAATTTTATGATTTGGATAAATTCATTTACTAGGAAATATAAATTTAAACTCCTTAAAAACATGTTCAAACTCACTTCAAGTCAATTGAATTGTAGACATGAAGAACACACAATCCATAAAAGGTGAATGAAGAAGTGGCCTTTTAGGACTTATATAGTATACTCAATTGATCAATAATCCATGAATGGATTTTGAGGGAGTATAATACCATTTAAGATTCACTTATATTTACTTTACTACCTAGAGAAATCAAAAACATAAAACAATTACCAGTCATCTCAAACTATGCACAAGAATCACTCTACTTTCCAAAAGACTTTCCAAACATTCACCATGATGAATTAAGCTATGTGAGTAATCTTAAAACTTTTTAGAACATAATCCATCTAGTTTTTTGTAGACAAGAATTCACAATTTGCTTTGTAGTTGATTTAAACTCAGCTTGTGAGGTTTTGAGCTCTCAAAAAGTAGTTTAGGATCTTGTTGATTGTTTATAAATATAATAGAACCAATCCAATTTCTAATTCCAAAAATTTGAATCCCACAGTGGTCCCAAACTTTGGCCAAAATATCAGCCCCCAACTCTACTTGTATGGCTTGTACCATCTATTTTAATTTGGGCTTCACTAGCTTGTGAATGTAATAATGGAAGATAGAGAAATTTTCATATAACTGTGGAGGTCCAACCATTTTCCAAATATTTTTCCTAACCTATAAAATTCCAAAGGATTTTATAAAGTTTTTTTTACTTGTAAGTGACTTCAAGAGTCTGTACAACTTCCTTTAACTCCTCAAATAAGCATTTAAATCTAAGAATCTAACTTTATCTAAAAATTTGATAGGTGTGGAAGTTTATTAACTGATCAAACATCCTTTAAATGTGTATGTTACATAATTTTATCTTTATTTAATTTGACATATATCAATGTTATCTAAAAATCACATTTATATGCATTTTCAACACATTAGAGCGAGCAAATGATCCTCAAAATTTCCAAAACTTCATGAAATGTTGAGAAAAAGTGTTTAACACATGAAATTACATTAATCAACCCCTAATCACCTATGACACAACTTTACCATGACTTATTTCCTCATGACATGCCTAAACCACTATATTACCACAACATGATTTTACCTTAACTTCTCCAAACTAACTTTAAACCATGCTAACAAGCTTAAATGAAGACTCTAGGGACTATATAGGGTATGACATGACCACATGAAAATACCATGTCGAGTTTGAATTTAGAGGGGGTGGACAAATTTGACTTGGGGTCAAATTTGGTTAATAATTAGCATGTTCATCTCTAAGGGGGGTGGGAAGCATTAGGGTTTTACACCGACCATGGAGTAGGTTGGGGTGATTTTTAAAATGCATTAACTAATTTTATATTTACATGATTTGATTGGAAATATTTGTTTTTAAGTATCTATTTGATTTAAAGTTTGTAATAATAATTAATTAGTGTTAATGGTATTTTGACTAGTGAAACCAGCATGGGATGCATTGGTGTTATGTGAAGAATTGAGATTTTGAAATGTAATAGTAGTTTGAGATGCATAGTATTTATATGGATTTGAGTATTAATTTGGGTATTTTGAGTGGACCCACTAAAGGCCATTCTTACCATGTTTGTAGCATGGTTGGCATAGAAGATGAAGAAGACATGGAAGATGATGATATGCTAGTATAGGGAGGTGTGAGAGAGGATAAAGATGTAGTAAAATTCATAGAATGACTTATCCCAAATCTTGTAGCAAAGGTAGGTGAAGTTGAATGGGGTTCTCCAATATGAGGTCTCATCATGAGTTTATAAATTAATGTGGGATCCTTACCCTAATGCTGAGGGTTTTTATTTATGAATAGGATCATTTTAGATGTGTAATTAAGATCACTTTCATCCTCTATTATTTATAACAATAGAGGGTTAAGAGAAGTAGAATATGGGGAGTCCCATATTTGGTAGTTCTAATATTAATGTATGATATGGTAGATATAAATTAGATACTTTATGAGGATTAGTAAGGCTCATCATGTTTGTTTTATTTTATTTTGAAGCTTTATCAAATATTGTTGCATATGAAAACATTATCTAGACACATACTAAGGAAATGGAGATCTAAAACATAAAACTGAATAAGATAGAGTTGGTCGATGTAGTTTGATTAACAAGATAATAGAAAAATTAGAAACACTAGGTCAAGCTAGTGAATCTAGATAGATAAGTAGGAGAATGAAACAATATACATACTAATGAGGTTGAGTTGTTTGATTTAGTTGGAAAAGTAGGGAAATAGAATAGTTTATGTATTGACTAGGTTGAGCTCATCAATCTAGTTATAAAAATAGGAAGATAAAATAGTCTATAAGTTGACTAAGTCAATATGATCGATGTAGTTGGAAAAGTAGGAAAATATAATAATTTGTGTACTTAGTAGGTTGAGTTAGTCAATCTAGTTAGAATTATGAAGACAAAATTGTTTTTAAACTAACTAGGTTGATATGGTTAAACTAGTCAGAAAGGTAGGAAGACAGAACCATTTATAAGATGACTAAGTTAAGTTGGTTGATCTAGTTAGAAAAGTAGGAAAACAAAACAATGTGTGTATTGACTAGGTCAAGTTGGTCAAACTAGTTGGAAAGGTAGGAAAATAGAATAGTTTGTAAGTTTACTAGGTCAATTTAGTTGATCTAGTTTTGTAGTCTATAAAAATTATAAATAATCTAAATCTAGATGATTTAGTTTTAAATATAGATATGAAGTTAAGCACATAGACAACTAGAGTGAGTTGGTCAATCTAGTTGAAACACACAACACAAAAACTATATCAATGTTGGGTAATATAGTCTATAAGATACAATAAAGTGGTAAATAACAAGTAATAATTATTTAATTTAGATGTTAACTAATTATTCAAAAAAAAGATATGGAATTTTATATTAAGGGTTGTGATTGGTAGTGTAGGCTTTTAAAGATATTATCTTATCCATTGAATAGTGTTAGTCTAATATTTTTGAGTGCTAAATATGTAAGAATTTCCATTATCATATCCCACTAGACCAAGTTTCAAGGGTAAGATGGAAGTAAATTATTAGTTCTAACCACTAAATGATTCACCACCCAATCAAATGGATGGCTAGATTCCTAAGGTTCAATACAAAGAGAAATCCTAGGTGTTTATAAAATACCATGTGTTGAGGTCTGTCTCTATTGGTGTGTCTATATAATTAAGGTTGTCATTTATGTCTTAGAGGTGTTTTTGAGAAGAGACATGGTAAGTATTCATGATGACTCAAGCATAGCCTAGTAAATTCTTGAGTTCTGCATAAGATATTAGCTCTATGTTATGATATGACAAGATTGTGAGAATATGTGAAATTGTAATTGAGAATATTACAAATGTGTTTTGTCATGTTAATTAGTTTCAAGTTTCATCTATAATATCAAAAATTTATGGTACCTAGTAGGTCTGGTTGATGACCTAGTTCCTTGAGTATAGACATGGATTGTAAAGGCATGATGATGGTGATATAGATGTAAATGAGCTTGAATGTATTAAATTAAGTGGTAGATCACATGATAAGATGTTTTTAACATATGAGTGAGGTGAAAATTACATCTACAATGTTAATAAATTTAGGTATTAAGGCTTAGTCTTTGTATGAGAGACCTAATGTGATGGAACAACCCTAGTAACATAGTGAGATGAGCTATATGAGACTTGTGTGAAGAAGGATGATATAACGTGAGATTTATATGATTTAATTTTAAATGTGTGTCATTATTTTATAAAAATTTAAGAGGTTTTCAAGTGTTTTCAAGATCTAATTATGACTAGTGGTTCTAGACCCAATGTGCATAGAGACTTAGTGTAGTCCAAAGAAGGGTCAAGTTAAGTTTATAAGGTGATAAATCACATATGAGCATGGATTAAGGTTCGACATGGTATGATGAATATTTTTACCAAGTATAAGGTCATAAATTGAAGGAGAAGGCAAGAAATCATGTTTTGAGGTCTCCTATGCATGCAAAATGAAGAAATGAGAACCTAAAAAGGAATTTTAGATGCTCATTGGCATGTGTAAACTTTTTATGGTGTCTTAAGACTTTTGGGAGAGATGGGAAATGGTCATATTTTACATCTCCAAGCATTATTTTAGAATTTTAGGGGTAATATTGTATGAGCAATTGCTAACACCAAAACTAGTCTAAAACCCTCTCAAAACCCTTATAGTGACTAGATTGGATAAATCTTATTGATAATGACCTAGAATGAATTTATAATTATTGTTTTATGTTTTTATGTTGTATATTACTCCATCAAGAATCTCCAAGTGATAGTGGTGTGTCAAGGTAGTGAGCAAAACCTATAGAAAAAATGCTTATTTTTAAATAATTTGATGTTATAAGTAGGGTTGACTAGGTCAATGCATGCAAGTGAATGGAGGTTTAAGGTAAATATTTTTTATTTATGTCTGTGGTGTTAATTTTTCAATTTATATCTTCTTTGTCAATAATTTTTATCACCCAAGTTGACCTATTGCTAAAATGGCTAACAGTGAAAATATGAGAAAAACCAGTCAAAGTAAGAAAGGGTTTAGGGATTGGTTTTAGGTGATTAGGAATGAATAAAATTGTTTGGGGTCTTTTTTCAATACCTATACCTCATTTTCCCTTGGTTTTTTTTTTTTATGATCATACACAAGCGAGAAAGTGCTCTTAAGATGACTTATTTGTATGAGTCAAGGCAGTGAAAGAGTGAGTTTCAAAGATTAGTCTACATATTCTAAATTTTCCATTTTAAATCTATTTATTTGAATTTTAAGTTGATATTATAATATCTTATTATCATCCAAATTCCATTGTATGTTCAATAAAGTGTCCCTAGAGGTGTCACAAGTCATGATCACCATGACTAGTTCTTAAGGTAAAAATGATAGCTTTAGGTTTGCCAAGTGAAGTGAAGTATATGAGACCATATGACAAGAGAAAAAATATCACATACACCTATTTATTTTATTTTTTATTTAAATTATCTATTAATTCTTCATTGAAGGTATAGATACATGTTAAGGAGTTTTAATATAGAAGCTAAAGTGGCTTGTCTAGCTGTGTTACAATAGTGAAAGAGAGACTTGACAAATTAGTCAATAAAATCAATGGTTTTCACTAGATTATGATATATATACATTTTTTAATTATATATGAGACTCATAAAAACTATTCATGTAAAGGATAATTCATGTAACTTCCATTGAAAGTACTAAAGATAATGATCTTCAAGACTATGTTTTCAAGGTGTCTGACAATTTTCTATGTGTTGATAAGAAAGATGTTTTTATGGTGTTTTATACTGAGATGGATAATAAAAATAATTTTAATATGTTGAGGATATCCATAAGTATCATTTTAATTCAATTAGATTCATTAAAAGTGATCAATATGGTGTGAAGAGTCAAAGTTTGTTGGCTAAGTGTTAGTAGAAGGTTTAGAGTCTACATAGGTTGAGTAGAAGATTATTTTTTTCTCATAATAACTATGGGGTCATGAGGTGTCCATAGATATGAACTATTTTCATTATTTATAGGTAAAAGTGTAATTTTTACCTAGATGTTCATGATTGAGTTTCAGTGTGCAGTGGCAGTTCTAAGTGAGCTTATAGCAAGAGAGTTCTTGAGGCTTATTGTCTTATATGGTGATGTATAATGGACATGGATAGGTTTTTAAAGTCATGGATATTATATTCATGTTTTTTTATCACAAATTTATGTAATATATTTGTTTTTATGCTTTAGATACTCAAGACATATTTTTATTGTGTGTGAAGGCCTAATGGTGAACAGTGTAAATAAAGGGGTTCAAGGGGTGAGTGGACCCTCTCGGATTTACTAAGATTATATGAGATTATTATAGACCTATTTGAATATTTTTAAAGTTTCCCATCCATTATATGATCCCCATGTTTTTATAATAAGTTCAAGCAGTAACATGTGCATGGGTAGGCCTAATTGTTTTAGGTCTCATTAATGCCTAATTAAAGTTTGGGGCTAATGAGGTAATGGCTAACAAAAGGATTGGTTATTTCATGATGGTAACATGTTATAAATTCCATTTTAATATTTATCCATGTATTCAAAGGATTGTGGCTGGCCAAGATGGGTGAGAGCAAGTAAATGGTATAAAGGCAAGGCCTAATTACCCTATTTGGGAAAGTAAGAGAAGTGTGGAATCAAGAGAAGAAGAAGAGTTCTTGGAGTAAAATTAATTCATTGAGTGACATCAAAGGGATAAGATGATCAGATATTTTTATCTAACATATCTTTTTTAGGTGGATGATAAGGTCAATGGACCTAATAATCCTAGAAGAGGCATGTTGATTGAGTGAGCCTAAGAGGTTGTTTGAGTGAAATTGTAGGGTAAAGAGTGTAAAAGAATATGGTCATATATAATTTGGTTTTCAATAGGTTTTTTAAGGTTATCAGATATCATAGGTGACTTGGTTGGTTCTAAATTACCTAGGGAGTTAGAGGCTCCTTACAAGAAGACTAGTTGAATGGGGCTTAACTAGGTAGGGGTTGGAGCCCCTTATAAAGTTGATGATTCAATAAAAAAATTATATTTAAATTATAGGAATATAGTACATGTGCATGGTTTAGTGATTTTTATTCCCCAAGAGGGTTTCCCACATATCTCTTGTGTTCTCTTGTGATATGCTTATGTAGTTATTTATTTATGCATTGATATTTTATGTGAATGAATGCTTTATGAAATGATGAATGTAATTGAATATTTGTTGTTATCTTATCCACCCCCCTCTTAGCAACTACTTCTAGTAATTGGTATCAGATCATGGCTCTTTGGAGAAGGCCTAACAGCCTAAAGGAGATCATATGAGAGCAAGCATGACTAAAGTATAAAGAGGTTGCTTGATATTGGTTGATCTAATAATTTTTGTCTATAATGGATTCATGGTATTTAGTATCATGTCAAAAAAATTATGGTTTTTATCACGAGGTTATAGCAACCTCAAAAGAGATCAAAGGCTAAGATGGTCATCAAATAAGGTATGAGAATTTCTTTAAAAATTATAGCTTTCCATGTAAGCAAAATGAGAATGGAATTTTTGAAAATAAAAAGGAGAAATAGTAGTCCCTAAGGGAGCTATAGGCTTAGGGGTAACTATCAAGGTAATTTATCAACCCATATAAAATATGAATGAGTTATAAAACCATTTTGGTAGCCAAATGTGGATAACAAAATATGATATAACAAGTACATAGACAAGAAGGTATAGGTATGTATAGGTATCTTGGTAGGTAAAGGCTCATGAGAGTTAATGATTGGTCTATAAGACCAATGCCATTCTTGGTAGAGGTATTGACCATATGTTTCAAGAACTGGAGATGATCATCAAACAAGAGTTGAGTTGAACATATAATGTTGTCATAGATGAGAAGGGGTTTTATTAGAAACCTAATTATGTTGTTGAGACCGATTTGAGGTTTAGTTGAGACTTCATGATGTATAAAGTTTGGATTTTATTATCAGTATTTAAGTCATATAAATTGAATTGAATAAATAAGGTTTTCAAGACTTCATGAGACAATAAAAAGATAGTGACTATAAAATGACTATAGATTTGATTACTTTGAATCATTACCATATGGATTCAATTGATTTTTGTTGAATTCTAAGGTAACATTAGGATCATGTAATGCATGATAAAAATGTATGAGGACCTTTCAAAAGTGTTTGAATTACAAAATTGATCTATATAATCTTACTAGGTCTAATATATTATAAGAATCTTAACAAAGTTTGATGCTGGTTTGATAGAGGTATGTCACAAAGATTGATGTCTCACAGACCTAGTTGGTAGATTTCCAGATGGAAGTCATTTTGAACTAAGTTTGAGCCATGATTCATTGTAAAAAATAAAAGGAATAGACTATATCATGAAGAATGCTTTTGATATGATACATTGAAAATGAATATATCTATGTATAGACATCCAATATTATTCTTTAGAATAATGCTATTGTTTTTTAAATAGACCTAATGTGTGGATCTCTATGCTTTGTCAATGTTAGGAGTTACTTCTTTAGGTTTTACTAGATATCAAGCAAGAAGGTTGATTTTCATGTTTATGAAGGCCAATGATGTGTTGGGAAAAATTTAAAGGAGAGCATGATCATATGGGGAGCTTTGTTTCATTATGATTAAGGAGTTGTCTACATCATTAGATTCAAGACTAAGGTAAGGTAAACATCTATTTGGGTTGGTAAAAATAAGATCAATAGTGTGCACATAGTTTTAGGAGAAAGGAGGAGATTTTGACCTTGTTTAAAATAAATATGAATCAAGTAACATCTGATGTTGTCATATGTTCAAAATCAAACAAGGTAGAATACTGAGGTAATTAAGTAAAAAGATTTGAGGTACAGGTCAGCTTATCAAAGCCTAGAGATTGTGATGAGTATGATGTTAATGGAATTTTACGTGTTTCTTCAAGAGCTATATAAGTAGGTATTCATTAAGGATTAGGTAACAAGGTATGAAGAGATGGATGGATTAAGGTGAACACCAAGAGAATTATGAGAAGAAGGAAAGTTGTTTGATTATATTAAGAGTATATGGAGTTGTTTGTAGATCTATTAGGTTGAGGTGACCTATTAAAGGGTACCATGAGTTGTGTCAATCCCTAATGACTTGGGAAGTTTATTTGAAGATATGTGGAGCTTTCATAGAGTTAATGGGATCTAACTCAGATGGATTAATAAGTTTGAATAGAAGTATGTATGGACAAAGGGGGAGCTTGATAGATCTATTAGTGGCCAAGTCCAAAGATAAATAGTTCTATTAGATATGAATTTTTCATTGATGTCAAAGGGGGAGAAATACTTGATAAGGAGATCCAACTTGGAGAGATGAAAGTAGTCTATTAGATTAGAGTGTTTGCCATCAATAATAAAGGGGGAGCTTATTGAGGTATGTTTCTATTGGTGTGTCTGTAGCATTAAGGATATCATTTATGTCATAGGTAGACAAAGTTCATTGATGTCTTATAGGTTCTCTTGAGAAGAGACATGTTAAGTATTCATTATGACTCAAGCATAGCCTAGTAGATTCTTGAGTTCTGCATAAGATCTTGGATTTATGTTATGTTATGAAAAGCTTATGAGAAGATGTGAAGCAGTAATGGAGCATAGTAAAAAGGTGTTTTGGCATGTTAATTAGTTTCAAATTACATATATAGTATAAATAAGGTCTCAATAAGGTGTGGTACCTAGTAGGTCTAGTTGATGACCTAGTTCCTTGAGCATGGACATGGCTTGTAAAGGCATGATGATGGAGATATATAATTGAATGATATTTAAGGTATTAAATGAAGTGGTATATCACATTACAATATGTTTTAAACATATTATTGAGGTGGAAAGTACATCTACAATGGTAGGAAGGTCAAGTATTAAGGTTTAATCCTTGCATGAGAGACCTAGTGTGATGGAATAGGCCTAGTAGCATAGTGAGATGAGTTATATGAGACTTGTGTGAAGAAGGATGATATCATTTGAGATTTATATGATGTCATTTGACATGTGTGTGTGATGGTTTGAGAGTAATTCAAGAGGTTTCCAATTGTTTTCAAGATCCAAGTATGACTGGTGGTTCTAGACCTAACATGCATAGAGACCCAGTGTGGTCTAAAGAAGGGTCAAGTTGAGTTTTCCAAGTTATAAATAACATGTGTATGTATTTAGGTTTTACATGTTATGGCAAGTATTTTGACCAATTATGAGGTCATAAATTAAAGGAAAAGGAAATAAATCACATTTTGAGATCTCTTGTGCATGCAAAATGAAGAAATGAGAACCCAAGAAGGAAGTTTAGATGGTCAATTGCATCTCTAAATTTTTAATGGTATCATTAGTTTGGCATTTTAGGGGCAATACTATATGAATAATTGCTAACACCAAAAATCATCTAAAACTCTCTCAAAACCTTTTTAGCAACACAATTCGATAAATATTGTTGAAAATGAAATAGAATGGATTGGTAAATCCTATTTTATTTTTATATGTTTACATTAATCAATCAATCATCTCTATGTGGTAGTGATATTTTAGGGTAGTGAGTAAAACCTAGAGAAAAACCTTTATTTTTGAAGAGTTTGATACTACAAGCAGGGTTGACTAGGTCAATGCATAAAATTTAATGGAGGTTGAAAGTAAATACTTGTTATTAATATCCACTATGTTATTTTTGAAATTTATATATTCTTTTTCAATCATTTTTTCACCCAAGTTGACCTATCACTAAAATGTCTAATAAAGAAAAGAATGAGAAAAACTAGTTAAAGTGAGAAAGGGTTTAGGGATTAGTTTCAATTGTTTAGGGATGTATAAAATTATTTGGGGTATTTTTTAAATAAATATACCTATTTTAACTTGGTTTATAATTTTTTTTATTATAATACACAAGCAATAAATTGCTCTCAAGTTGACCTGTTTATATGAGTCAAGATAGCAAAAGAGTGAGTTTCAAGGATTGGTATATATGTTCTACATTTTCCATTTGGAATATATTTATTTGTGTTTTAAGTTGATTTTATAAATTTTTATGATCATCCAAATTCCTTTTAATTTCAATAAAATGTCCCTATAGGTGTGATAAGTCATGATCACCATGATTGGTTCCTAAGGCAAAAATGATATCTTCAGGTTTGCCAAGTGAATTGAAGTATGTGAGACCTTATGACAAGATAAAATGCATTTGATGCACTTTTTTATTTTTTTTGGTATGTAAATTATATTTTCATTCTTCATTTAAGGTATAGATATAGTTTAAGGAGTTGTAATGTGGAAGCCAAAGTGGCTTGTCTAGCTGTGTTAAAATAGTGAGAAAGAGACTTGACAAATTGGTCTATAATACCAATAGTTGTCAATAGAGTTTTATATATATATATATATATATATATCCATTTTATAATGATATATAATACTCATATAAACTATTAATGTAAATTATAATTCATGTAAGTTCTATTACAAGTATTAAAGATAATGATCTTCAAGATTGTTTTTAGGGTGTTGATAAGACATTTTTAAGGTGTTTTGTACTAAGATGTAGAATGAAAATAATATTAAGATGTTGAGGAGATACCTAAGGATAATTTTAATACAATCAAAGTCATTAAAATTTCTCAATATGGTGTGAAGAGTCAAATTTTATAGATTGAGTGTTGGTAATGTTTGGTAACTTTGAGTGAGCTTCTTACAAAGAAGGTTTAGAGTTTGCATAGGTTGAGTCAAAGATTATATTATTTCTCATAATTAACCTAAGTTAATTATGTGTCTATAAATTTGAATATTTTCCATTATTTATTAGTAAAATTATTCTTTTGGTTGAAATGTTCATGACTGAGTTTCAATGTGCATTAGCAGTTTTGAGTGAGCCCGTAGAAAGAGATTTCTTGAGGTCTATTGGCCTTTATGTTGATGTATAATGGAAATGGAGAGTTTTATAAGTAATTATTATATTAATATGTTTTTAGGACATATTTGTGTGAGGTAATCATTTTTATTCTTTAGATTCTCAAGATAGAATTTTATTGTGTGTGAAGGCCTAATGGTGAATAGTGCAAATGAAGGGGTTCAAGGGGTGATTGGACCATAAAAGAGTTATGAGGATTATTTAAAATTATAAAATACCTATTTTAATGTTATTTTAAGTTTCCCATCCATTTTTTGAGCCCTAAGGTGTTATTAGAGGTTCAAGTGGTAACGTGTGCATGGGTAGGCCTAATTATTTTAGGTCTCATTAAGTCCTAATTGAAATTTGTGGCCAATGAGGTAATGGCCAGCCAAATTATTGGTTGTTTCATGATGTTAAAATTTTATAAATTCAATTTTAATAGTGATCCATGTATTCAAATTAATGTGGTTGATCAAGATGATTGAGAGCAAGTAAATGGTATAAAGGCAAGGCCTATTTGGCCTATTTGGGCAAGTAAGAGAAGTGTGGACTCAAAAAAAGAAGAGATCTTAGAGGATTAGAATAAAATAATTTAGGGCCATCATAGAGATAATATTATCAAATTATTTTATCTAACATATCTTTTTTAGGTGGATGATAAGGTCAATGGACCTAATAAGCCTAGAAGATGCGTGCTGAGCACGTGAGCCTAAGAGGTTGTTTGAGTGAGATTGAAGGGTAAAGATTGAAAACTAAGGTGGTCATCTATATTTGAGTTAGAAAAAAAAATTTAATGTGATCATATATTATAGGTGACTTAGTTTTTGACAAGTTACCTAGGGGGTTGAAGCCTTCTTGCAATATAGAGCTTATAGAAGACTAGTTGAGTTGGTGATTAACTAGGTAGAGGTTAGAGGACCTTCTGAAGTTGGTGATTCACTAAACTTTAGATATTGACATTATAGTACTATACTCCATGTGAATGGTTCAATGGGTTTTATTCCCCAAGAGTTTTTCCCACATATCTCTTATGTTCTCTTGTGATATGCTTTTGTATTTATTTTTTTATTCATTGATATTTTATGTGAATGAATGCTTCATGGAATGATCAATGGAATTGAATATTTATTATTATACAACTAATTCACCCCCCCTCTTAGTATCTACTTCCAACACCATGAGGTACATGAAAACTAAAGACTATGTTTAGCTTTATATTATGGCTATGAGTCTGGGGCAAGCCCCTCATGCCATAATATATGTAAAAAATAGACAAGGACCTTAAAAATAATATAATGTATCCCTTCATGATAGTATCTAAGTAGTTTAAAAATTATTGATACATAATTTGTATGGAAAGCCAATCAAAATTGAAATAAAGGTGAAAATAAATTTTATCAAAAAATAAGTTTGTGATTTTTGATATAAAATAAGAAAGTAGCCAATTAGAAATTAAAGTGATTGTAAATAATATAAAATAGAAGCTAATTTCCTTTTCTTATGCTATAAAATTGAAACATACAGATCAATATTGATCAAGTCAATCTAGTTAGGCAAACAAGAAAAAATAAAGTTAAGTTAACCGACTTAGTTTGTTGAAAAATAGGATAGAACAAATAAAGTTGACCCTATCAACATAGTTTGATGGTATAAAAATAGCCATTGAACTAGATTGATCTAATCAATCTAGTTGACTATGTGGGTATGGTTTTATAGAACTAAAAATTTGAAAAAAATAGTAAAAAATTTGAATTTTAGCTAAAATGTTAGAAATGAATATGCTTAAAATTTGACAAAATTAGAATATTAGGCCATTTAGAATGAACCTAGAAGATACAAGTTCAACCAGGTCAACATTGTATTTTTTTCTTAGAATGTTGAATTGTTATTTGACTAGGTTATCCAAGTAATTTTTGATCTTATAAAGGCAAAAAATAGTGTTAGTGAACAAAATAAAAATAGTTGATATAGTTTAAATAAGATTAATACAAAATAGTAAAACTGAATACAAAAAAGAATGAAATCAAGTAGGTTGATTCAATTAGGCATAGGAGACAAAATAAATGACTAGATCAATCAGTTTGAATCATTTATGTGGAATTAGAAACCTTACACACAAAAAATAGAACTGGGAAAATAGGTTTGATAAAGTTAGAAACCTACATGCATAATATAAAACTAGGTTAATATGGTCTACCTGGTTGAAAACCTATGCACAAAAAAATAGCACTAGGTCGACATGCACGACCTAGTTGAAAACAGGCACATAATATATAATACTAGATATATGGGCTCAATCCAATTGACTATAAATGAAAATTTAAAAATTTAAAGTGTTAGATTCACATCAAATTCATCAGAATGTATGAAATGGATTAGGATGGGTCTACAAATTATTTTTCTTAGTGGATTCCAAGCTTGAATAAGGTAATCTTACCAAAATAATTCATTGCATAGATATTTATATCAAGGCATGACCAATTCAGATCTATTAAACCTAACTAATGGATATCTTAACATACTACATCAAAGGAGAGGGTTCTAAAACCACTAAACAAATGATATTATGAAATAACCCTAGCTAGGCCTAAAATACATAAAAAATATCTAATATAGTGATCTCTAAAGCTTATGGCACAAAGTGTGATAATTAATAACAAATAAAATAAAATATGAAATGAGAACTCTACTCAAGTTAATGTAGAGGTAAATTAAGCAAGGAGTACAAAATTCATCCTAATACTTTGTGCAATATCTAATCTACTATATTAAAGAATAAAATTTAAGATTACTTACCTTGAATTGAACCTATCATGCCTTAATCTCTCCCTTGACCAATTGTGTTTTACAAAATGTTTTTGTGGCTTTGTAGGGATCACACTATATAAATCAGATCTAAACTAAAAGACTCTTACTTTTCATCCAAGACTTTCTCATAATACAAGCTTCTTTCCCTCCAAGGTAAAACCCTAAGCAATGACCCCTCCAATGTAGAAATAGAAAAATTATGAGTTGTAACAATGCACAAATGAATGTTCCTCCCTTTAAAAATAAAGTGAAGGGGGTATTTATATCCAAGGATTGATCCTAAACCCTCCTAGTAATTTAAATAAGAAGGTCATCCAAGTTGATCTTGTTGTTAACAGAGGTTCCTAAAGCATCAAAACATGTTAAGGATGAGGATATTTGTGATATATTGGATGTATATAAAATAACGTATTGTATTCATACAAGAGTTTAGATAACAAAAACATAGTAAGTATTAAATATCCTACATTATTTAGGAATTAAGAACAACCATTGTTTCATAAATAGAAATAAAGCATTTAGATTAATTAGATAGATGGTAACCAAAACATTACACACAAGAGTACACACAAAGAATATAATAAGAAATCACATAGGTAACCATAACCAGATGAATCTCTATTGATCTCTTCAAAAGTGGAACCATCTTATTCTTCTAAATAAAAGTATATATAGATGTTTCTAGTCTATGAATATTCTTCTTCTTCTCATACTTGGCACCAAAATTAGAGTCTATTCATATTCTAACCTATTACAAGTCATGAAGATAGGACAATATAGACTTATACAATGACAAAATGAGTACATAACATTGAATATCAGACAAATATCCTGCATAACTTTACAATCCAAATTCTTTTACCAATACTTTCCTGGACTTAAAATGATGTCTCATCTTGAGAAAACATCATAGGATCCTCAGAGAATTCACAATTTACTAGAGACTTAAATAATGGTTAAACCAGTAAGATTCATAGTAATCACTCAAGTTGGCATTTCTAGTTTTCACCTATTATGCACTACTTAGCTAGCCTTTTGGGTTTTCAACTAAGTAACATACCAACCTACTACTCTTTTGTGGGTTTTCAATAGGTTATCATAAATAGATGGCCACCCTTTATGTGTTTTCAACCATCCTAGCCCTGATTGTCTTACCAAATCATCCTTAATACAAAATTTTAAAAATTAGTACTCTGTACAATACTTAAATTGATGGTGGTGGAATGGATGTAGACAATTATTGACTAGAAGAGTCCTTGGACTAGGACTATGTAGCCTTACATTGAGTAATGATTTGTTGGATCTCTAAAGGTGGCCTATACAAAGCTGTATTTACAATCTGGGAAACCATGCTAGAAAAAAAGGGTCAGATCCATCTTGTAGGCATGTCAGTCCAGCATCACTTCTTGGATCAACCACAATAGGGTACATAATGGAGAATGGTATCTGATGATTTTTTTGAGGTATATGTCATCAATTATGCATAAGGTTGCCTTGGTATTTATGACCCTTGTTTATATATCCCCACTCAGCTACATCATCTTATTTTCATGTCATTGAGCTTGGAGGCTGGTGAAGGAACTACATGAAAGTTGGTTCTACCAACTCAAAGGGTTGTTATGCACATTATTCCTAGCATTAAGTGAATTCAAGTGTGATTCATCCTTATCTTCCCCTATGTTAATGTGGATGGACATGGTTTATTTGGTGGTGGAATACTTAGTAAAGTCTTTACTAGAATTGGCTAAGGAGGTATCTAATTTCTACTTCTAGTCTAGAAAGCTCAATGTGACTTATTGTGTTTAAATTTGATAGCATCAAGCATTCCTTGATACTCCTCCAATAATGTTATAAGTGTGGTAACCTTAGGTTTAACATCCTTACCCAATGCTTTGACTGCATGAATTTTCTATGCTACACACCAATCCTTGGTTAACTTAGAGACAAGTGCCTTGAGTCTACATTGATCAGACATCACTTGGTCCCCTATTGCTTGAGTGAGTAACTTGGGATAAGTGTTCTAAATAAGCTTGGAAGCATCATGTAGGTGAGTCTTCAACTCAATGTTTTTGGCTTTAGATTGATCAATATCTTGTTCTATGAAGGTAACCTTTTTCACAATAGACTCCTAGAATACTACATCACCCTCTAATAAGGCTTCCTTCTAAACAGAGAATGTTGCCAATGTTTTTGTAGTTTTTGAAGGGTCAAGTCATGGCATGGTCATATGTAGAAGAGAGAAGGTGGTGTCTTGAGCAAAAATAACTAGAAAATCCCATAGCTAGACTCCTCCTAGAGCCAATTCCAATTGTTGTGTACTTATTAGAGCTATGGGTTGGTCTTCTTGTTGATTTATCTACTCTAACCCAGATTGTTGTTTCTTAGACACTTATTATTTCTATGGCATTGCCTCTTCTATAGGCTTCACATGTTGTGAATCATATTCATATTATTTTATCTTAACTTCTTCTACTACCTTCTTATTGAGCTCATCCTTCATAGCTTTATATTTCTCATGTTCTTCTTCCTATAACTTCTGTGTACACTCTTCTTCTTTTTTCTATTCCTTAAGTGTAGCATCTTTAACTTGTTTAGCCTTATCCTCTACCTATGCTTCTAGGTCATCATGTAACTTAGCTATACTTTCTTGTTGTTCCTATCCTTGGGCCTTTATTTTCATAGGGCTTTATCTTCTTCTTATTTATTCTTCTTTCTTATTCTTTATTCTTCTTTCTTATTCTTTATTCTTCTTTCTTCATAGCTTCTTCAAATTTGTATTTTCCATGAGTAACATCCTATAGAGCCTTATTTGCCTACATCACTACATCCTATTATTGATGATATTCTTTAGCCTTAGCCTTGGTAGTAAGGGTAGCATCTGTGTTCTTCTTCACTTCATCCATATTCTTATGTGCTTATTGTGCCTACCTTCTCTGCTACATCGGTAGCTTCTTGTGCCTTCTTATCCACCTTGAGAGCCTTTTATCAGTCAACCTCTACATCTTAGGGTTTTTGTGTGGCCTCTCAACTTCTTCATCTTATTAACATGATTATTGAGCTTTTTATTTTTTGGCTTTTTCCTTTTGGCATTTCTTTTCCTCTTATTTTACTCATCATTCTATTTTGGGAGTTACTTCCTCCCATGAATCCTATTTTTCTTCAATTATAGGTTTTTTGTGGTGTGAACTCTTAAACCTCTAGGGCTTATTGTGAAGGTGAAAAATCACCTAGCTAGACCATGGATCTAGATATATATGTTTTATTGTGCCCCAAAGTAACTAACATCTATTTAGGTGGTGGTAAAGTCAAAGATGAATAAGGCTGCACTTTTTACATCATGGTTATCCTGTAAAATGTCCAATCTTTGAGGGTAAGAGAGACTCTACCCTCTCATTGAGTTCTAGTTCTATGCACCAGGGACTCTTGTGGACTTTCTAGTAGTGGTGTAAATATGTCAATGACTATTAAGGTGGTATAAGGTTATTGCTAGAACAAGTCAAGACTTCACTACAACTACTCAATTTATTTATGCACTATGTTGACCGTAATGGATATACGGCATGGTGGTAGTTCTACCCAAAGACTTAAAGGAACCTTATTATGCACTTGGACTATGTGCACTACCTTCTAGAAAAATAAATCCTTCTCTTCCTCCCTATCATAGAAGTCTTTTGCCATAGCTATGATAATTACCTAGTATACCTCATGTTTTTATGTTTTCATCTGAGATAGGTCATAATTTATTATGATCTAGGTCACCTTAGGGTCATCTATCTAGGTTTCAATGCTCCTTATCTTACACTTCAATGAAGGAGATGATGGTTTTTTCTTGGAAAATAGCTTGCACTTTCCTTTATAATGCTATGAAGTTGTGGATTCTAATTGTTGTTGTACTGAAGGGATTGTTGTCCCAAGTGGTATGGCTTGGAGTGATGGTGCATTCCTAGTTACATAGGCTTTTTATTTAGTGACTTTAGCCTAAACCAAGTCCATGGTAACAAATAATGGCATGGGTCCAAATCATGACCATAATAGTTGACGAATATGGATAAACACACTATTTAGGGGCAAGGTGATAACAACATGTTATCCCAAGTATTGCATTATGTCTGATAACACCCAAGGATGTGTGATAATTAGATCCAAACACTCCTCCCACTATGTTTTGAATTTACGCTCATGCACTAGGGTACTACACTCCAAGTGTCCATATGAGGTTACATTATTATTGCACTAGTCAATAGTTGATATCAAGATACACCTCTCCTTTAGGGGACTTTTATTAGGTGAAACATAGTATACATATGAAAAACTAGTATTAGAAGGTCTACATGGAATTCATGTAGCACTTGTCTATGTTTATATGCATCTCCTAAACAATGTATTTAGACTAATTAAACTACTCATTACAATGGATCATACAATGTGAAATTTCCACCAACCCTTTTAGAATTTGCTCTATAGACTTGATAGTCTACTAGAATCTCTATGTGATGCATTCAATCAAGATACGCACTGGTTCATATTAAATTTATTCAATTGAGATACCTAGGGACCCCCAAAGATATAAATACCAAACCTCTTATAGGATAGGAGGTGTTCTTGTCTTGTATGGATCAAGATAATCACCTCACATAGGCATGCCTAAAGATCAGGCCATTACTTTTGTGTTGATTAATATTATGGTATAGAGGCTAATATACATGTTGCCATCATTGTAGCATCTAAGATATTTTTACAATCTCCCCCAAGTCATAAAAATTGGTCATGAAAATAAGTCACTCAACATCTATGTTCTAGAATTGATGTGGGATTGCAAGAGCTAACAGTTATGTAGCATCTATGGGATCTAGTTAGAAGAGTTGTTAATCTAAAACTTAGAGGTAATTAAATGGTTATAGATCAGTGAATTTTTTCTAATAAATCACAAGTTTTATTCCCATTTCTTCCTTTTGATCATCTCTTAAACTCGTAATGAGTTGTGAACTATCCATGATTTTTGAATAGTGAAATTGAAAACCTTTTTGCTTTTTGTGTAGTAAAAATTAGTTTGGCTCTTAAAATTTCATCTCATGAAAATATTTAAAAGAATTAAATGCATACTTGGTTTATAACCTTATGCCTTTGTATATTTCATACCCATTAGTTTCTACATAAATTTCACATTGATCTATCCATTTGATATCAATGTGAATGTTGATGTGGCAAATCTTATTCGATCTAGTAATTAAGGTATTTAGTCATTGATGTATACTTCAAGATATGTTGGTATGTTATTTGTTCTCTATATTAGATTATGAGTGGATGATGTTGATCGACCACCAATTTGGTGAAGATTAGATCAATTGAACCTTATGTTTGGCATTAACTACTTGGGAATGACCATTATATGATGAAGATATTGACTGATGTGCATTTCCTAAACTTAATTTATTTTTTCACTCCTATTAACATCAATAATGGTGCACCTAAATTCTTTTTCACATGGTTGTCACACATTATACTTGTTATCCTAGTTCTTAAGAGTTAATGAAAATATCATCTAAAAAAACACATATGCATACACATAAAAATAAACACACAAGAAAAAATATAGAAATGGGAAATCCTAATCTACTAGGTGTTACTTAGTACCCACTCATTTAGAAGAAAGAGATCAATTAAGACTATTGGTGGTAGGGCTTAAGCCTACATCCATTCACCCATCCTAGAAAACTGGTTCCCTATAGATATCTCAAAATAATGGTTCCTTGTTGTGATATTTCATGTATAACATAAGGTCCTTTCCATCTAATTTATAATTTATTGATAAATGATCTAAAGTGACTATCATATAACAAATTGGTTAATCTTTGTGAAATTCATTATGGCACAAATTCCTATCATGTCATGATTTTTGGCTCTGCTTGTGAAATTATTACATCCAAGATGTTTTAAATTGATACTCATCTATCTTATTTAGTTTAAGAATCCTATTGGAGAGAGACTCATTATCCTCGAGTCTCATGACCATTGTAATGTGTAGACTAGGTACCAAGGCATCAACATTACTGCTTCAATACCATAGACCAATTGGAATGGATTAAAAACTATATCCCTCTTATAGTGTATGTGATCTTCCCAATCATCTCACTTGACATCACAGATCTTTGTCAACATCTTACCCAACTCTTTAATAGAAGCCTCATCTCGGCCATTATTTTTTGGATGGTATGCAGTACTTTTATGATGACAAATCATGAATTTTTTAGTAATATATTTGATATTATTGTTTAAGAAGTGTGTCCCTTGATCATTGATGGGCTTGATGGGGCATCCAAACTTTGTGATGATATTCTCTTAAATAGACTTTATTGTGTCCTTCTTACCATAGTTGGGTATCACAGTAGCTTGGAACCATTTGGTAAAGTAATCTATTAGAGTGATAATATACCTTGTTTTACTATGATTACTCAAATAATTGATAGGTCCTAAAAATTTGATACCCCACTATTCAAAAGGTTATTCAAATTTAAAAAGTTATAAATGCATTTCATCCTTTTGGAGTGGCTTACCCATGTATTTACATACATCACAATTATTCACTAATCTATGTGCATCTTGAAAAAAGTCTGACCACAATAACCCACTCTATAACAATTTCCTTACAATAACTTCTATAAAAATTACCTCCTTCTAGTCCTTTGTGTGCCTCCTGTAAGAGTTGTGTTCATTTATGTTCTAGAACTACTATGTACTTTACTTCATCCTTCCCCAAATGATAAAATAGCCCATTTATAATAGTATATATCTAATCTCTAGTGACAAACTATTTCTTGTCTCTTTCTTGGTAGTATGTAGGGAATACTCTTTGTTCTAGGAAATCAGTAATTACCTTAACAATTTTAGGTATCATAGATATGCAAAATAGACAAGAATCAAGAGAATTTTCTTGTAGTTATTCTAGTTTTTCCCTATTTATGATGTGATTGAGATGATCCAGCCCTACATTTTCTCTTCTTGGCTTAATGTTAATGTAAAATTTGAATTCTTGAAAGAAAACAAACAATCTTGAAATGCATCCTTTGAGCATAGCCTTATTGACAAGGTAGCATAGAGCTTGATGATATACAAAAAATTTAAATGGTGTCATAAGAAGATAGTGTCAAAATTTATGTAGTGAAAACACTATAACTGATGCTTATCTTTTAATTATCATGTAATTTTTCTACATGAGACAACTTTTGACTTGAAAAATGTATGGGGTGGTATAGTCCACCATCTCCTTGTTGTGTAAGCAAAACATCAACAACAATACCAGAAGCATCTAGTGAACATGAAAGGGCTTTCTCCAATTAGGAAAGATGAGAATAGGTGTAGTGACCAATATGCATTTTAGTTCTATAAGGTTAATTAACACTCAGAAGTCCAAAAAAACTTAACACCTTTACATAATAAATACTTTGATGGAGATTAAATGGCTACATATCCCTTGATAAACTTCTTATAGTACCCTGTATGGCTAAGAAAAGATCATACTTATTTGGATCTAATTGGTGAAGGCATACTAAGAATGACTATAATTTTGTTTTATTCCACCAAAATCCCTTTAATATATACTATATGACCTATCAGGATACCAAAAGGTGTAAAGAATAAGCACTTTTTTCAAATTTAGGGCAATGCACAAAGCTCGATAGCATTCTAAAATGAGGCACAACTTGGACAATTATTATCTAAACAAAGAAAATACTACCCAATCATCAAGATAGACTTCAAGGAAATCATGAATGAGATCCTTAAATGTAGTCACCACTACTCGATAAAAAATTACAGGTGCATTATTAAGGCCAAAAGGCATTACCTTATATGAAATTTATCCCCATTTCATGAAAAAAGTCATTTTATCTCTATCTTCTTCTACAATGGGTATTTAATAATAGCCACTGAATCCATTCATGAAAGAGTAGACTTCATGACCTATGATAGATTCTAAAACATCATCTATGAAGGGAATCATAAATAGATCATTCACACATGTGTCATTCAAAATTAGATAATCACCACTTACTCTAATCTCCCATATTTTATTAAGATAAAATACCATGGGACTAACATAATCTTCCTTTTATATGAGATAGATTATACATGTGTCATGTATTCTATCTAGTTTAGCCTTCACTTTCAACTTCATGTTTGGATTCAACTTGTATGGTTATTTCTTTATGTTTCATGCACACTCCTTAAGTTTTATATGAATTTTTCCTAGGGATGGATATACTCCTCTAACCTATAAAAATTTAGTGGGAAACACATATTGATAATCTCTTAGAAGTTGCATAGCTTCTAAAACTTTGGATTCAGTCCAATAATCACCTATATGTGTCAGTTTAGAAATTTCCTCACTTTTGATGTTTTCCATGTGTTTTTTAATAGGCTACTAATAAATATTATGATTTTCCTCAATAATATATTCTTGTATAGTTCATTTCCATTCCTATTCTATAATTTTGTATGTTGTGCAACTTGTCTTCTTTAGTGGGTTTTTTGACTGGGTCCTTTACTCATTTTACTAGCCATTTAGGTGTAGAAAAAGTAGTCATATCAATATCATCATCAGTATATGAATCTTCAATGTCCTCCTCTTCATCCTATATTTTGTGACATATCTACATAATAGTTTATTATTCCATCTTGGTAACTTTATATATTTGTAATGTTGTATTTATATCATAGGCTATGTTCTTTTGTGTAATAGATTCCATCATGGTGCTTAAATCTTATGTACACCCATAGCATAGGAAATGTTTAATTTTTAACAACGTATTATGAAATAGAGGATTCTCATAATCAATGATAAAATTTTGTATGAAGTCTCTCTACACATGTGCCCAATGTTTTGTCTCCCTTATGCATTCTTGATGCATAGACAATGTTGATTATAAAGGGGTAAGTGTGTAATGAAAGATGTGAACCTAGTACTTTGGTACCACACATTCTATATTCTAGACCTCAACACATTTGTGGATATGTATTTTAGTACACTCACCTTCCTAAAATAAATTCCAATTACTTATGATGACTTGTAGTAGTTGAAATATGCTAATCATAAATTTACACACATCATCCTAATCGAGTTAATCATTTAAATGAATTTCCCACCATGTCCCTAAAACTCCCTTCAAAGCATAATTTAAGGTACTAACCCACTGACTTATGGTACGTACATGAACTTGTAGGGGCAAAATTAATTGATTGATATATCCCCAATCACATAGTATGAAGGAATTTTCCTCTCATGGGCAAAGACCTTTCTCATAAGTTAGAGTTCAAGATCACTATGAGCCTAGTTGATTAGATTTGTATGTAAGTCTTCACTAATATATGAATATATTTCATAAGGAAATGTGCCTTATTTAGTTAGCTCTATATAATCCTACATATGATCATTTATTTGATAGAGAAAATCAACTTCTAAATGCGTAGGGGATTTAGCAAACACGGATACACAATCCTCTATGATAAATTGAGGTGCCAATGGCTGAGTAACTACTGATTTGGGTTTCCATTTTTTAAATGTCTTCAACTATTGAGTGACTAAATATTGTACCTAAGGTTTGATGTGATCATATAAGAAGTTGCACTCAGTTGCACATAGAGATTTTGGGTTCTCTTTAAGTTTACCTTCATCTAGATGGTTTCTTATGTAATATAATGAGAGTTTCATTTAGTTAGAATGATTTAGGGTTTGTGAACCTTATTTAGAGGAATGAAAACAATCTTATCTCCTTGATGTACCTATATTTGATTTTCCATAGTGTTGATAGTCATCTAACCATTATATGCCCAATTATTACCACTCAACATAGGGTAATGAGTTGTTGTTGTCTTCATATTGATGACTTCAAAGTCACCTTGTAGAATCAGTTCTATGACCTTGATCTCAATGTCTTTTAATATGCCAATTGGCTCAACTCTTCCATAGTCTATTAAGCTTAGATTCATTGGGTTATAATTTATAAATGGTTGTCCAATCACCTCCCATGTAGACAGTTTTAGGGATCATGTTGATCATGCTACCAAAATTAAATAAAACATTTAGAATTTCATATCCTATAACTTAAATGTTGATTCATGCATCTACATCCTATGGCTTCTTTGTTTTTACATACCAAACAAGTTTTTGTATCTTTTTTTCCCTCACTATGAACACTCTAATAAATTATGTAGTAAATTTATGATGTTTTAATAGATGTCTTCTTTCTGTAGTGTACTTAAAAACTTCAATAAATATATCATCACAATAACAACTCCATCTTGATGTATAATGCACATAATATAACCATACATTTGGGCATCTATTACTATAGATCCTTTTTCAATAGTGTCTTGATGTTGAATATTTTTCAACATCTGTACATATTCATACATGAGCCCCTTTTCTATAGTTGGGTCTAGGTATTTGTCTTGTTTTAATTTCCAAATTCCTTGGTCTTGAGGTATTATGAGAGGAGGTAGTCCTCTCTCTACGTGTTGGTTTCTTGTAATGGCATTTAGAAATACATCCGCCTTAGGCTATGCATTCACCATGTTAACATTCCTGATGACCTTTCCCTTTCTTTGCTTTTCCAAGATAGGATAGTCTTCTATCTCATGCTACTCATATACTCTACAATATGCATAGTAAGATTATTTTTTGGGGATTCAAATGGAAATTACATTTCACATGATTATACTCTCCACACAAGAATCATTGCAAAGGAGGGTGTTGATAATTATTTCCTCTTCCACCTTGGTAACCTCTTTTGTATCCACCCCTAGATAATCCTTTGTTTGAATGATAACCCCCTCTATAACCTCCCTATTATAGCATTATATTTGAGTGTTAATGTTGTTAGGTATTGCCTCTAATTAAAAATTGTTTTTTCACAACTAGTGGGGTCCAACTAGTTAGTTGTGATTGCATCATTGTTGGATTCCAAGGCACTATATGTGTGTGTGTGTGTGTGTGTGTGTGTGTGTGTGTGTGTGTGTGTGTGTGTGTGTGTGTGTGTGTGTGTGTGTGTGTGTGTGTGTGTGTGTGTGTGTGTGTGTGTGTGTGTGTGTATGTATGTATGTATTATAGAGATGGTGGTGTCCAACTCAGTGAATGAGGGGTCCATCGATCTAGACCTTAAGTATAGTATTGAGAAAAACTAGGAGTCCATTATACACGTTCTTTGTTTACATAACCCTTATTGACATTTGGGCCTAGAATAATCTTCTTTATCGAGGTCACTTATGTAGTGACAATGAATATATTATTTGTAATGTCTTTTTTGGGATCTTGCAAATCCCTACAATTCTTTTCATCATGATTGTGTGACTTAAAAAAATTATAATATAAACTCTAAGGTCTTTTGAAATACTATTATAGAAGATGTCATTTCATTATTGTGTGCCCTACTACTCTACAAACTTCACATAACTCTATTTTGATCTTAGGACAATCATTCCTATGATGACCTTCTTTCCCACACTTCATGCACCATAGATCTAGCTTAGATATATTTACTTAATGATATTGTTGCATCCTATTCATAAAATCTTACAATTTATTTTTAATCTTAAAACCCATTATGGGAGCTTTCCCATAGTCTTTAATTTGATCCACTCATAAAGCAGTAGCTCTAGCATCTGCATTAGTAGCATATTGATTCTATGTTATAGTAAGTCTGATTCTAGAATGCAGTCCTTCCAAAAACCCTACACCTTTATCTTTATCTACGAAATAAAATTCCACCTTATTCATAACATCAAATAACCTATTATCATAATTTTATATTAATTCTCTTGACTTCTACCTAATCTCTTTTAGGTTTTGTATAGTCTAACTTGTACATTTCTTTATCTTAATTTCTATGATAAGCCCTTCCTTAACCTTCTATACAATGGCCTAAATAATTTATCTATGATAAATAAAATCATGTGTTCTTCCATTAAGTTCCCCTAATAACTCACACTTATTTATAGCCTCATCAATAATATCCCTATCTTACCATCTCATTTCACATGTTAAAAAGTATTGTTTAAGGTCTACAGACCCATCATATGTCACTAGGTTTATAAATGTGTGTATAGTACTACCCATTTTATAAAATGACATTGAGGGTATCTTCTATTAATTTTTTATAATTAAAGGATATGTTCTCTACAATCATGTTTGTGCACTACAAATATTTACCTACACAATAGGAAAGTTAATGTGTACTCTATTTTTTTTTGTTTCCTACTTTTCTCTCCTTGGTTTCAACAAACCTTATGGCCTTCAAAGCCTTACTAATTAAATTTGTTTCAATTTTAGTACCCCAATGATGCACTTGTTCTAAAAATGGACCTTCCCAACCACTATTTGCCTAATCATTTAGATTAAAAATTCTACTAGAATATAGGAAATTAGGCTTTGGAGATGTGTGCTCTCTTGGTGAGTGATTCTTTCTTGTGACTTCTTTTTATAAGCTTGAACCTATGACTAATCTACAAATTTTTTATAATTATTTAATTAATACTTCATTTACTTCTTATTATAATATAATTCTTGTAGATGTGCACTACATCTATCATCTAACTGATCTACTTCTTCACAATTCTCACTTTCTTCTTTAAGCATCTCTTCTTTCTCTCATTTTTCATAACTTATTTATTTCTATCAGCATTCATCTTATTATTCTATATAGTATTTACTTATCCTTCATTATTTATCTCTTTCTTCTCATTCATAATGTCTTCCTACTTATTCTTCATTATTTTACTATTACTCTTAACTCTACTCATAGTTACCTGGGTATTCTTATATTTACTCTATTTTTTCTATTGTTGTAACTCATGTTTAAAATCTATACTTTTCTTTTAACTCTTATTCACTTGTGTCTCCATTCTATATTTGTTTTTAGGCCTTATTTTCTCATCTAATCATCATTCACTATCATGTCACACACACACACACCCAAAGTGACTACTCCGTATTGGTTGGAGTAGGAACCATAGCCTTGTCCATAACCAACATCTTCAAAAGGATAGGTAGTCATTGCAAAAAAAATTCTTGAATTCTTCTAATGAATAAGTCCTTTGTAGCTTCAAAATATATGTATCCTCGTACTTCAAACTCAATTATATACCCATCTACTATAGTAGCAACCCAATGATCTATTTCCCTTATCCAGTCATTATTCAATCTATATTATATTTTCTTCTATTCTTGGGTTAAATAAATAATATTCCAACCATGCTAACTAGTTATCTAGAAATTTAGGTAACTCACACTATAAAATTTCATATCTCTCTCCATAAATATGCTCTCAAATGATTTTTTATATGGTAAAACTAGTTCATTTTGATTCTTATTTTGTAAAATTACATATCCTTTGGTCTAGCCATATCTCAGTATCTCTTTGCACTAGTAACTATCTTAGCATAATTCCCTCTAAAAAGGACTTCCATGCTCACTACACCATTATTAGCATAGGTTATTGAATCATCAAAACATGTTAAGGATAAGGATAGTTATGATATACTACATGTGCATAAAATAACATATTTTATTCACATAAGAGTTTGGATAACAAAAAGATAGCAAGCATTAATTATCCTATGTTATTTAGGAATTAAGAAAAACCATTGTTTCATTAAAAAAATAAAGAATTTATATTAATTAGACATAAGGTAACCAAAACATTACACATGAGAATGCACATGAGGAAAATAATAAGAAATCACATAGGTAACCATAACCAAATGAATCTCTTTAAAAGTGGAACGCTCTTCTTCTTGCAAACAAAATTATATATAGACATTTTCAGTCTATGATTGTTCATCTTCTTCTCGTACTTGGTGCCAAAAGTAGAGTCTATTCATATTATAGCCTATTACAAGTCATGAATATAGGATAAAATAGATTAATACAATGACAAAATGAGTATATAATGCATGAATATCAAATAAATATCTTGCACAACTTTATAATCTAAACTCTTCTACAAACATTTGTTTGGTGGTAAAAATATTTGTTAGGCCTTGAACTAGGTTAGTTATTCCAATGGATTTTCCTAACATATGTTAAATTCCCAACAATATCGACCGTGTTTACATAGTTAGAAAATGAATAAAAAGGGGTGTATGCTTAGTTAGGGGTTATTTTGAAAGGTGAATTGCTTAGAGGAGTGTATAAGTGGGTTTTAATTACTTAAGGTCTTGGATAAAAGTAAATTTTAGTGGTTTTTTGTGATGATATAAGGACTAATAATCTTCAGAGTCACCAAGTTTATGCCTAACCCATTTTCATTTCACCCTTTGAGGTGTGCACTAAGGGAGATTGAAACTTGATAAGTTCCTCCAAGAGAAAAGATGTCATTAAATGATCATGTTTAAAAATATTTTGGGTATGCACACGTTACATGAGCATGTACATGGATTCATATTCATTCCCCTCCATCACCAATATTTTATTTTGAGTTTTTATGTGTAAATTTACTTTTAAAATGAGGGCACCTTACTTATCTTCACTTGATCCACATCATCATGATATCACATTTGGTACACATTATGCCTTACATTTATTATAGGTTGTTCATATCCCTCACATTATTCTATTTTGTAATCCTTTATATGTGGTATTACATGCTTGTATCGATATATTTCAAAAACATTAAAAAAAAAAAAAAAAAAAAAATTCAAAAAAACAAGAATCATAACCTAAGCATGACATGTTGCTAGTTTACATTATTCATTTGTGTTAATTATCACATGTTTGGTAGATCCTTTTTCATATGTTCAAGAATTTCATGGTATATTTGAATGAGATGTAAGACATATAGTTTTACATGATACATGGATGCACAAATTTAGTACATTCCTATACCTAGGGGTTATGTCAATGTTGGGATAATCTTACTCCACATGTCACATTGATACAAGTCATATATTTCTATGACCTTTACATTTACCATGATGACCTGAATTTATTATTTAAACATGTATTTATATTAATCATATTATTAATATGGTTATATCTCATGAATATGCTACTTTTCTATGTTGTGGATTTCATATACGTTGATGATGTAAATTGGTTTACTTATAATATGCTTCAATTTTTTCCTTTCATAATAGTCTAATCATTTCTTTTCCATTATGTGTAGCCCTTTGCCTTGTGTGTGTGACATTTTATCATCAATTTTAGTTTCATTGGAATTATGTGTGTGAGATTTTATTGTCCATTATATGTGGTCCTTGGCCTTGTTTATAAGACAAATTATTATTCATTTTATGCATCCCTTGGCCTTGTGTGTATCATTGAGCACTATTGCATGTTATTATGTTGTATGTGTCATGCCCATTACATTGTGTGCTTATGAGTCGATAAATTTAAAATTATATGTTGAGCTTCTTAAATTTAATGATTTTGTGGTGTCATGATCTATATCACACATTTTTATTTTTCATGTGTGGTGCCATGATTAATATCATGAACCTTTACTATGTAGTCTTATTTAATTATTATAGCAGTGATGGTTAACACTATGTCCCTAAATAACACACACACACACACACACACACACACACACACACACACACACACACACACACACACACACACACACACACACACACACACACACACACACACACACACACACACACACACACACACACACACATACACATATTACACTTGTATTCCCTACATTACATGTTTCATATGTGCTTTGATGATCTATTTATTACTCTGATGACATATTCACCACATGTTAACAAGATTATATACGATTACATATTTTTACATAACATGATACATTTAACTCTTTTATTTTGATATGTTTAACTCATAAACTACATTCCTCACCTCAAAATGGGGAATATGTTGGGATTTTCATAGACAGTTAAGCCTTCTTGAACATAAAATTCAAATTTTAGAACAAATTACTAAATTCAAATAGTTCAAATTAGTTCATAATATTAGTTTGGTAAAAATTTGAGATAAACACTTACAGATATGATATAAATACATAGATAACAAGAAAAAAAATAGGGCATGTGCCATACATATGACAAATTTTACAAAAATAAAAATTATAGGTTTGAAAATATTCACATATTCAGACATATTTGGGTTTGTATATAATGCACATATGAACATTTTATAGGAGCATAAGTTACAAATTTTCAATTTTGGAATATGTTAGCATATGGATACATAAAATTTTATATCATTTTAACACCTACTAGACAATAACATGGGTCATGAACATTTTTATACACATATACACTATTACATTTATCTATTGTTGGCATTGATGGTACCTAGAAGTGACAACTTTGAATATATAAGTTTATCTATAGTAGTTGATTCATGTATATTGAGGTACAGTGGTTGAGGTTAATTGACACTAAAAAACATAGGAATTACTTAATGTGAGACAATATGTGTCTCCCACCTTAGCATCTTTTGGTTCAAGATTAGTTACATGAGTAGTACAGTTGAGATCTAGTGATACTCAATAGCCTCGGCAGTACTTGGTTTTTAATGAGGGTTTGGGAATTAATATTCCAATCCCATGGCATTTACCTATTACATAAATTTTAGAAATGATCATCCCCATTAAAATTATTCACAATAAATCACAAATATCCAATGTCAAGAAGGAAGCATCATCTCCAACGACATGTCATAGTGCAATACAATTCACCCACTTACAAGTGTATTCCTTCCTTGATCTATAAATTTCATAGGTTTCAAATTAATTTCATATTTTATATTTCATACATGTAAATTTATTATTTTAGATGAATTTTAAGTTATATTGAGCAAGATTTAGATTTTGATCCATATATAAAATACAAATTGTGTGGTGCACACTTCGATACATTTATTTTTCCTTTTACTCTAGCATTATACTTCATTTCAATACTAGAATAAAAAGGGGGAATTGTTATAAACTAAACTATATTATTAGATACTTTTAAATGTTATTTTTTACCTACCTTCACCTTACATGACCTATGTGTACACATATGGATCTTATTCACATGTCTCTCATATCTACATACTTTCCATAGGTCTAACCTTATCAATTTGTTGTCAGTCACTAAAAATATTTCCCTAGTATATGTCTAACCTACTCAATATCATGTTAATACTATCTCTAGATCATTAGATTAGTTTTCATGCCTTCTCAATAGAACTATTAGACTTAGGATATTCAAAAAATTTAGACTTGTCCAAGCTTGATAAACTCATCTCACACTAAAAAAAAGTCAATTTTCAAATTCAAAACCTTCTTATGGATAGGCCTGTACATTTTACATGTCTATGCATGCTAAATACAAAAATATTATCATATAAACACATAATATTCTTAAGCCTATTCCTTATCTAGAAATAACTTATGAATCATACTCAAACACTTTCACATTCAAATTCATTACCATGTTCTTTCTAATTCAACCATCAATCACAATAATCATATCCTAACCAAGTTTGAATCTCCCTAAATCCAAACCAAATTTGTCTTTTTTTAATTATTTAAATTTATATAATTTATTTAATTTTTTAAAGGAAAACTATTACACATATATACCTTACTGGGATAATTACATGTAGTTTGACTTCCCTCTTCCAAGCATTATTTGTGTAGGCATTGCTTAGACATTTAATGAATAGTGGTTTGAGTAAACTCAACTCACCTTATTTATAGTTTTTTAGACTAAAACCTACTATCAAAAGTATACCTAATTTTTCAAGGAGATGAAGACAAGTTTATAGAATCATGCATAGAATCAAATCTTGAATATCACACACAAAGACAACTCATAGGTGCATTGTCCTATATAGAAATAGAGAAGGAAAAATCACTTAGATGGAACCATCAAGTTACAATACATAGCATCAATCAAGACCATATATACATTTATGAACTCATACAATTACATACAAAGAATAATATCCTTATATGTGTGACTCATAATCTATATTCCTACCTTTTCCAATTTATGCATTCAGTCTTAGACCTGCATAGTATAGTAAAATTTTATATTAATCATCTTAGTATTTTCCATAAATAACAAGTAAAATTTTCAAATCATATTTTTCCTTTTACATTCAATTTTTTTTAAAAAAATCATATAATATGAATTATATTAAAATTTTATCTTATTAGATCACATCAATAAAAATAAGGTAAAATAGGATCCATTAGGGTCATAAATTGAATTCAATTTGTGTATAGATACCCAAGAATTTTATATCATTGATACAATCAAGGATAGGGGTCCAATAAATAAAAACATGTTCTTTATAACCTACCCTTTGAATACACACATATAAATGAGAATGAAATTAAACTTCACTCTTTATTGATCTTTATTTGAGGCAATATAGATATTACACACACAACACTCACACTCTCTCCTATGACTAAAATACAATAGAAGAATTTCCACACTCCTAGTTTCTTATGTAAATTGAACACAATTCTTGCTCTTATAGGTATCTTACTCTCCACATATAATTGGAAGTTATTATCCAATTTAAAATCCCTTATTATAATCATTTTCCTACTTTTGTACATTAGTTATAAAATCATACTTAGTTCTATTTCTAAATCTTAACTATTCATTCATTACTTAACCAAAGAAAACAATGAGCATTAACTGTTAAAAAATAATAATAAATTAACTATATTCATGAATAGATTACACAAGTATTTCATCAAGACAAGATTCCTTCATTACATTCATAATTCATAACCAATATTACAATGATTCTATAATTACAATCATCAACAACAATATTAAGTAAAACAAGGGGGTATTTATACATGGTTTACCTCGACCATTCAATTACAAAAGTAATTATAAATAAGATGACTCACCAATGACCATTAATAGTAATGAGTCATCACAAGATGTTTACAATTAAATCTTAAGGACCTAGTCTTAACTAACCTTATATGATCTCTTTATGCCAGATCTTCATCACTATGTACCTATATTTTTATAGAATGGTGTTATATTCACACTTGAATATTCTTCTCCAATGTTCATGTGAATCATTCCCTAACCATATATATTTTTCATGAATTTCCCAAGACTTTTGCTAATATTTGAGTCCTACATTTTTAGGTTCTATATATATCATTCCTCTTTGTTCTACATGACTTTCCACTCTTATGCCATTGTCTTCCACGACATGGTATTCCAAAAATTACTTAGCTAAAATTGATTCAAAATTGAAGGCCTAACATCACCCCATACTAAGTCAATAGTCCATTCCAAACTATGCATTTTATCAAGTCCCTCTACTTGCAAAAACTCAAGTCCCATCTATTCAACTTGCCACCTCACTTCCTCCTAATGATTTTGTTGATATGGGTTTTATGCATGCTATAGTTTTAATGAGGTAGCCTCTAACATTTTAGGATCTCAATGTAGGTAAACTCCACTCCAAGGCACGAGTTGTAGGTATGAATTCTATTTCAACTTATTGATGGAATAGGGGTAGGGCATGTAGGTTATTGACAAAGTTTTTTTGGATGGAGGCATGGTTCCTAATAATGGTAGTGAATCTCTACGTAAGTTGAATGGGTGGCTCATTTCTAATATAGATTGGGTAAGTCTCAAAAAAAACTCAAAAAATGGAGGGAAAGTTAAGGAAAAAAATAAATCTCTCTATTTTTCAAGCATCGCTTCCCTGTCGAGTTTCTTTAAGGATAAGTGATCTCAAAACCTATGTTTATTGCTAGTAGGAATTACACACACACAATCAAGTATAGTTAAGAAGTTTAGGGAGATAATAATATAGTAAATTCACAATCCTTAGATAAAGGTTACTCATTTTAAGGTATCTATTATACACCCTTAATTATGATATTATGACTTAAACTAGTGAAGTATCTAAGATAGCTATTACACACACATAAAAAACTACATCAAATAAATCACTCATACATAATTAGAATTATGAATCAATTTAAACTTAATTATCCCAATCAATATATTTACCAATCCTTCAATAATTTTTCACATCTAAAGATTAATACATTAATCAATAAAATCAAGAATCCATTCATAAATTTTACACACTAAAGATTATTAAAACATAAAGCCAAAGAAGATAACAACTAATTACACAAAAATTGGAAAGCAAGTACATAAACACATTCATTGATCATCAAAATTGATGTTGCTCATATATTCAAAATTCTCTAACCAAAATCCAATTTAGATTACAATTATTTATATAGACTTGGGGAAGGGACCACCTCATCCTCTAAGTTCATGTAATGTCATTACATGTGATAGTCGTAACTTGAGTTCTAACTATGATTGAAAACCATAAAAGGATTTAATTGCAATTATCAGTTTAAAATAGCCTTTGAAAAAGCTATGTAACATGTGCATGTGTATAAATATGAAGGCAATATTTTCAATTATATTTCAAATTACATGATAATAATTCCTTTTATAGGTTTTTAGAATAACATGTTGAATATTGATAGATTAGTCTCCTTCAAATGGAACTTAGACATGTATCAAATATAAGCTATGCTTTACCAATGTTTTTTAGAACTAGTGATGTCATTATTAGCTATGACCAATCTAAATAAATTGTGCATTGCATGCTCACCCATGAATTTACTTTTATATTCACTAACCATGTGTGTTTATATTACTAATTGAGTTTGGATATTTGGAAAGTCCACTAAGAAATCACACCATTGATTTTATACATGATGGGACATGAGCCTACCACTTGGTAGCTTTGTGGGGTTCCTTGCATACCTTATAGTCATAGCTTGAATGTTTTTGTACCACTTTATGGCTTCTTACTTATTCTAGGACCTTTTTAAAAGTCACTATTGATCTCACACTATCAGATCAACTATATAGATTAATGTTAGCCATCGATCTACATGTGCCTAATAACCTTTCATTTCAAAATATCTAATTTATGAGATTAAATTTGACATTCGTGAGATCATCAAAGACATCCTCATGATCATCAATGATGTCCATATGACCATTACAACTAAATCCCCTATTATTTTCTTATTGATCTTGAATATTTCATTCATGTGATCATCAAAGATGTCCTCATAATCATCAATGATATTCACATGACCATCACATTGGTTTAACTCCCCACGAGCTGGACACTTGTCATTTCTTGATTCGGTCTACTCCTACAAGTATAAATGAAAAAGATGACTTAGTATAATACTTTAGGAAACATATATAATGGACCCTACATGAATATTCTATCCTAAGGTCTTATCATTAATAAAATATGATTTGGACTTGGGCTAAAAAAATATTAAATTAATCTCAAAGCATAATGAAAATGTTTTCTAAGTAAGGGTGTCACTTGATAGTATAGTATTTTTTTTGAGGAAATTATTAATGAGTTTTATAAAAGGGTAATTATTGTAACATTTTTATGTAGGGGAAATTGTTATAGGGACCCTAATTTCATCAAACAAAATGTCCAAGACATAAAGGTTGAAGGACAAGGTCTGGAGTAAAGGCCAAAAAGAATTAGTCCAAGATAAAAGTTCTGAAGGATAGGCTAAGTCCTAAAGGGTAAATGCAAAGGGTCCAAATGGTCTAATTCATAGGTTAAATGTTTGAGACAAAAAATCTCAAAGGGTAGGTGTAAAGGGAAAAAAAGCTCAGGACAAAAGTCCCAAAGGGTAAGTCTCAAAGGGCAAAGGCATGGTTCAAAAGTTTTAAAGGGAAGGTTCAAAAGGGATAAAGGGTATGATGTCTCATACAAAACGTCTAAAGGAATTGGCCAAAGGGCAATATCTCTTGAATAAAATGTCTGAAAAAATTGGCTAAAAATCAAAAAGCCCAAGACAAAGTCCTAAATGGTAGGTTGCACAAAACCCAAAGGGTATGTGCCTTTGGGGTAATTATTTAGACAAAATTGTATTGTCAAGATTTCTTTGGAAAATTATTTTAGTATTTTTGCATTGAACAAAATGTTTGATGACAAAAAGTCCAAAGGGTCATTTTCATTGGGCAAAAGGCCAGGGATAAAAGTTTTGAAGGATATTTTCAAAAGGTTGAAGGGTAATTTCAAAAAGGATGAAGGGTAAGTGGGTTAAGTTTGAACAAAATATGTTGAAGAATTTGTTTTAGATAATATCCAAAGGAATGTTTAAAGGGAAAAAAGGCCCAAGACAAAAGTCCCAAAGGGTAAGGGTCATTTCAAAAAGGGCAAGGGCCCAGGAAAAAATTACTAAAGGGAAGGTTTCAGAAGGCAAATGGCATGATGTCTAAGAAAAAATGGCTACAATAAAAGTCTCACAAACCCAATTACATTGGGGGAATTATTTCAAAGAAAATGTCCACAACAATGTCCCTAACAAACATAAGTCTATGGGAAAAAAGCTTGCAACATTAAGTGCAAAACACAAAGGTTGAAGGAATTCATATAATGGACAAAATACATGACAAATAAAAATTGAATAAGTTTTATAAAGATAAACTTGAAAACATAAAACCTGATAGCATAAGCCTAATAGAAATAAAAAATTTATGAACACACTAACAATGCTATTCTGCTAAAGCTTGAAAAATTCCAATAATCTTCTCCCAAATTTTTCATAAACATATAGAAGAGGGGCTCAAAATCAAGAACATAGTCTTAAAAAAAGTGGGTTCCTATTTATTTATTGAAAAAGGGGTGTGTTGTGTATAACAAATGGTGAGTCATAGGGGAATACTCCTGATTATTTAAGGACCTAGAACTCTGATTTACAATCTTAAATCAATCATGAAGTGTGACATATAAAAATACTTAAATTAGAAAAATGAAAGAGAGTCTTAAGTTAATTAATAAATCATACTTTCCTTCTAATTTCTTGGATCTATGTGTGTCAAAACATGTAGTTTATTTAACCCTTGTTGTGATGAGTTTTTCAAAGTCGTGATGAGGCTGTAGGTTTTGTTTCATTATTTCCTAAATCTCAAAAACAAAGGAAGATCAGGCATTACACTATTTCTATCCAAGTGTCCATAGACCTGATAGAGATACCATGAGTTCCTTCTCTTCTCATTCTATTATTTTCATTTGATCATGATGCATGGTCCATTGATTTTATTTCATCATGTGAGCATTTTTATTTTTTTTAGATTTTTGTTTGCTCTTTTGAACCAATTAGTTATTTTTTCTTATATGTTTTATTTTGTTCTTGAATAGAAAAGAGAAGAGTTAGAACCCCAGTGATTTGGTATAATTATAAAACAAATCATTACTAGAACATCCCTGTCAGCCACATCTATACCTAGAATTGTCATTTCCAATGGGTATTTAGTGTGATAAGTGCATTTGATCTAATAAAATCAAAAAACTTTATAAATTTGTATGAATAATTCTAAGAGAAACTTTCAAATTCTTGGTAAAAGTATTCAATTATGATGCCATTTAGAATAATCCATGATTACCTACCTTCATCCTAAAGACTCAAAAACACAAAAATATGCATAATTTGTACACTAGTCCCAAAGTGTCAAGATTTTAAATTTATCCTTTTCTACAAGTCATAATCTTAGTTTGTTTGAATTTTTAACTTGGTTATAGTCAAAGCAAAAAAATTCTAATCATTAGAGAAACTAATAAATAACAACTATTATAGAAAGCATAAAATTTAAAGTAAGAAAGAAAGAATCTATCTATGAAATCAAAATACATAAAGTAGGAAACTAGTCTATAAAAGAAAGACTAAGAAAGCATGAAATCTAATCTAAGAAAATATTGAAATTAGGAAACTAGTCTATGAAACCAAGAAACTATTCTAGGAAATCATGAAATTTAATCTAAGAGAGTAGGAAATCTAATCTAATCTTATAGCTACATTCATCTATCCTTTGTTATTCAATAACATCAGTAGATGATACAACCCTAAAGTAGTGCTTTAAGAACTATTCATTAACTAGATATGTAAGCTCATTACCTTAGAGGTCCTTTAGATGAAACACATTATTACCCATGATCTCTAAAATTTGGTATGGTCTAATCCATAGTGGCGTAAACTTATCATGTTGTCCTTGCTTTTCATGGGGTTTATCCCAAAGTAGCACTACATCTAAAATCCTAAATGCTTTAAATTTCGCTCTCTTATCAAACTGCCACTTGACCACATCTTGGTGTTTGTTGAATATTTGCAAGACATCAGTCCTTGAATCTTCTATTTATATTATGTCCACCAATCTTGATTTTGTTTTATCACTCGATTATATGTAGTCCTAAATGAACTAATAAGTGGGTAAATTTAGTATAATTTGGAACACATGCTTGCATTCATATACCAATAGATAGGGTGAAACTTTAAATTCTTACTTGTATCTAGTTCAATATGCCTAAAGAGCATAATTCAATCAATTTTGCTAGTCCTTGGGCTTATCCCCTACCAATTTCTTAATTAAATCAATCATATTCTTATTCATTGATTTTTCCAGCCCATTTCCCTAAGGGTAATAGTTATAAGTTGACCTAATAATGATCTAGTTGTCATGTTCCCATTATGTAAATTATGCTGATATAAAATCTGGTCCATTGTCACAAACCAAAGAAATGGATGTCCTAAATCTGGTTGTTATGTCTTCCTCTAAAATATGAAATCACATCTTGTACTTTGAAATTATTTATGGTTATGACTTTGGTCTATCTAGTGCAATAATCTATAATAGTAAGTAGAAATTTATGGCCTACTAAGGAATTTGCATTGATGATGCCAATGAAGTCTAAATCCCACTAGGAAAATGGCTTTTCTTTAACAACTAGATGTAAAGGCATTATTGCATGTGTTTCTCTCTTGGTTAGAGTTTGGCATTTATGGCAAGTCCTAACATGAGAATGATCATCCTTGAAAATTTTTGGCTAATAGTAGCCCATTATTAATATTTTATGGGTTGTGGTATTCCTAGAAGGATGACCACTTTTTATTTTTTGATGCAAATTATCTAATATTTCTTTATCTTCTTTGCAAATACACACCTAAGATAAATAACTTCATAATTACATCTATAGAGGACTCCCTTCTTGATCATGTAATGAGCATCTTTGAGCCTAAAATCTCTCTTCCTCTCTATTTTTATCTCTAGGGAATAAGTTATTGTAAGTAAATATTATAGTATATCAGTATACCATTCTCCTTTAGATACTTGAGCTTCACATACCTCTTCACCTATGATACATGGATTTCATTCAACCATAAGCTAAATAATGCCTTAGCCCTGAATGATCTTTGTAGGATTTATTTCTATGTCAAATTATTTTATCTTGTCCATCCATTTGCCTCATCATTCTCCTACCTCATTCTATGATAGGGTGATCTTGATAGCAGGATTAGACATGATGGCAATGGTTTTATTTCTTAATATGTAATGTTTAAAATTCTTCATGGCCTTGATAAGGATGAAAATCTATTTGTCAATCATAGAGTGCCTATGTTATGCATCTTTCAATTTTATGATCATGAATGAAATTGGATGCTCGATCTCATATTTCTTTTATGTGATAATAGCAAAATTTGTATGCTCTAAAGAGAATGAATACAAGTATAAATCTTTCATAAAATATGGATTAATCAGCATTAGAGTCTATGATATTGTATCATTAATGTCCTAGAATGATGTTCAAGGTTCATCTATCCATTCTATTTTGGCATCCTACTTGATTATGGTGTTTATAAGTTTAACGATCTCTAAAAATCATGAGATAAACTTCATTATGAAGTTAATCTTTCTAAATAATGGTTTTAGCTTCTTCTTGCTATTGGGTAGTTTAATTTTTAAGATCACCAAATTTTTTACTGGATCAATGGTGATCCCATCCTTGGTGATGATGTGCCCCAAAATCTTACCTTCATTCACTCTAAATATGCTCTTTTTTGGGTTTAATGAAACATTGAACCTTATGCATATTTACAATATGGATTGTAGGTAACTTATGTGGTCTTATCGATTCTTTGAAAATACCATAAGATCATCCATGTAGATGATTATGCCTTTTTTTGTCAATCCTTTAAATGTGTGATCCATGGTGCATTGAAAGGTAGCTCATATGTCTATTACGTCAAATAACATCCTTTTATATGCATAATTTCCCCACTTCATAGTAAATTCCATCTTCATTTTATCCTCACATTGAACTATTACCTAATTGTAGCCTTAAAATCCATCTAGGAAGGACATCATTTCAGAACCACTTACTATTTGTATCATCTCATCTAGAGAAGGTAGAGGATAATTATCCTTTCTAGAAGCCTTTTTTAGATTTCTAAAGTCCACACATAACCTGATCTCACCATTCTTCTTTCTTACTAGGATTAAACTGGCCACATAGGTAGAATGTCAGATTGGGAAGACAATTTTTGAACTTAAAAATTTTCTCCACTTCTTTATAAATGAGAGGATATAGAATATAATTTATCATTATTTGCCTCTATCTCAATGGCTTGTGACCTAGCTTTAATGAAATCATATGAGTAATGATCTCTAGGTCATATACTTTCAAATCTTCATATGTCTAAGTAATGATGTCCCTATAATGAATGATTATATCCTTCACTCACTATCTCTCTTCTAGGTGTAGTTGAGATTGATATTAACATAATGTGGGCTATGTTCATCTCTTAGATTTTCTCTTTTGAAATCCAAATCATTGACCTTGGGATGCCTTAGCTATTGTTCTTAAGGATCTATGTCAAATGGTATTTTCAAGAAGACCAAGCCAATAAGAATTTGATTCTCTTTGAGTTAAAGAATACCCTCTTTTTTTATTCCTCTTGACAAAGGTGATTAATTTCCTTATCATTGATGATTTGGGATTTTAATTCCCCTAAATTAGTTAGAAACTAGATAATATGGTGGTCATCATCAAAGACCTGGAAATTAGAACTTTTTACCTTAGATTCTTATAGTGGCTCCAAATTAGTAATAGTAGTAGATAATGAATTAGTGGTTTGATTTACTCTCTGAGAAGTGCTACTATGTTTAAATCTTCAAATATTTCAATTAGGTTCCTTGCTCTAATCTCTTCAAATAAGAGAGCTTGTATTGGTATTTATTTCTGACTTAGTTAACCACCAACGCTGAATCACCAAATACTAATATTTGCTTTGCATTTTTATTGAGTGCAAACTATAGTCCTAAAACTAAAGCCTCATACTTAGACCTATTATTCATACATGAAAATTATAATTTGTATGCTACCAAGAACTTTTTATCTTTTGGATCAATTATCTCAACTCTTACGCCTAATCCTTACCTATATCTAGAACCATCAAAGTGTAAAGTCTATAGCTATGTGAAATATTTAGGTTCTTGAGCTTGTGTACTTGATTCTGAGTGGTAAAAGTATAAATACCAAGGTTGGTAAATTCATACTCTACCTCTTCATTCTTGACATTATACTCCATAATGAGATATTTCATTGTTGGCTCTCTGTCAATCTTGATTTGATTTGTAACTCCTCTCCATGGTAGCCAACTATGAGAGAAGTCTATAAAGAGATATCCATTAAGTGTTTTGGACTAATCCTTGCTTAGTAATAGTTAATATCCTTCTAGTATATCTACCACTAAAATATTAATGGTCATCTTGACTCATGGTTTAGATGCTACTTGAATGCACACGTTGGTCAATTCTCCAACTACTGGTGCTACTATTTTGTCTAATTGTGGAACTATTCTCTTCAAGGGACTTGGATTGAGATGAAGCATCTGACATATGAATGTGGATATGATAGTTGTAGATGCTCTAAAATTAACTAGATAATTATGAATGTTCTTACCAAATGATTAGATAGTCAGCAAGAAGGGTGAAAATTTTATCTTACTTTTGAAGATGACATTGGCATCAATGACCTTCACTTTATCTGTAGATGTTTTGATTCTTTCAATAGGATCCTTTCCAGTAATAGAATTCTATATCAGCTCCTTATATTTGGGGATCTGAGATAGCTTATGAAGAGTTATATTCACCTTGATCTTCTTCATATCTTCAATAATGTTGTATCCCCCATTGCTTGATTCTTCCTTTCTCTATTATTAATCATTCCCCTTTTTAAGGGGTGGATAATTGTCTACTTTAGGATTAGGAAGAATCATCATGGTATTTGTAGGAGTTGATGTCATAAGTGGCTACTTATTCCTTAGATTGTATACACCTCTCTAGAACTACTAGAAAGGGTGAAATTCATCTATATTGTGTTCTAGCTCATTATCATCTTCACTTGGGAAGGAAAACTCATGAGTTTTAAAGAACATAATAGTACATAAAAATTCAATATCTTGGTGGGATTTCGGTGGACTTTTCATCTAATCTTGTCTAACCATTTCCCTCTAAAATATTTCAAATACTACATAGAACTCACCACAGTTAAGCTCATCATGCTTAAAAGTATTGTAAATTCTACACCAATTAGGAAAGTTATTTCTTCTATGTTGATTTGTGGGAGATTACTAGGCTATTTAGGCCTATTGAATGGTCTATTATATCTCTAGAGTCTATTATTCTAATTACCAATTGGATCATTAGTGTTGTCCATCATCCTTTGCATATTTAAGAAATCATTACTCAAATTTTGAACCATCTTATGAATAGAATCTAGTTCTACCTTTGTGCAATCGATACCTTTCAAAATGGAATTGGGAAGTATAGATATTTGTTGGTTCTAATAATAACCATTTCCCATCACATGTTTGTTTAATTAGCCTAAGTTTGTCTATGTTATTTATGTCAGTGAAGGTAATGCATATAATTAGTTTTGATTAAATGTGGGAACATTATTTTTCATGTGTGAAACTAGATTTAGTGATGGAAAACCATTATTGACATTAGGCATTCTAGGTGTCTAAGGATTGAGATATCTATCTATATTGATATCCTTTTTGAATTTTAATACCAAAGTGTTAACCATAATTTATCTTATTAATAACATGGTAGTGATAGGGTCTAAGGTGTTCTTATACATTTTCAATGCTAATGTGACATCTGGTTTATATCTTGGGGTCAACCAGTTGTACATATTCTATCATCTTGAATTTAAAGTATGGGTGGGCTCATTAGGTTCCCTCTTCATGCTAGTGAAGTGCCGGTATACCAAACCAAGATTGGTGACCTATCTAAACTACACAAGAAAAGTTGTTTGGCATTCATCCAAAGAAGTGACAGATTTTTTTGTTAGATTTAAATACCAATCATAAGTAGCATCCATCAAAGTAAAATGGAATAATCTTCATGCAACATCCACAAATACAATATTCATTAGTCTTAAAGTATCTTTAACTAATTTGATATGTTATTCTATTATCCTTGCTCCTAAAGGAGAAAAAGATGGCAAGTACTTTTTGAGATTTTGAGGTAAAATCATGCATGTCTCTTAGGATGATGATAGTAGATCCAACTAAACAAGGTTATTATTGAGTCATTGGTTGATTAATAGGTAAAGGGTTCCTTACTATATAAGGAGTCCTTATAGGTGTATTGTTCTAAACTAGAGATATTAGCACATTTTTAGGTCTCCTATGATTTATCAAGGGTGAGACTAGAAAACCAGCCTAGGAATTAGATCTGATCACTCTCTTGGGTAACTCAAGTAAAACTCTACGTAAAGAATACCTACTATTATCAGAGGTGTTGGCCTTATTTTTATCACCATTAGAGACTATTGATGTAGGTTTTATGCACACCATAACCTTAACAAGGTAGCCAATAGCATTTTAGGATCTCAAAAGAGGTAAATTCCACTCCAAGGCACAAGTTATAGGTATGCATTGTATTTCAACCTATTGATGGGATAGGGGTAAGGCATGTAAGTTATTGACAAGGTTTTTTTGGATGAAAATGGGGTTCCTAATAAGGATAGTGAATCTCTATGTGAGTTGAATGGGTGGTTGGTTGTTAATCTAGAGTGGATAGGTCTCAAAACAAACTCAAAAAAGGGAGGGAAAGGTAAGGTAGAAAAGAAATCTCTCTAGTTTTTAGGAATCACTTCCCTAGCTAGTTTATAAAAGGATAAGTGATCTCAAAACCTATGCCTATTGCTAGCAGAAATTTCATACACATAATCAAACATGGCTAAGAATTCTAGGGAGATAATGATGTAGTAAATTCATAAGCCTCAGATAAAGGTTGGTCCTCTTAAGTTTTTTGTTGCACACCCTTAATCAAGAGATTATGGCTTGGACTAGTGAAGTATCTAAGGTAGTTGTTGCACACACATAGAAAAATACAACAAGGAAATCACTCATGCATAATTAGAATTATGAATCAAATTTAACTTAATTATCCCAATCAATATATTTACCAATCCTTCAATAGTTTTTGCACACCTAAAGATTAGTACATCAATCAAGAAAATCAAGAATCCATTAATATATTTTGCACACTAAATATTATTATAGTATAAAACTAAAGAAATTAATAACTAATTATAAAATAAGTTATAAATAAAATACATAAACACATTTTCTAATGATCAAAATCAATGTTGCTCCTATATTCAAAATTTTGTGACCAAAATCCAAGTTGGATTACAATTTTTTATATAGACTTGGGGAAGGGGACACCTCATCCTCTAATTTCATGCAAGGTAATTACATGTGATATTAATAAATTGAGTTGTAAATATGGTTTAAAATTGTATAAGGGTCATGTTGGCCATTTTTATCCCCCATACCAAGATTTGAAAAGCTGAGCAGAGTTCATGCAGATGCAGTAGATCAAAGGGGTTTGAACCAGGTCCAAGTTTGAAAATGGAAGGATCTGAGCATGTGTTTATATGTCTCAATCATTAAATAACATTTACCATCTTTAAAAAACCCTAAAAATACATTATAACATCAAAAAAATGATCAAAAGATGAGTTGTGCAAGTTTTAGAGCTAGACCATCACTAGGACATCACAGAAATGAATGGACCAGTCCAACTTATATAATTTTTATCTTGATTAGGAAACCCATTATGACCATTATATTAAGAAAAAATGTATATACATTTTAGGATCATCCTTATAAATTTTCATACATGTATGAGCTTTCTGTCTTAAGTTTCAAGCTTTCAAAGTTGGACCTATGTAGTAAGACATTTGCACTAACGTCAAGTTTAAGCTCAAACAAAATAGATCATTTTTGGATTAAATTTTATGGTCACATAAATTTTAATGATATTCATGTGAATTTTAAATTATGTCCCATAGAACATCAAATTTAAACTCATGAACTAGCTATTAGCTTTTAAATAGTGGGTCCTGATAGGATGGACAGTGCCTGCTCAATCATACATCTCGATCTAATGGTATGTGAGGTGGGTTAAATAATAAGAGGGATCAAGAGGCCACCATGTGGTCTAATTATGTGAAATAATAGACTAAAACAAGATATTAAAATCAAAATCATGTTTGTCAAGTAGCACCAATGAGGATTAGGTTGACAATTTAAAGGTGGATCTGAGGGCTCACATTTGTTTGTATCTAAAATATCTAATAAAGTGAAAGAAGGTCAAGGGGTAAATGATCTAAGATAAATTTTTTACATAAAATAAACATAAGGCCTGAGCTAATATAATTTTGACTAGGGTCAATGGAATAGCCTGACTTGAACAAAGTAAATGAATAGACTTGAGCTGGTAGAAATACATAGAACCAAGCTTAAATAGGATCCAAGTTAGACCATAATGCATAAATAAAGGACCAATAATTTATATTTGGGATTTAAAAAGATATATTAGGTAGTTTATACATAATATAGACCAAAATTGGGCTATCTAGTGGCTAAATAAGATTAGACATTAAGCAAAATATAGAAGCTATAGGAAAACCAATAGCCTTAGATTTTTTTTCCTCCATAGTAAATCAAGGTCTAGTTTTCAACACAAGAATGGATATGTGAAATTAAGTAATAAGTATCTCAGTCCATAATTTGGACAAGTAGCCACCTAAATTAGACATAATCAAAGCTCAGTCAGGTTTATAGATTTAAGGATTTTGTCCTTACATAGAATCCAAGTGGAAAATGCATAGAAAATAAAAGATAGAAATCTGGTGGTTGGAGAAGCATCTTGAGAATTTAATATATTTTCATAGTGCCTAAGGGTCCCTTTCATGAATAGGATCATGACTCACCATCTTTGGAAAATCTCTTATATTCTTGTGTATTGCTTGAAGGATATTAGGAAAAGTAAAGACTATCTTATTCATGATAGATTATGTCCTGATTGGACCAAAGTATGATAGAGCATCCCTTGAAATTTGGTAGCTCATTAATTATTATTAAAAAACATGGTCCCTCTTCTCTCTCTCCCTTCTCTATATTATCCCATTCTTTCCATTTATAAAAGGTTCTCATATTTTAGACTTTTTATCTTTTTGAGAGATAGAGATACTCTTTGGGATATTGAATAGTATGCTTAGCTTAATAAGGCTCGACCCTATCAAGAATTTTTAAGAACTACCTATCGAAGGACTTTCTTTACCTATCTCTTGCCTTGAATTTTTTTTGGGTGAGTTATGTATGACAACATTGTGTCAAGGAGAATCTTCCTCATCCATTGTCTTTTTTTATGACCTTGTTTAGGGAGGTTCTAATGTTGTTTGTGGGTCTAGATTAGTGTTATACTATGAAACTCTTCTATGAAATACTTATGTAAGTAGTTTGATCTCAAGGTTGTGTGAGCTAGTATTGTCCTCTTCTGATCTATTATGGGTTCAAGCTTATGGGAGTTTCCTTCTTAAGTTTGGAGCATCACCTAGTTAACTTCTTAAGATCCCTTATCCCCTTTCTAACCCTTTTCCCCATGAATCATTAGGAGTAGCTTTAGTTTAGGTGAGAATCAAAGAGGAAGTCATCCTAATCTAGAGGTTTATCCAAAATATAGGTTACCCATAGCCTAGGGTTGTCCCAATATTATAGCTTAGTTGGAGAGAGCCTAAACAACCCTCTCCAAGGGTGAATATTAAGCCTATAACAATTTATGGCATGTCAGGTGGGACTAAGATCCAAAATAATGGAAGGATTTTTGGTGTTGTTCTTATACATATCATCCTTTTGAGGCATTATATAAACATCAATGGCAACTTTGAGCATTTATCAGTTGGTTAAGTAACCGAACTAAATGCCTAATCATTGTAATCTATTATGTACAATCATTCATCTTTTGATCAATATATTTATCCTCTACCTTAGCATCACACTTATCAAGAAAATAATGTTTATGTTTCCCCCCAAGTGGCCCTCAAATATCCTATCATCCCTATTATGGATTCTATCCTCCTTCTACCCCTACATGTGGCTAAGGTTGACCTCCTTTGCATTCAAATCAGGCCTCTAATTCCCCTTATTAAGACTAGACTTACCATGCTACATCCTTGTCAGGGGTTTAGCAAGAATTAGTAACTTATATTTAGTTGATAATGGAGATTGGTAAGGGTTTAGAGTTTTTTCTAGTCATCCCTATCCATGCTCTACAAAAATCAAGAATTTATCTTTAGTTAATGAAGAGTAAATGGTCAGTTTATGATAGTGAACAATGGTCACCCTATAAGAATGAGGACATATAAATGATAAGAAACATGATATAAAATATAGATAGTATGTTAATATATTATGAAGGGTAGTAGGTTCATTTGGACCAACCTTATATGCCCTTTCCCATCTAAAAGCCTCAATCTCAACCTTCAAAGGTTCTTAATCAACCCCCTATTCAACCTCGTCTAAATCCATCCTTGACAAAACTCAAAGAGGTAATATTGGACCTAGGAAGAACAATCATGAAGACCAAGGAGGGGGTCAATATTGGATAATAATTCCCTATTCATGAGATGGATGGGATAAATATCTTCTTGTAAGATTTATGGAATGCATGGGCATCCATTAAACAAGCTGACTACCCACATGATGAGAAGCAAGAAATGAAAGGGTGAATATTATCCATTGAATAAGTTTTTTAGCATTAGGATAAAGAGTATGTAAATCCTAAGCCAATCAATTTTCCCTCCCCTCCCCCTATGCCCATTCTCACTCAAGAGCATGAAGATATCCCACCTTGGATCCTCTCATATGACCCTAACTATTTCATACCCTTCCTTGTGAAACCACCCTCTCCCACACACATTTAGGAAGAAGAGAAGGTGACCAAGTCTTAAACATTACCCTCATGGAAATAAATCAAAGAGGGCACAAAGAAGAAAACAAAGTTGTTAGTTGAGGTAGTCTAAAAACCAATCCTATTAGAGGAAGGGTTCAATGTGTAATAAATGAATCAAGTAACCATAGATCAACTCAATGAGCTTGGTGTACAAGAGTTATAAGACCCTCTCTCCTCAGCTCAAGAGCCACCTAAAAGAGTATTCAAAGTACCTAACTAGAATAATACCATCCTAAGCTAAAATCAAGGTGAACTTCTTTACCCTCCCACCATCTCCATTATAAAAGAGGATCATGTTATACAAAGCATAAAGAAGGAGATTGTAGTCATAGGTAAGCTTGAAAAAGATAAAGCAAGTGTCTATGAATAGGAAATCATAATGGGTATCCCAATTCATAGGGAGGAGAATGTTTCATCTTTCAAGTTGTAGGATCCTAATGAGAAGAGAGAAGACAACCTTCATGAACCTACTATGGAGGTCAAAGGTAGCTCAAGTGATTTATAAGATCAATGGTATCATTTGTTCTCATATTTCTTAAGTGAAATGGAGTAGCATAATGTTTCAACTTTCTTGAAGAGAATAATCCATGAGTTAACCATGAGGAAAAAATTGAATGCACTATTGAAGATCTATTTTACATAGATGAAAAAGAGGATCAAGACCAGGTGCTTGAGGTTAGTCCACTTTAGGATGAGGTGTAAATAGATGATAGCCCTGATATATCAGAGCTAAAGGGAAGCAAATTAAACCTTGAGCAAAAATATCATGTTTTAGACCTGGGATTGTCAAATCAACCCTCATATAAAGTTAAAGAGAAAGATGAAATCTTGAGCGAGTTTGATGAAGGGAAAATCTTAAGTGATCAAGTGATTCAATTTGATAAGCATACTAGTGAAGAGCTTAAAGAGTTATGGTAGCAGTTCAATGCCATAGCTAAATAATTTGAAGAGGCTAAGGGACATGTCCTTCTTCCAAAAAGCTATGAACATGCTACTCTAAGCATAACATACCTAGTTTACGTAAGGATAAGGTAGAATCACATGGTTTTTTTGAACCACCAATTGCACCAAGTGCAGTTGCTCCTAAGAGCCTAAGTAATTCCTTCATGCAAGACTTTCTCAAGAGTGATAAGCAATAGCAAGCAATTGTTCCCATAGTCCAACATGAATTGAGTTTGGAAGATTTGGATCAGTATGTCTACATTAGAGACATGTTTGTTCCATTTCATCTATTGGAGAGCAAATAAAAAGAATTGGCCATCAAACTACTAGGTTTACCAATTTTATTACTTCTAACGCAAGGTGTTTTCCATCTTCATTTGTTAAAAGTGGATGGTACTAGAGGTTTCCCTTTTGATCAAAGGAAGACCAATTTTAAAAAGGTCTTTTATATATATATATATATATATATGAGTAGTTTTTTATGATTTTCTCTAAGTAACCTTGTGTAGATTTTTTGTTTAGTAGGTTTAGTTGTTCTCTCTTTCTTGTAAATGTCTGCATGCATTTACCTTTGTTGTTTTGTTTTGGTCATTGTTGTTTCAAGAAGAAGTTATATAAAGGGTCAACCTTGTATCAAATTTTAGACCAACTTAGTTATGGATACTTATGACTCCATACCTAATGGACTAAACTAGGCATATGGTATAGGTTATTTTTTTATAGATAGGCATGCAACCCCTATGAGTCACCAAAGATATTGGCCATTTTTGGCTAACATACCAAGCTTTGAAAAGCTTATCAGAGTTCATGAAAATGTATTGGATCAAAGGGGTTTAAACTAGGACCAAATTTTCAAATTGATGGATTTGAGTAGGTTTTTGTATGTCTTGAGCATTCAAGAACATGGACCAGATTACACAAACCCTAAAAATCCATTAGGACCTTTTAAAATGATCAAAAGATGAGATGTGAAAGTTTTAGAGCTAGGATGTCATGGAGAATGAATGGACTTGTCCAAATTCTATAATTTTTATCTTTCTCAAGAATCCCCATGTGACCAATAGATTAAGCACAAATGTAGATCTACATGACATGATCATCCTCAAAAAAAATTAGACCTGTACAAGATTTTTAGCTTAAGTTATAATCTTTCAAATTTGGACCTATATAGTAAGACATTCACACTAACATCAAGTTTAAGCTCAAACAAAATAGATCATTTTTGGTTTAAATTTGATGATCACATGAATGTTAAATGATGTACATTAGACTATCAAATTTAGACTCATAAACTAATCATTATATTTTAAATAGTGGGTCCTGGCAAGATTGATGGTCCTCACTCAATCATACATCTTGATCTAATGGTATACGAGGTGGGTTAAATAATCAGAGGGATTGAGAGGCCACCATATGGCATAAGTTTATGAACTGATAGACTGACATTGGATCCTAAAATCAAACATGTGTTTTCCTAGTGATACTAATGGGGATAAGGTTAAAAATTCAAAGGTGGATTTGTTTATTCATATCTGGAAGATCCGATGAAGCAAATGAAGGTCAAGGGGTCAATGAGCCAAGACAATTTTTTATAGCTAATAAACATAAGGCTTGAGGTAGGATATTTTTTATTAGGGTTAATGAAAGAGCCTGACTTGGGCAAAGCAAAAAAATGGACTTGAGTTGGTGGAAATACATAGAACCAAGCTCAAACACAATCTGAGATGGACTAGAATGCATAAACAAAGGACCAAGCCTTTCCATCTAGGCTATGTAGAGATAGATTAGGTCTTTTAGACCTAATATAGACCAAATTTCAGCTAGTTGGTAGCTAAATAGGATCAATCATTGAGCATAATATAAAATCTATAAGAAAACCAATAACCTTAGATTGGTTTTCCTCCATAATAAATGTAGGTCTAGTTTTCAATGGAAGAATGGATATGTATAATTAATGAAGACATGTCCCAATCCATACTTTTGATAAGCAACCACCTAAAGTAGACATAATAAAAACTTAGTCAGGTTTATGGATGTAAATATTTTTTATTTACATAGAATCCAATTGGAAATATGCATAAAAAATTAAAGATAGAGATTTGTTGGTTAGAAAAACAACTGAAGCATTTAATAGATTTTCATAGTTCCTAAGGGTCCTTTTCATGAAAAGGATCATGTCTCTCCATATTTGACAAATCTCTTGTCTTTTAGTGTATTTCTTGAAGGCTATTGGAAAAGAAAAACTGGTCTTGTTCATGATAGATTATGTCTTGATTGGACCAAAGTGTTATTAAGCATGAAATATACTAAGAAAGGGGGTGAATTAGTATATTACATATCTTTTTACATAATTTTATTTCTTTTCTTTAACCACTTAATCACACATTCAAGATATACAATAAAACTGAAACAATAATTTGTACCACACAAGAGAGAGAGAGAGAGAGAGAGAGAGACCAGATTTTTATGTGGAAACCCAAAGTGGGAAAAAACCAGAAAAAACCACAAAGAATAGTCTCAAGTATATGAATGATCACCAAATCAAAATACAAGGTTTGCAAGCACTAACTTGCAAGAGCACCAACCCCTTTTTTGAGCACCAACACAACAACTATTTGTGAGCACCAACCCATAGAAACACCAACTCCTCTTGTGTATAAAACATAACTATCTCTAAATGTTGCTTACTCAAAAAATGATAAAACTCTACAATATCTCATAATTTTATCTCATTGAAAATAAATACAAAACATGCACTCTCTTGTATATTATAAATGGCTTCTCAAGCCTTTATTTATAGCTTTTCAAATGACCTTTGGCATTCGCCCTTTGTGACCCTTCAATCCTCATGTAAAATGGTGCCAAACTTTCATGACCCTTCATATCCTTGCAGTTTAAAAGTCATATGGTGACCCTTCATAAGAAAAAGCATCCTTTCCTCTTTTGTCTTTATCTTGGTGACTTTTCATATTCCTCAAAGTGTCCCTTCATGGAAAAATGCACCATGCCTCTTTTGTCTTCACATGGTGACTCTTGAAATTCCTCAAGATGAATCTTCATGAGAAAATGTGTCCCATTCCTCTTTTAACTTTTACCCCATAACTCTTTTACTTCTCCATGGGCACTCTTTTGACTTATATGCAACCAAAAATATATTCATTAATATTAAATAAATATTAACACACATTAGCCAATATATGAATATTAAAAACACCATTAAATGCAATGGGACCTTTATCACCAATAATTCTAGACCTTTGACATCAATTATAATATTTTAAAAATCTCCCCTTTTGTCATTGATGGCAACCTCAAACTGAAACTGCCACATCCTAAAACTTGCACATACTACCATCTAAAAAAATATACAATAATTCTCCCTTACTATAGCAACTTGTACCTATTCCTTATACCTATTTTTTCACCTATACTTTTTATTCTCCCCCTTTGACATCAATGGTAAAGGGCCTACCTACAGCTAAAACTTAGCTCTCCCTCAACTGATGTTGAACCTCAATAGTAAGAAGTAAAAAAATTACTCCCAACTTCTCTCATAGATACTCAAATGTTTCTTTTGGTAGTGCCTTTGTGAAAATTTTTGTAATCTACTCTGTAGTACTGATATACTCCATCTTAACCTATTGATCTACAATCTACTCTCTCAAGAAGTCATATCTAATGGGAATATGTTTTGTTCTTCAATGCATCACTAGATTCTTCAAAATATTAATAACACTTGTGTTATCAAAAAAATATAAATATGTTCATCATACTTTACCTTGATATATTCCAAAGTTTGCTTCATCCAAGTCACTTGAGTACAACACAATAATATTAAAATATATTTTACTTCAGTTCTAGAAAGTGATATTGAATTCTACTTCTTGCTTAGCCATGATACTAAGCTATCACCAAGGAAGAAAGCTCCTCCACTTACACTCTTTCTATCATCCAAGCACCCTACCAAATCTTAATATGTATAAGCAACCAAAGTGAAATCTCTACCTGCGGGATACCATAATTCATAATCCAATGTCCCCTTGATATATCTAAATATTCTCTTTACCAATTGAACATGACTATCTTTTGTTGCTGACTAATATCTTACAACCATACCTACTACATGCATGATGTTTGACCTTAATATTATTAAATATAAAAGACTACCAATCATATATCTATATAAATATTGACCTATAATAGGTGAAACTTCATCCTTACCTTATTTCCTATACACATTGGTGTGCCAGCTGGTGCACAATCCTTAAAACCAAATTTCTTCAACATTTCCTTGGCATATTTACTTTGAGATATGTAAATTCATTTATCTGACTGAGATATTTGCAATCCTAATAAAAAAGACAATTATCCAAGCATAGACATCTCAAATTATTTTTACATATTATCAAAAAATTCTTTTTTCATCTTTTCAATATTTTCTCCAAAAATGATGTCATCAACATATACCACAATAATAAATTGATGCTCACCTTATATTTTGATGTAGAGATTACTATCAATAAATATTCTCTTGAAACTTTGATCCTATAGTTACTTATCAAGTCTTGAGAGATTAAATCACTTAGGCTGCTCAATGTAGACCTCTTCTTCTAGATTCCCATTCAAGAAGGCTAATTTGACATCCATCTAAAAAACTTTGAAATTTTTAAACACTACATATGTAAGAAACATTCAAATAGCCTCTAACCTCACCATTGGTGTAAAATTTTCTTCAAAATATATTCCCTCAATCTGAGCATATCCTTTACATACTAATCTTGTTTTAATTCTAGTCACTTTTCCATTTTCATTCAACTTATTTTTATATACCCATTTTTTTTCTATCACATTATGATCTTTTTGTCTAGGCACTAATTCATAAGTATCATTCTTTTCTATCTAATTTAATTCTTCATCCATAGCCTTAACCCAATGCTTATCATGTCTAGCTTCTAAAAAAGTTCTACACTAAATTTTGGATAACAAACAGAAATTAACTTGCTTAGATTCACTTACCATCATTCTTCTAATGTGAATTCCTTGATTTATGTCCATGATGATGTCACTTTCATTATGATTTCTTTAAAAATATTTTGATGGATTTTTGGTTTCCTTTTTCTCCTCATCTTCAACTGATTTTTTCAAAATCTTTCTCTTCAATGATTTTAGGAATGACTACTAGATCACTGATTCTTTGTGTTCCATACTCTTCTATCCTGACACTAACACTTTCAATAACTTTATTAGTTTTTTTGTTATAACATTTATAAGCTTTACGTTTGCAATAATAACCAATAAATATACCTTCATCTACTCTAGATTCAAACTTACCAAGTTTTTCATTGATTCTCTTTATGAAGCATCTACTACTGAAAACTCTGAAATAATCAATTGTTTCTAAATTGTCTTTCCATAGCTCATAAGGAGTATTATCACTATTGACTCTCAATAATTATCTATTTTGAATATGCACTATTATAGTAACTACCTCTCTCCAATATTCATCTAATATCTTAGATTCATTTAGCATTTTCCTCACCATCTCTTGAACTGTTCAATTTTTTTGTTCAAGTACTCCATTTTGATATAGATTTATGGCTACTAAATAATGTCTCTTTACTCCATGGTCTTCACAAAACTCAATAAATTGATCTGACATGAATTCTCCTCCTTGATCTGATCTTAGACACTTAATCTTTAAATTGGTTTCATTTTCAACTAATGCTTTGAAATGTTTGAAAGATTATAATTTTTTATTTAAAAACATCACCCAAGTCATATGTGAAAAATAATCAATAAGAAACATAAAATATTTTTCATATTAAGTACTTTGATTTCTCATAGGTCTACATAGATTAGTGTGAACAAGCTCTAGCATCTGAGTGGTCGAGTACTCTTTTGTTTTGAACCACCTTCTAGCCTGCTTCCCGTGTTGACAAGGTTCACAAAGCGTGTCAGATGGATTTGTAATATTTGAAAGATTTTTTACTACTTATTTCTTACTGATATTGAAAATATTTTAAAAATTTATGTGCCTCATTATCTTGTGCCATAGCCAACTTTATTTAATCTAACTCAGACAATATCTTTGACCTTTGATGTCTGATACCATATACAAATTATTGTCTATTCTCATAGCATCTACAACCAACACATCTAAATATTTTCTTTTAATTTCACAACCTTTTACATAAAACTTTAGTGTGTACCCCTAATCACACATTTTACTTGCACTCAAAATATTATGCTTAAGACCTTCTACATAGAAACATTTTTAGTTATAGTTCTACCATTATCCAAACTTAGTGCACCTTTTCTACAAATTCTGGGAGTAGTATTATCTCCAATTTTAACTATGCCACCATTGATCTTCTTCAAGGTTATGAACTTTCTCTTTTCTCCTTTCATGTGCCTCAAACATCCACTATCAATGAACCATGGCTTATCTTCATATCTTGCATGCAAATTTGTCTGTATCAACATAGATTTTTCAAGTTGTTTCTTCTACCATGAACCTGTCTAAACTTTCTTTTTGATGAATAGAGACTTGAAACTTTGGTCCCTATTGACTGACTCAAACACACTTCTATAGTACCAAGTTATATGTCCAAAGTTGTTTCATTTGTAACATATTATTGCCTCTTCATTAAAGCATGATAGATGAGCAAAAGAGTTGTGGCTTCTGCTTGACTCTACATGACTTTCTTTCTTATTTATAAAATTATTAGCTTTTTTTTTACATTCTATTTTATTATAACCATGTCCATTATAATAAAAATAGTAACCATAAAAAAGGACATTTTTACGTATCTCTGACTTAGTTACCTTTTGTAGCTCTCTATTCCCTCTAGCCTTCTTTGTTTGAGATGTCCTCTATATTCTTAACTTCTTCCCTTTTTATTTCTTCTTTTGTAAGAGATTCAACATATCTCTTTCCTTTTTTCTTGTCTATGAAAGTAGTGACCTCCTCTTTCTCTTTTTCAAATCCAATACCTATCTTATCTAACATTGATCTTTGATTTTCTAATATCTTATTCAACATATTAGTGATATTCTCAAATTTCAAATCATTGATTTCTTTATATGTTTTCTCAAGATTTTTTTTTAAATAATCAATTTCAATAACATACCTTTCACATTCTTTACTTACTATTTTCAACTGTGCCGTTAGATCTTCTTCATTCTTCTTGGTTTCTTCAAAGTGTGCTTGTAGATCTTTAATTATTTCCTTTGACTCCTTTTTATTTTTCTTGATCTAGAGCTTTAATCTTTGATGATTTTTTTCAAGAGCTTTTAACTCCTCTAAGGTACAAATTAGTTCTTCCATATTTAATTTAGTTTCATCCTATTCTTCTTCTTGATCATCTATACTTTTTCTTATGGAGGCATCTTCATGTATGGCTATGAATAGAATCTCTTCTTTTGAGTCACTAACTCCACTATCTTTTGCTGAGCTAGGATCTTTAGAATACAAACTCTTCTTCTCAAATCCCTTCTTGAATTTACCTTTAAAATTATTCTTGTATGTATACTTTCCTTATTCATTATAATCATTACCCTTATTTGGGCATTTGGCTACAAAATGTCCACTATTTACACAATTAAAACATTTAAAAGTTAATTTTCCTTGATATTTACTTGTACCCTTTTTTAGCTTTAGAATGAATATATCTCCTTTGTCATCTTCATTATCTCTAGAACTATCACTTGATTATTGAATCTTAGCCTTCTCTTTCTTAGATGTCTTAAAAGCAACTTCTCTCTTTGAGGGTTTATCTTGTTCAATCCACATCTCATATGTTGTAAGAATACCATGAAGCTCATCCATCTTTATCTTGGCTAAATTTTTCATCTCTTCAATTACTAAAACTTTTGCATCATATCTTAATGGTAGAGATCTCAAAAAAATTTGAACCACAGTTGATTCTTCTAAAAATTTTACAAGACCTTGAATCTGATTAACTATTTGATCAACCCAAAAAAGATAACTTGCTATATTTTCTTCTTCTTCCATCTTCAAACTATCTTCTAAAAGTCTAAAGCTTAGTTTGTTGAACCTTGCCATCACCTTTATAAATATTCTCAAGTTTTACCTAAGTTTCATGAGTAGTTTTACATTACATAACTTTAACAAATTATGATTCACATAAACCACATAAAATAGCATTTAAATCTTTCACATTATTTTCACTTGCCTTCTTTTCTACCAAAGTCATTACAAGTGTCTGTAGCTCTTCATACTCCTCTATCACTACTTGCCATATGTCGAATCCAAGGGCCATCAAATAATTATTCATATTTATGCTCTAAAAAACATAATTCATCCCATCAAACAAAGGTGCGTTATTTGTATAAAATCCTTCATGTGATCTAGCCATCATGCTTTCCTAATCTACCTTCAAGCTGTAAAACTTTTTCAAAAGGAACCTGCTCTAATACCAATTGTTAAGTATGAAATATACTGAGAGGGGGGGTGAATCAGTATATTATATATATTTTTACTTAATTTAATTTCTTTAATTTAACCACTTAATCACACATTCAAGATATGCAATAAAATTGAAATAATAATTTTCACCACACAAGAGCAAGAGAGAGAGACATCAAATTTTTACATGGAAACCCAAAGTGAGAAAAAACAATAGAGAAAATCTCAAGTATATGAATGAGCACCAACTCAAAATAAAAAATTTGCAAGCACCAACTTGTAGGAGCATCAACCCCTTTACTGAAAACCAACATAGACATTATTTTTGAGCACCAACACACATGAGCACCAACCCCTTGCAAAGATTTGTGAGTACCAACTCACAATAGCACCAACCGCTCTTATGTAGAAAACACAACTACCTCTCAATTTTTATTACTCAACAAATGATATAACTCTATAATATTTCCTAATTTTCTCTCTTTGAAAAAAAATACAAACCATGCACTCTCTTGCATATTACAAATGGCTTCTCAAGCCTTTATTTATAGCTTTCCAAATGACCTTTGGTATTCACCCTTTGTGACCCTTCAATACTCATGGAAAATGGTGCCAAACTTTCATGACCCTTTATATCCTTGCATTTGAAAAGTCATAAGGTGTCCCTTCATAATAAAAATCATTTTTTCCTCTTTTATCTTTATCTTGGTGACTTTTCATATTCCTCAAAGTGTCCCTTCATGGAAAAATGTGCCATACCTCTTTTGTCTTCACATGGTGACTCTTAAAATTCCTCAAGATGACTCTTCATGAGAATATGTATCCCATTCCTCTTTTGTCTTTTACCCCGTGATTCTTTGACTTCTCCATGGGCCTTCTTTTGACTTATATGCAACCAAAAATATATTGATTAATATTAAATAAGTATTAACACATATTAGCCAAGATATGAATATTAAAAAGACCATTAAATGTAATGGGGCCTTTATCACCAATAATGCTAAACCTTTGATATCAATGACAATATTTCCAACAAGTGTGATGGAGCATCCCTTGCAAGTTGGTAGCTCATTAATTGTTCTTTAAACATGCTCCCTTTTCTCTCTCTCTCTCTCCCTTCTCTATATTATCCCATTCTTTCCATTTGTAAAAGGTTCTTAGATTTTAGACTTTTTATCTTTTTGATAGATAGAGATACTCCTTGTAATACCATAAATTATGTTCATCTTTATTAGGCTTGACCCTATCAAGCATTTGTAATAACTACCTATTGATGCAATAAGGACTTTCTTTGCCTATCTCTTGCCTTGAATCTCTGTTTGGTTAGTTGTGTATGATAGAATTATGTGAAGGAAAATATTCCTCATCCACTATTCTCCTTTTTAACCTTATTTAAGGATTTTTTAATGTTTTTTTATGTCTTTATTAGTGTTCTACTTTGAACCTCTTTTATGAAATACTTATGCAAGTAGTTTGATCTTGAGGTTGTGTGAGCTAGTATTGTCCTCTACTGATTTAGTGTGGGTTTAAGCTTATGGGAGTTTCTATCTTAAGTTTGGTGCATCTCTTGGTTAAATTCTTAAGATCCCTTATCCCCTTTTTAATCATTTTCCCCATGAAGCATTAGGAGTATCTTTAGTTTAGGTGAGCATCAAAGAGGAAGCCAATCTACTCCAAAGGTTCATCCCCAAGATAGGTTACCCATAGCCAAGGTTATCCCAATATTATAGCTTAGTTGGATAGAGCTTTAAAAACCCTCTCTAAGTGTGTAAATTAAGCCTATAATAGGTCCAATTATAATTATCAATTTAAAATAGCCTTTGAAAAATCTACACAACATGTACATGTGTATAAAATTGAAGGTAATTTTTTCAACTATAGCTTGAACTACATGATAATACTTCCTTTTATAGGTTTTAATAATAAATTATTAAATATTTTTAGATTATCTACCTTTAAATGGAACTCATACATGCATTGAAGACAAATACCACTTTACCAATGTTTTTTAGAACCAATGATATTATTACTAGTTGTGACCAATCTAACTAAACAATGCATTATATGTGTGTCCATGCTTTTACTTTCATATTCACTAACCATGTATGTTAATATTATTGATTATGTCTATATCTTTGAAAAATCCACTAATAATTTTCACCATTTATTTTTTACATGGTGGGATGTCAGCCTACCACTTGGTAACTCCACGAGGTTCTTTTCATACCTTATAGTCATATCTAGAATATTTTTGTGCCACTTGGAAACTTCTCACTTTTTTTGGGACCTTTTGAAAAGTATTCATAGATCTTGCACCATCATATCAATTGTATGGATCAATATTGGACATCAATATGCTTGGGCCCAATAACCTTTAATTTCAAAAAAGTTAATTTATGAGCTTAAATTTGACATCCACACGACTGTCAAAGACATCCTCATGACCATTGATGATGTCCATATGACTATCACAATTAAATACCCTATTTTTTCCTTAATTATATTGAATTTGGAATTCATGTAACTATCAAAGATGTCCTCATGACCGTTGATGATGTCTACATGACCATCACATCAGTTTAACTTCTTACAAGCTAGACAATTGTAATTTTCCAGTTCACTCTACTCCTACAAGTATAAATGAAAAAGAGGACTTAGTATAATACTTTTGGAAACATATATAAAGGACCCTACATGAATATTCTATCCTAATGTCTTAGTATTAATAAAATACAATTTGGACGTAGGCTAAAAAAAATTTAAATTAAGCTCAAAACATAAAGAAAATTATCTCTAAGCAAGGGTGCCAATTGGTATTATACTATTTGTTTTATGGTAATTGTTTGTGGGTTTATGAAAGGGTAATTTTTATGGGGAACCTAATTTTATCAAACAAAGTGTTTAAGACACAAAGGCTAAAGGGCATGGTCTAGGGGAAAAGGTCGGAAAGAATTAGTTCAAGAAAAAAGTCTTGAAGGATAGGGTAAGTCCTAAAGGGTAAATGTAAAGGGTCCAAAGAGTCTAATTCATGGTGAAAATTCTTGAAGGGTCTACTTCATAGAGTAAATGTCTAGGATAAAAAGTCTTGAAGGGTAGGCATAAAGGAAAAAAAGTCTGTAGACAAAATTCCCAAAGGTTAAGTCTCAAAGGGCAAATCCTCGAGTCAAAAGACCTAAAGGGTAGGTTCAAAAGGGCCAAAGGGTATGATGTCTCAGACAAAATAATTGAAAGAACTAGCTGAAAGGCAAAAGGCCTAAGATAAAAGTCTTGAAAGGTAGGTTGCATAAAGCCTAAAGGGTATGTGTATTTGGGGTCATTATTTTGACATAATTGTATTAAAAAGATTAATTTGGGGAATTTTTTCAAGATTTTTACTTCAAACAAAATGTCTGATGATAAAAATTATGAAGGGTCATTTTCATCAGGCAAAGGGCCTAGGACAAAATTCCAAAAGGATATTTTCAAAAGTCTTAAGTGCACTTTCATAAAGGCTAAAAGGTAGGTGGGTTAAGGTTGAAGGAACTATATTAGAGGATTTATTTTAGACAATGTTTAAAAGAATGTTCAAAGGGCAAAATGTTCAAGCATAAAAATCTTGAAGAGTAAGGGTCATTTCAAAAAAGAGTAAGGGACTAGGACAAAATTCTTGAAGGGAAGGTTTTGGAAGGCAAAGGGAATGATATCTCAGATAAAATGGCCTTGAAAAAAGTCTCACATACCCAATTCCTTTAGGGGAATTATTTTAGACAAAATGTCCACAATAATTTCCTCAATAAACATAAGTCTGTGAGCCAAAATCCTGCAACAAGTCCAAAACATAAAGGCTAAAATAATTTATATAATGGATAAAAAACCCAAAAAAGACAAATTGCATAAGTCATATAAATATAAACCCAAAAACATAAAACCCGATATCATAAGCCTGATAGAAAGAATGAATCTATGAACACACTACTAATGTCATTATGCTAAAGCATGAAAAAGGCCAACAATCAATCTTCTCCTAGATTTTGCATAAACATATAGAAGAGGGGATGAAAATCAAGACCATAGTCTTAAAAAAAAGTAGGTCCCCATTTCCTTAACGGAAAAAGGGTTTGTTAAGTACTATAGATTCAATGAATTTTAGAGCTTAAAAGTGATTTCCTTGACTGACTCCTCAAGTCACTTAGTCTCCTCAAGTTACTCTACAATTTGACCCACTTAAATGGTTAAATGATCAAGTAATGTAGAAGCATATTTATGAATGTCTTCAAGTAAATTAACATCTATCAAAACGTATCCTTAGAGCAATATAAAATTGGTATTCAACTCCTAATTATGAGTGCTTATTTTATTTTTTATGACATCCACATATTTAAGTCATTTGGTGTGCTTGGTTTTATCCTTTATTATTAACACTCTCTTAGACAATTACTGGCATTGAAGTTATTTCACTTAAAGTCATGATTTCAAAACTTTTCTAGGTCATGTCAGTTTCAAAAAAAACCCATCAAGGTTGGAAACCATATCACCAACTCTATACAAAAATCTTTTACAAACTTTGATGGCCTCAATGAATTTATCCATCACCTAAGTTTTTTCTTGTTGTGGATTGGGTTGGTCTTTACATTTATTCAACAATAGCTCCACCAAGATTCCTAATTTATCAATATCCTTACAATTAAGAGGGACTCCATTCACAAGGGTGATCTCCTACTACAAAACTAACTTGTAGAGTGTTAAGGTCTTTAATCTAGCCATATTCATTATTTATAATTACTGTTTGAGATCTCTTATCTCATATTCATGATTTATCTTTTCTGTGTTCTCATTGTGATAGAGAGAAACTACCTCTTGATGTTTCCTCCTGAGTTATTTTCCATAAAATTCTTATAAGGCATTCTACCTTATCACCTCATAAGCAAATTTCAAAATCACCACACTAGCCTAAGATGACATGCACATTTGGGGATCCACCCAAATTGTATCAAGGATTTCCACTTCTCTTAGTGCCAAAATAATGATTTTTGAAGGTAGTTCACAATGGCACTCTTTTTTAATTATATCATTTTAAAAATAAATTTATCACTAAGTTTTCTCAATCAATTCCTTGAGTAAATATTCCCACATATACAAGTATTTTTCTAACACACCTTTCCAATACTAGGTGTGAAGGAAAGAGGTTAAACTAGTATTCACTACCCTCTACTACATAGATTCATCAATAAGTTCCTTTCCTTTAGAGGGATCATGTTCAAGCATTTATATATCTTATTCTTCTTCCTATTGACTTGGACCAGCATCAAGGTCACCCACACCCAAAGTTATGTCTATTCCTTCCCCTTCTTCACTAGTGGGACTACCAACATCCACTTATGTCTCATCAAGGGTAGATTATTAATGTTGTGTTGGTGAGGTCTCTTTCTTTAGATGTGATGTGACTTAGTGTTCTTTTTATTCCTTGGGAGAAGGTCCCCTCTCTAGTGTTACTTCTAGAATTGGTACTTCTTGTTCAAATTCCCCTTCCTAAAGTATTAAAGTATCTCATTCTAGCAGAATTAATGTCTACATGGTATAATCAAGGAAGTATTGTTGACTTATATTCATATCATCTCTTGATGGAAAAGGGGTAGTTATTTACCATTTAAGTTGTTTTGGTGGTGTGATTTTACTAGCAACATTCCCTAATCTCTTCTGATTCTAGTACCTTTTGACCTCTAGTGGGGGTGGAATGATTTCTTTTCTATCTTCATCACTCCCTGATGTCTTCTTCCATGGATTTAACATATAAAATATATGGAATGGTTTATTTTCTAACCTCATCACTCCTTAATGTCCTCTTCCATGGATTTAACATATAAAATAATAAATGAATAAAGCCACCAACCAAAATTTGTTTGACCTTGATATCAATACTATATAATTCTATTTTTTCTTTATAGGCTGTCTTCCCCATATACACATACATTTGATGAAGAGTGTGAGTCTCAATGTTAATATTCTTAGCATCAATATTCATGGGGCATGCATCATATATTATATTGAAAGAGTTCATAAAATATGGATCAATGAAATCATATAGCAGCTTGAGCCATCTGAATAAGTCATCTAAATATCTCATCTAGATCATACTAAATAAAAATGTTGATTCACTACAAAATAAGATTTGTCTCCTAGCTGCATGGGTAATTCCTTAGTAATATTAATTCATTACATCATACCATCCCTTTATTTTTGACTTGTGAGAGGTGGTAATAACACCAAGGTATGGAAATGCTTTAAACATTTCAAGTAGAGACTTATTATCTAGAGGGTAATCCCACTTCAACTCATCAATGTTGTACTTTGGAAAACCAATTTCATCAAATACCATCAATAAAATAATTGTGCCCTAATAAAAATCTTATTAGGAAATTAGTGGGCATTTTTGACATTTACAACAATCTATTCAATAAAATACTAAGAATAATTATACTTGACCCCCAGGGTTATCTGATGGGATACATATAAGTAAGCCATGTCTAATTTACATATATTGACACATCCAATATTGATCATAATAAATCACACAACTACCTAAAGGGTAGGATCCTAAAAACTATGTATATACTAAAAGATTTATCAAAACTCTTCAACCAAGATCTCTCCAATGGCTCATTACCACAACCATTGATGCTTCAGCATATACTCAAAAAAAACCAATTAAAAAAATATTTTTCATACTTAATTGATATGAAAAATATTATTAAACATAAATAATGATTTATATTACAATGTATATCACTTGTTTATATAGGTAAGGTAAAATAATATGAAAGCTAAACTAGCCATTATGGGACAAAACCCCACATAAGACAAAACTAGGTAAACACAAATACTTAGATCCTAGTAAGAGTGAGTTATAAGATACTCTAACATCCCCCCCTCAAGTGAAGATAAGAGATAATAATAAAGGATTCAGTGTGAAGTCATATGTCCCTAAGGACACCAATCCATCCTGTTAGAGTACATAGATGTTGAGTCATTGTAACTACCAAGTGAAAGTAGGAATTGTGTTGAATATGAGGATCAATAAATATAAAAAATTCACTCTAAATTACTAGGTATAATGATGAACCCAAATAGGCATATCTTTAACACCCTCCAACAAGATGGTGAGAAGTGAGCACAAAGACTAGTGGGGTTACCACACTGGTGTCACTGGTGGGGATACCACACTGGTGTCATTATAAGAATCACCAAGAAGGCCATAGAGTCAAGTAAAAAATCCTCATATGGGTTTTGGTTTTAAAATGTCTAAATAAGATACCCATGTACAAAGGAGAAATACAAAAAACACTCAAAAGAGTGTAATAATACATATAACTCTCATATAATGGAGAAAAGAGAGAAAACCCATAGGAAAAACTCCCCCCACCCCCCTGTAAAAGAGAGAAAAGAAGAATAGATAGGTATAAGTTCCTCAAAGATGATGATGAATAAGTATGCACTCCAAGTACTCACAAATCCTGAAATATCTCAATCTGCATGAGTGGTCTAAATCCACTACTTGATCACAAAAATAATTGACATTGGGCTTCACTAGAATATCTTTAATAAAGAACACTATCAATGGTGATGAAATAACAAAAAAGTATAGCATGTGTAAGGAAAAATCAACACCAAGAAGTAGAATTTACACCACACTCACCCATAATGTTGAATGGATGGAGTGGAGAAACAAAGGTTTTCATGAGTGGTCTAAATCCACTACTCAAACACAGAACAAGTTGACATTGTATACACCAGAATAGTTCTAAATAAGGAGACTATCAACTATTTAAAAAAGGCATCAAAAATATAGATAAGTTTCTCAAAAATTATGTCCCATGGTGGTGATGGAAAATAAAATTAATTTACGAAGTGAAAAGGTGCCCAAAATAGAGAACACAAATGCATGAAGGTAGACAAGGCTAAATCAGCAAACCCCTCATGGTACTTTATAAATTAGTGTGAGTAAAATATAACCCATACACTAAAAAACAATAAATGGAAACAAGGAAGACACTAGATTCACTATAATAGATATAAATGAGGAGATTATCAACCTATCAAATAAACCATCAATAGAGGTGCACTAAAATTAAGGGAACAAAAAAGTGTCCCTATAAAAGAAGGTGAGGTGCTAAGAAAGGGGCTTGAGGAGACATGAGAAAACTACCTTTATGTCAAAGTACTAATGCATGCTGTGTGATAATGGAAGGGTTTTAAAAGTGGGGAAAAAATCCATAATGTATGCAAACACATCAAAGAAGAATCAATAGCCAAAAAATAACATGCAAAGCACATGCAAAAGGATATCGAGCTCAACCAAAAAATGCATCTAAGATAATGTGTGTGTGATGTAGAATGCAAGGCCCATAGCATAGGATAGCTTGTATTAGTAATAATTCACACTCAAGAATATTACATTAGACTCAGCCTAAAAGATGTTCATGAGTGCAATAATTGGTGAAAATGCAATCAAGAAGGAAGTTTGTGTTACTTGTGAGGAGGTCTGACCTCTCACTAGATCAAACCTCACCCTCTGATATTTGATAATCAAAAATAGATAAGGTACATGTAAAATAAGGAATTTTCCCTCAATAAATGCTCAAAACATAGAGAAAATCATCACTACTAAAATGCCACCATAAATCGTAAGCACAAGGTAGCATATCAATGTGAAGAGACCCCCCAAAATGTGGCACTTTATATTTTAGTTTTTTTCTCAATATGAATAGGACCAATGCATAGTAAATTTAAAAATGTGAACTTTTTTTTAAAATGGTACTCAATTTCAAGCTACCGATCAAAAATTATTTAAAAAAATAATTTATTACAAATGAGGCCTATTTATAATAAAATTTGCACTAAATTTTTTTTAAAAAGTACTATGGCAAAGGGGACCTATCCTTCCAACCACTCTTTGGAATCGTCATAAAACCAAGAATCTCCTCAAATCAATAGAAGTCAAAAAAAGTCTAACCAGTGACCTTTATGTGTGTGTAGGTGAATTACACTTCCTCTTAAGGAAAAAAGTAGCTATTTAAAAGAAAATAATGAAAAATAAGTTGTGTTAAGAGGATAAAAGGTGAGAGATAGTTTTATTTCACCTAATAAGTGGATGAGGAATAAAATGTAATCCAATCAAGGATCCTTGAGTGTCATGCTTCAATACCAAGATATAGATCCAACACAACAAATGGGAAAAAAAGAGCAAATTTTTGAAAGAAAATTTTCTCTCTCCAATTCTATTCAAACTATATGATACCTCTTATTGATGTGAAATTCCAATGCCTCCTTTTGTAGATCCAATGCTAAGTACTTCTTTCTCCTTTCAACACCTTAACATAAGATCATATCTTCTCCTACAAAATTAATGAAAAAATATGGGATGCAAACCTAGGAGAAGACACGTCTAATGTGAAAACTCACCCAAATCCTATGATTTTCAAAAAAGGATTCCACTTAACCTCTTTAAATATAGGTCATATCCCTCTAGATATAGATCCAACACAGAAGATAGGAAAAAAATAACACATCTCTCATGCAAAATCAATGCCAAGCTAATAAAAAAATGAGAGGTTGATCCATTACAAGAGTATGAAAAAAGGAGATTTTTGAAAAAGATGTTGTGTATATAAATTTAAAACTTTATCAAAATTAATCTAATGTTTCAATGATCCACCCTTAAACACCTCTCCACACCAATGCAATAGACATATTTTCTCCTTCCATGTAGGATGTAGTCTGGGTATGATCCAATGCTAGGTAGATAGATGTCAACACAAATCTAATATATGATGGTGCTAACCTAGACTCCTCTACTCTAAAATGCTTGTTAAATAATTCTCTCATAATACTTTACTATATTATAGCATCTATAATAGTTTTATGACTTGGATGAAGCTTGCAAACTATATCTAAAAAAATATAGCCTATATAGAATGACAAAGGTTCTAAAAATAGCTTAAGAACTCAGAAAAATTATGAATGGATAGTGAAAAGATCCAAAAACAAAAAATTTCAATCTTATTCTAAACCCATAAGCATACCCTCTAATGACAAAAATTAGAGATCCAACAAAAAGGATGGTGTGGGCTATATGATAAACTAAACCAGTAAAAAATAGGTTTTGGCAACATGAAAGGCTTCACTAGTAAATATTGGTAGATCCATAATGACAAAAAACCTATGAGGTAAGTAATGGCTATTTGAGGGTGGATCTGGTATCATGAAAGAGTTATGAAAACTCTTCATCTAAGGTCTCTCTAATGGCTCATTATCATAGCCATTGATGCTTTAGCATATACTCAAAAGAAACTAATTGATAAAACAATTGTTATACTCAAATGATATGTTGCAAAAGATTATGAAACATAAATAAGCATGTATATTAAAATGTATATCACTTGATTATTTAGGCAAGGCAAAACAATATGAAAGATAAACTAGCTAATGTGGGACTAAACCCCACATAATAAAAAACTAGGTAAACACAAATACCTAGAGCCTAACAAGCATGAGTAATAAGATACTCTAACATACACATTATGTGGCCTTACTTCTTGCATTCAAAGTGCCACTGAAGTCTTCTCAATTTCCTCTTGATCATCCAAATCCCCATTGAAGGTAGCATCTAAGTATTGTAGACTAGTAACTTTGATAACTCTCTAGACCATAATCCTCATCATGCACCCTATAAAATAAAAGTAATATTCATGTACACATGAGATAATAAACCTCATAATCTATCATGTCCCCTTTTTTAGTGGACATCAATAGACTTGATGATTAGCCTATTATGTGACCCTCATAGGCTAGTAGGATGGATAGAGGGTCATGGTGGAGATTGGCTTGGTTTCGATTAGCAGAATTCCTATAGTTGGCTTTCATTCAAGCTCTTTCAAACACATTTGGCCTAAGCTCCTATTATTTAGGGATATTTGACATGTAGTGAAGCACCTTTATTTTGGTATGGTCATGTGCATAATCACTCCCTGATTCACCAGCTTCAGACGGTTCGAGGATCAGACATATATTGAGGGAGATATTAATATTCGATTGATTTAATCAAATATTAATTATTTAGCCTATTTTTAATTATGAAACCCTAATTATAATTTAAGAAACCCTAATTAGGGCAAGCACATATTTTTGAGGGTATAAGGGTTTCTCATGGAGGCCATTATGGATTATGATTGATTATTGATTTTGATATTGAAGAATTCTTCTGTGAAGACTGAGCCAAGGGTTCCAAGATTCCATTTACATTGGAGAACGTCAACTCTTCAGTGTGTGCGATTCAGAGGCTGTGAAATATCAGCTGATCTATTGCTGATTTGAGAGATAGCTTCATACAAAAGTTATTACAGAGGTTTATAGATTTGGAAGGTAACTTCATACAGAAGTTGTCACAGAGCTTTCCAGGTATTTATTTTATTATGTTTTGCTTCAATAAATTATACAGATAGAGATCTATATTAGAACCATATATCTTGAGATCAAGTGTTCAGCAATCAGAGTGTGTTATATTTTATTGGTGGCTATACGAAGTCCATACAAATTAGTACAAATTCACATAGAGACCAACATCAGCAGGCAGAGATCCATAGTGACTGACATCGGCCGACATATCACCAACGTCGGTAGATTAACGACCCAAGTCGACCGATGATGGTAGTATAACTGACATCAGCGACTGTGTTTTTGACACAGTAGGCTGAGACCTAACAGATTCAGGGTTTATTCCCAATTTGTAAAATACTCAGGGTTTTAAGACTGTATTTTAATATTATTTTATATGCATGACAGAGAATATTTATTGTAATCATTTGGACAATTAATAAGATTAGTGATTTGGCAGTTAAGAGATTTACTATGGTTGATTTATTTATTTGAATTTATTTTGCAAAATCATATCTTTGTTCAGAGATTTTATCTATATATATTCCCTATTTGAAAGGGATATCACAGTGGTATCAGAGCTATTTGTGTTTCTATAGTCCCTATTGATTGGGGATATCACAGTGGTATCAGAACTTTATTAAAAATAGGAGACCCTAAGAAAGGGGACATCACAATGGTATTAGAGCCAGATTCCTGCCATCCTATTGGGTAGATCAGAGCCAAATTCCTACCATCTTGTTGGGTAGTTTGGGTAGATCAGAGCCAAATTCTTGCCATCTTGTTGGGCAAATCAGATTCAAATTCTTGCCAACCTGTTGGGTAGTTTGGGTAGGTCAGAGCTAAATTCTTGCCAACCTGTTGGGTGGTATCATGAGTGACAGATGTGAGGGTAGCCCATCCAAGGGCCATAGGCATAGTGATGATCAGGATATCAGAGAAGTCTACTGTGAGATGACACAGGCACTACAGGCACTCACTACTATGGTAAAGAGGATGAACACACCTGTTCGATAGAATGGGGGGCAAGAAGATAATAGGAGTGCTACTGGTAATTAGAGACCACAGCTGACCCATTCTAGGATGGTTGATAGGCCTACACGGCCTATGTTTATTAAGAATGATTCAAAGGCCAACCTAGCAATAGCACCTTTGGATCGAGAGGCTCTTAATGGTATACACAAGAAAAGGCTTTGCTTATACTGCAAAGATCCATATGATGCCAATCATGGTTGTCATTTGAGGCCTAAGGGCAAGGCATATCATGTAATATGGGCATATTGTGAGGATTCAAAATCAAAAGATTTCGAACAGCAGGATAGTTTTGAGGAGTTAGAGGTAGAGGCTTCAGAGCCTAAGGTAGAGGCAATGAAGGTGGCTCACCAGGATTCTGAGAGACATGTGGTCGAGCTTAGTCATGAGGATTTGGACTCTCAGTTAGTTGCAAAGGATGAGGGAGCTGGAGATTATGATGATGAGGTAGTTTTATCAATAGCTTCTTTGGAGTTAGATAAGGATGAGTCTGATGTTGGCATTCAAAGTGTGGAGGTATACTCAAATGTTAGTACACTGAGTGTTGGTGGTGGGTATGTCCCTATAGTGGTTGTTGAGGCACATGTTGTTGGAGTTGACACCCATGTTTAGGATTTGGGAGTACTTGGTCCTGATGAGTTTGGCATACCAGTGGAGTTGAGTTTCCAAATTGATTCTTCTCACACCAATGACAGTGTGGTATAGTTGGTCATGCCACCTTTACAGAGGGATCAGTTATGGGATGAGAGTCATGATAGACTTGGCATGGTGATAGGTGATGGGATTGACAGCTTGTTGGTGTATGACTTAGAGTAGGAGTTGATGACAAGCCGAATTGGATTGGGTTGTTGCTATCTAACATGGGATGCCTCTTCATTATCAGTGATGTCAGTTGTTTGGGTGTTGAGTGCAGTGTCTCAGTTGCTAATTTTTGTATTGTTGATGCTGATGCTAATGATTTCATAATAGGAGTTGATTGGTAACATGAGGGACATTACACAATCTTTTCCTTCGGATCCAGGTGGATTGATTGGTTTGTTGTTTCGAGATTGCTTGGGGACAAGCAATTTTAGGAGGGGCGGATTGTCATGTCCCCTTTTTTAGTGGACATCGACAGACTTGATGATTAGCCTATTATGTGACCCTCATTTGCTGATAAGATGGATAGGGGGTCATGATGGAGATTGGCTTGGTTTTGATTAGCAAAATTCCTACAGTTGGCTTTCATTCAAGCTCTTTCAAACACATTTGGCCTGAGCTCCTATTATTTAGGGATATTTGACATGCAACGGAGCACCTTTATTTTGGTATGGTCATGTGTAGAATCACTCCTTGATTCACCAGCTTCAGACGGTTTGAGGATCAGACATATATTGAGGGAGATATTAATATTTGATTAATTTAATCAAATATTAATTATTTAGCCTATTTTTAATTATGAAACCCTAATTCTAATTTAAGAAACCCTAATTAGGGAAAGCACATCTTTTTGAGGGTATAAGGGTTTCTCATGGAGGCCATTATGGATTATGATTGATTATTGATTTTGATATTGAAGAATTCTTCTGTGAAAACTGAGCCAAGGGTTCTAGGATTCCATTTGCATTGGAGAACGTCAACTCTTCAGTGTGTGTGATTCAGAGGCTATGAAATATCAGCTGATCTATTGCCGATTTGAGAGATAGCTTCATACAAAATTTATTATAGAGGTTTACAGATTTGAGAGGTAACTTCATACAGAAGTTGTCATAGAGCTTTCCAGGTATTTATTTTATTATGTTTTGCTTCAATAAATTATACATATAGAGATCTTTTATATTAGAACCATATATCTTGAGATCAGGTGTTCAGCAATTAGGGTGTGTTATATCTTATTGGTAGCCGTATGAAGTTTGTATAGATCAGTACAGATTCACACAGAGACCAACATTGGCAGGCAGAGATCCATAGCGAGTAACATCAGCCGACATATCACTAACGTCGGTAGATTAATGACCCCAGTCGACCGATGACGGCAGTATAACCGACGTCAGTGACTGTGTTTTTGACACAGCAGGCCGAGACCTACTAGATTTAGGGTTTATTCCCAATTTGTAAAATACTCAGGGTTTTAAGACTGTATTTTAATATTATTTTATATGCATGACAGAGAATATTTATTGTAATCATTTGGACAATTAATAAGATTAGTGATTTGGCAGTTAAGAGATTTACTATGGTTGATTTATTTATTTGAATTTATTTTGCAAAATCATATCTTTGTTCAGAGATTTTATCTATATATATTCCCTATTTGAAAGGGATATCACAGTGGTATCAGAGCTATTTGTGTTTCTATAGTCCCTATTGATTGGGGATATCACAGTGGTATCAGAGCTTTATTAAAAATAGGAGACCCTAAGAAAGGGGACATCACATAATCTCCATGGGTTTCTTAAAGTAAGGTAGATTAAATATCTAAAAAAATATAGCACCACTGAGGTTATTAAAAATATTAAGATCATAGACAAGTTCATTTTAGGTATTCCACCACTCAACCCTATAGTACCACTATAACTCCACTATACTCCCTAGTTGGTGGTGATTGTATCTAAATACTTGTCAAGTTGGTACATTGGACACCCACTTCTCTACTCATAATACCACTTTAGGATACTACATTTATTCAATCAATACTAGAGGTGGGGGTGGTTCTGTTGCTTTCTTCTTCGCCTCACATATCATCTTATATTACTTATGTGTTATCTTAATTTGGTGTGGCAAGATTTCCTCTTTCACATTAGTTTTACCAAATACTTCTCTTATAAAAATTAATTATACTTATGTTCCCTCAAAATCTTCTTCCTCATGAATCATAGGCAGAGGCTTGCTTCACTAGGACTTCTTCTTTAGACACATCACCCTACAAGGATAATGAATGTTGAGGCATGATCATTCAACCCTCTTGAAACAATAAATTTTACTAGTCTAACTCCCTTGACTCTCCTACTTAAACATCCTCCAATGGTGGATGCTAACACCTGAAACTTGTAATTACATTAAATAAGCTTCTCCAATAACTATTTCACTAGTTTCTCTTTTCACTATGATCACCTTACTTCACAATATTTTAATGGGTCACTAAGAATTGATAAATTATCCTTTGGTAGCTTTAAAATTCTCTACTTAGCTCTATAAATTCATGAATTAGAAATAGTAAAGTGTTAAAATAATGACTAGTTAACCTTTTATAGCTTTGAGGGGTTAATCCACATTTACTTTCCTATTACCTCATACATCATTCCACTCATTAATTCCTCTAATAATATTGCCATAATTTCTAATTGGCATACTTTCCATTACACACCTAATTTTATTGCATTTAACACCTATCCCATCCTATGCTTTTCTCAAAGTGCATGATAGCTGTAAGGAATTTAAAATTTACCATTTCCAAGGTAGGAAGCTATTTTATTTATCTTGACTCCTAATATAGATTATGCATTGCATCTTTCATATCCACTTGTACTTATACACTTCCACTTACATCCCCTTTCCATGTGCATTCCCTTCCATTATTTCCTTGGAACTTTATAGCTTTACTTCATTCATACTTCTTACCCCACACTAAAAGATGTGTGTGGTCCTCCATGACATGAAAAATTAAATAAGAAAGAACCAAGTGTTCATCTGAACCTAAGCAAGGGTATGCAACCAATGCCATGCTTTATTGAAAATCAAACCAAAATCCTAAACTGAACTAGTGGCATATGCCTTAGTAACAAAAGGAAAACATCACACAAAATGGTAGGTGTGAAGTCAACTACCATTTAAATGGATAGAAGTAATTGGCCATCTAACCTATTAAAATTACATGTGCCTATAGGACAAATACTATGAATAATAAATGGGCCATCCCAATGGATACAAAGTCTTCCATAGTGGCATGTGAAATTTGAGTCATAAACTAACACATGCATACCTAAATAAAAAGTCTTATTTCTAATATGTTGAATCATGTCATGATTTATGTTTATATTTATCCACTCCTTTAATCCAATGTGCTAGAAAATAGGTTTCATCCAACTATAGCAAATCATCTAGGTGCTCTTTCAAATATTCTTCATCATCTAACTGACTAGCATGCACAATATATAAATAAGGTACAAGGAACTCAACTGGGAGAATGGATTCAACACCAAATATAAGACTAAAGGGAGTGATCTTATTCAACCATTTATATATGTTCTGATATACCTATAATACCATAAAAACATGATCATCCTAGTCATTATGAATAATATTAAAAATCTTCATCAAAGCATGACCTAATATTTTACTGAATGTTTCAACTGTACCATTAGTATAGGGATGATATGGTGTAGTCTCATGATGTGAAATCATGAACTCAACCAAAAGGATGTGGATTGTCTCATTCAATAAATTATTTTGATGATCACTAGTCAAACTTAATGTATATTAATAGCTTGTAATAATATTCTCCCAAAGAAATCTAGCATAAGTAGCAATAGTACAATCCCAAGTTGGTATTACTTCAACCTAGTGAGTGAGGTAATCAATAGTGGTAATGATATAACATGTGTCAGTATGCCTCTTCACTAGAGTAGTGGGACCAATAAAATCAATAGCCCATTTCTCAAAGTTTTCATAAGAAATGATCAAATTGAGGGTCATAACATCCCTTTGATTTAGTTTTCCCATGCACTGACAGATATCACATTAGTGTGCATAAGATTTAGAATATTTAAACAGAGTGGACCACCACAACCTAGTTAATAAAATATTTTTTGATCTATCATTACTAGCATAATGTCCTTTGATGACACTTTCATGAACCTACTAAAGAATTTCAGAATGCTTGTGTTGTATGACATAGTGTAATAATACTTCATCCCATCCAAACTTATAAAGGTCACCTCCAATGAGATATAAAGGAGAACCATAAATAGCCAACATATTTTTCTCTTAAGGGATAAAGAGGTTTGGTGTAAAACCTGTTGACCATTTTTTCCTCAATTCAAAATGGGTCAACTCCCCTATAGTTAAAATCTTAAGTAGGGGTTGATTACAATGTCATAAGCTGTGCATAGTTTTATTTGATGTTAGTTTATATGTTTCTATCTTTGGTTATGATCCATTTTATTCTTTGTGTAATTTAAATGCCTTAGGGGTCTATTAGAGAAATTTATCCCACATACTAATCTTGTGCTCAGATAGATCTAGTTGCTAACATATGAGTAGATAAATAGATGTTCTGGATGGAATGAGTGGACCAAAGGGATCATGGAGCTTGAAAAAAAAATTAAAACACTTTAATTTCACTTGAAATGTAATTTTTGGATTTTTGAGAATAGTTCAAGAGTTATAAAGACCCTATGGGGTGTCAAGAGTGCTTATAATGAGTATGGAAGTACATGGTATTCATTTCATTCTTCATTGTGTTCATCTAGACATTTAGGTCTAATGGCAAAAATTCTGAGTAGGTATTTTATTGATGTCATCATTGCCACATGTGGATGAGTCAAGGAGAATTGGTCATATGGTTGTGATCAAATTAATCCCAAGTTACTATGTACTAAATTTTAGGACATGCATCTAAATGTAGCAAAAGTTATTAGGGTTCAAAGTTTGCCTCTCAGACATTTCTCACTAAGTTTCCATACTTAGCCAATTTGCAAACGAGATCAAACAAAGCCAAGTGGGAAATTTGATGACACTATATATTGCACATATGGTATTTTCAAGAGCATAAGATCATATGGGTCTTTTCATCTTTATACTAGTTGATATGCACTAAGTTCCAAGTCATGTGATGAAAAGAGACAAAAGTTATGCATAAGCAAAGTTAGCTCCTCAGATAGAATTTTCTAAATTTCCATACTTATCCATTTTAAACCAGACCATCATCAAAGTTTCAAAAATTATTGCATAGATGAGATCACTTGAAAAAATTTAAATGCACTTAGAAATATCTTAGAGCTAGTAAATAAAAAAGGCACATTGCTTTTGGTCTTAGGAACATCTTCAGCAAAATTAGCCCGTCCATGATTTATATGCTTTAAGATATAAATCCTCAAATTTGGTCAAATAATCTGATATGTTCACATAGATGTCAAATTTAATCCACTATATAAATCCATATGATCCTAAATTTGGTAGTTTTTAGGATGTCAAATACGTCCATGAGGACGTCAAATGATAGTCATGCAGACATCAAGTTTTAGACAGAGTAAAGGAAATCCATTAGAGCTTAAATTTGATGGTATACAATACATTAGTGATGGTCACATGAACCTCAAATGATGGGATCAAAGATGTAAATTTTAAGATCGTGAAGTAGCCATTAGGTTTCAAATAGTGTGTCCTAATTGATCTAATAGTCCATGTTACATTGTACATCTTAAGTCAATGATGTGATATGGGTCAAATGATCAAGGAGATCAAGGGGTTGACATGTTGCATAAGTGGATGAGGCTATAGACTAATAGTGAATCCTAAAAATCAATGTGTATTTGACATGTGGCATAAGATGGAACATAGTTGATAATTCAAGGGGCAAGATCTATGGCTAACACTTGATCATATAGATCAAGATCGATGGTACAAGAAAAGGTCAATATGTCAACAACCTGAGTCAGATATCAATATCAAATTAGAACAAAGGTGAGATCAAGACTTTTGATAGAAGTTGAGAAGCCATTTTTGATAGAAGCAAATGGGTTTTGTAAGGTTACCCTACCACCATTGAATCTTGATCTAATGATATTAAAGGGACATAAGATGAAGTTAGGAACAAAGACCATATAGGGACACCATTGGAGATCAATACAAACCTTTAGTTTGTATATTTATCAAATACAAGGTCCATCTTTTAAATGTTGTAACATTGTCTAGTGATCATGTTTTCCATTCTAAAAGAAGGGTCCATTCATCTATAAACTCTCAGCTCCTGCAGTGACATAATTAATCTATGTGGACCTAATAGGAACTAGGCATTAAGGAGAGTGGCATAATATAATGACTATATGAAAACCAATATTTTGAGATTGGTTTTCCATTTATAGTGAACCCATGGACATAATAACAAGTTTGAGCATGATTCGGTTTGAAAAAGTGACAACATTTCAAAGGATGCCACAAAGGCATATGAGTAGGCTCCAATGGTTTCATCTCTAGGACCAACTATATTAAAGGGACCTTTCCCTCTACTATGCATGTTATAACAAACCTATTTGTATTATAAACACTAGGATAAAATTCTAACAGATATTGGAACTTAGCTCAAAACCATTTGATCCCATAGTTGTAACCATCAGGGAGCATCATGAGGCAATATGTAACTATGTAACCAATCAAGGTGAATTAGATCAATCAAATGGTCTGAATGAGCATAATTTGTAGAAGTATTTGTAATTTCAGTTCAAACTTTTCAACTCATTGACTTCCCTTTTTAGTGCCAAAACTCCCTTTCTTGCTTCCTTCTATAAATATATCTCTTAAGATATTGTAAAATTGTTCCACTCTATGTAAGAAAAAGCCCTGATGGAATGATGTCATACTTTACCTTTGAACATTAATGCAATTATGATTTTCAATTCTTGAACAATTATCTAAGTGTGCAAGTGATGTATGGTGATGTTAAGTGATAACTCTCAATCATTTTTCCCTTATCGTTTCATGTTGGTGAAAGAGCTCCTATTTTAATAAGTTATGTAGAGTGTAGTTAAGTGTGTTATGTCTCTTTCAAGTGTAAGATTATCCTTAGAGTGTGAAATATACCCTCTAGGTCATTTTCCTTATGTTTCTTCACACATCACACCTCTACATTGAAATACTCATGTTAGAATCCATAAGACATGGAAGTTAGTTTGTATACCTTATTTCCTAGTACAGGCAATCATAATGGTCATATGGAAAACATCTTGTTGTATAACTCCCTTTGTTTAGGTTCATCTCATGTAATTTTTAACTCTTTTCACCAGAAGAAACTAGTTAAGTAGGTGTGAGAATTTTAAGACACATTCACGGGGCTAGCCCTTAAATCTACAGGATCACTTCCACTATATGTACACCTACAAACCTATAAGTGTTCCAATGTTCTCCAAATCTAGAAAAGGCTTGAACACCCTCTTATAGAGTTAAATATTTGGTGACAATAATTATACCATGCCCAGTGAGACCAAGATCTAAAAGAGTGGAAAGATTATTGGTGTCTCTTTCCTCTACTATCTTTTGTAAATAAACAACCTAGCACCAATGGTAACTTTGAATGATAACTTCTTGTTGTAATCAGCCTAGGTATCTTTAATTGAAGTTTTAATTAGTTTTTAAATTTCCTTTAATACATGAGGTTGACATGAATATCTATGGTGAATATCCCTACCATGGATCCCCTTATCAGCCTTGCTATGAACCACAATATTCTTCCCAACAATCCTATCAAAATGGCTATCAATCCTATGAGACATGGCAGCCCTATAGTCATCTATTTTCCCCTCCATATGGACACTATATTATTAGATAGCCCTATGAGGAAGAATACCAAGATACCTATCAATAAATTCCTCCCTATTAGTCCCAATATGAGCCCTATCAACCATACCATGATGCCTATGAACCCCAAGAGTATTCCTCTGAAGCTCATCATGATGAACAATATGTTTCTATGGATTTTATATCAAGGTATTAAAAGGTAAGATATAAAATCCTATGATCTAAAATAAAATAAAATGAAGTTGGTCTTGATCCCCATCATTACCCTCATCTTCCTTCACTTTTTTCATCATATATCAATGATTTGTTGGCATCCATACCATAGTTACTAGATCTTGAAGATGAATTAAGTACATGAGATGATGAGTATGATGTGAGCTCTAGCCATCTTATGGAATGGTTGAGAAGTGTTAACTAAAGTTATATGCAAAAGTTGAAATCATTTGAAGAACTAGAAGGAACTCAATCAAAGATCAAGGAACAAATGGACTTGGAAAAGAAGTGTCTTCAATGCTCAATAGATAAGCTAAGTATGTGGGAGGATAAAGAACTAAAAAATGAACATGTTACTATTAAATCATTTCAAGAAACTTATTGGAAAGATGTAAATCCTACTTATGTGGATTCTTGTTCTTCTAACCATCCCATTAAATCACTTCCTTACGAGCTTACTAGTGCATTCCTCTTTCCTGAATCCACTCATAAGACTTCTCCTTCACCTCACACTCCATCCCTAATTCATCATCCCCTAATCACATCTCATCCTTCCACTACATCTCATATCCTAGCTCCTTCACATGAGCCCATCTTAAGGGAAGCAATTAGAGAGGATAAAATCCAAGCCATGGTTGACCAAGAGGATGTCGCAAGTGAGTATGAGGAGGAAATCATCATAAGGACTCCCCTTGGTGACCAAAAGTGTAACTCTACCTTATTGGATGAAGAAAATCACATTAAAGACCCTATCATATCTACTATTATAGATTTTGATATGGAAGAGGAACATATTGAAGACTCTTTTGTAGCTATCCATGAAGAATGTGGCCAAGACTTGACGAGAGAGGCATTTGAGGAAGACTCTATGTCTAATCATGAATTTATGGATGACCATCTCAATCATGAAGTGAAGTGTACTATCAAAGAGGAAGGTCAAATCTCTCTTTAATAATTTTTAGTCTTAAGAGATTCTCATGAGACCAATATTATGAAACTAATGATCATGAGGTGGATGAAGAAGAACTATTGCAAAATCCCATTGCCATATGCAAAGAGTTTTGCAAGTTGGGTAAGTCTCTTTTTATCCTAAGAGACTTTATCTCTAATTACAAGGTTGATAATGATACTAATGATCATGTTAACAAGAATTCCACTAATCATAAAGATGAAGGTCATTTTACTGATCAAGAATATGTTGTCATAAAGAAATCTAATGATGCTAATCTCTAAGAAATTATAGACATGGATAATGAAATCAAGGCAAAGGTGGGGGTTCCTTAACAATAGTTAAGTTACCCAAATGATATTGAGCCATATCTAAAGGTATTGGATAGTGAATAATAATATCTTGATGCTTCCAAACATCAAGTATAATTTATCAAGAAGAAAAGCAAGGTTGAGAGAACTATCATATTTTTAAACTTGTAAAAAATATGATTAGTAGATGCAAATGAATCTCTTTCAAGAGATTGAATATCTTTGAAAATTTAAGGGTTAAGCACTTGAGAAAGTAGGCAAAGAGTTTCCCAAGGAGGATAGTGACCAAAATTGGGTGAATTATGCAAAGCTCCTTGGTGAGCTTGAAGAAATTGCAACCAAGGAGAAACCCAATCTTATTGAGGATACTATGGAAGCCAAAAAGGAAAGCCTTATTTAATCACCATTAGAAGTCATAGTTGAGGAGCAATATGAGGAATTTGAAGTTGTTTGGATGAAAGAAGAGTTCATTTCCATAGCTAGCCTATTTAGAGATGCTTGGTTCTCATTAAACATCATGCCAATGAAGTTGGAAAATAACATGGAAAATATGGAGGCATCAATATCAAGGATAAAAAGGTTACATGTCTCATTCAACCATTCATATCATAAATCAAGAGAGGTTTCAAGCTTCCCTTTTGATCCTAGAGGAATTTTGCATCTCAGGATAGTTAGTGCTTAGGTTGGTTTGTTTAGGTGCATGTTTCCTTTCTTGTTGTGTGTTTTATGTTACAATAAGTATTCTTAAGCACAAGTGTGTTTTGTTTGTTTTTTATTTGTGTTTTACCCTTTTTATTTTCTATTGTTTTGTGTTGTTTAAGGTAGTTTATATATCAAACTTGATGTACATGTGACTCCATAGCCCATTGGATAGGATTAGGCAACTGGTCATGGCATAACAAGCATGCCACCCTTGAGAAATTACTAAATGTGTTGACCATTTTTAACTCAATTCAAAATGGGTCAACTCCCCTATACTCAAAATCTTAAGTAGGGGATGATTACAATGTCATAAGGTGTGCATAGTTTTATTTGATATTTTTTCATATATTTATAGCTTTGGTCATGATCTAGTTTAGTCTTTGTGCCATTTGAATGCCTTAAGGGTTTTTTGGCTAAATTTAGCCCATATACCAAGCTTGTGCTTATATAGATTTGGTTGATAATGGATTAGAAAATGAACAGATGTTCTAGATGGAATGAGTGGACCAAAGGGATCATGCAACTTGTAAAAGTTTTTGAAACACTTTAATTTCACTTAAAGTTTCATTTATCAATTTTTAAGGATAGGTCAAGAGTTATTATAATGAATATAGAAGTGCATGGTACTCATATAGTCTTCATTGTGTTTATCTAGACATTTAGGTCCAATGGTAGAAATTCTACGTAGGTATTTTGTTGATGTCATCATTACCATGTGTGGAAGAGTCAAGGAGAATTGGTCGTATGGTTGTGATCACATTAGTCCCAAGTTATTATGCACCAAATTTCAATACATGCATCTAAACTTAGAAAAAGTTATTTGGGTTCAAAGTTGGCCTCTTAGACATTTCTCGCTAAGTTTCCATACTTAGCCAATTTGTAAAGAAGCTCAAACAAAGCCAAGTGGGAATTTTAATGATGTTATATCTCACACGTGTGGTAGTTTCAAGAGTAGATGATCATATGGGTTTGTTCTTATTTTTTATTAAGTTGATATGTGCTAAGTTTCAAGTCATGTAATGAAGCGAGAGAAAATTTATGCATAATCAAATGTATCTCCTTAGATAAAATTTGCTAAATTTCCATACTTATCCATTTTGAACTAGACCATCATCAAAGAGTCATGCAAAACTATGATCTCACTTGAACATTTTGTAAATTCACTTATAAATCTCCCAAAGTTAGTAAATCAAGGGCATAATGTTTTTGGTCTTAGGAACATCTCTAGTAAATTTGGCCCCTCCATGATTTCTAGGCTTCAAGATATAAATCCTCAAATTTGGTCAAATAATGTGATACATTCATGCAAATGTTGACTTTAAACCACTACAAAAACCCATATGAACCTAAATTTTATAGTTTTCAAGATATTAAATACATCTGTGAGGATGTTAAATGATAATCATGCAGACATCAAGTTTTAAACAAAGCAAAGGAAATCCATTGGAGCTTAAATTTGATGGTATATGGGATGTCAATGATGGTCATGTGAACATCAAATGATGGGAACAAAGATGTAAATTTAAATATCATGAATTAGTCATTGGGTTTTAAATCGTGGGTCCCAATTGATCTAACTATCCATGTTGCATCATACATCTTGATCTAATGATGTGATATGGTTCAAACAATCAAGGAGCTCAAGGGGTTGACATGTGGTGTAAATGCATGAGGTTACATATTGATAGTGAATCCTAAGAATCAATGCGTGTCTGACACATGGCATAATCTAAAATAGAGTTGATAAGTCAAAGGGTAATATCTCTAGCTAGAACTTGATCATACAGATCAAGATCAATGATGAGAGCAAAGGTTAATATGTCAACAAACTGAGTCAAATCTCAATAGCCAATTAGAACAAAGGTGAGGTCAAGACTTTTAATGAAAGTTAAGAAGCCATTTTGACAGAAGCAAATGAGTTTTGTAGGGTCACCATGCTACCATTGAATCTTAATCCAATGCCATTAAAAAGACATAATGATACAGTCAGGAATAAAGAACATATAGGGATGCCATTGGAGATCAATACAGACCTTTGGTTCATAGATTTATTACATATAATATCCATATTTTAAAGGTTTTATCATTGTTTACTAACCATTTTCACCACTATAAAAGAAGGGTCCATGAAATTTTAAACCCTTGGATCCTACAAAGTCATAATAAATTTATGTGGACCTAATAGGAACTAGGAATCGAGTGGAGTGGCATAATATGACTATAAGAAAACCAATAGTCTGAGATTGGTTTTCCATTTATAGTGGACCCATGGACATAAGAAAAATTTTGAGCATGATTTGGTTTGAACAAGTGATATCATTTCAAAGGATGTCATAAAGGCATACATGTAGACTCCAATGGTTTCATCTCCAGGACCAAATGCATGAAAGGGACCCTTCCCTCCACTGTATATGCCATGATAAACTTGTTTAGAGTAGTTAACACCAAGACAAAAATATAACAAATGGGTCCATTTATTTTAACCACATTGATTCTATATCTTATCTCAAAACCACTTAATCCCATAGTTGTAACCATCAGGGAGCATCAATGATGGAATATGTAACTATGCAACCACTCGAGGTGACCTGGATCAATCAAATGGTTTGAATGAGCATAATTTGAAGAAGTAGTTATAATTATAGTTCAAAATTTCAAATTTATTGACTCCTATTTTTAGTGCCAAAGCTCCCTTTCTCTTGCTTCCTTTCTTATATAAATATAGCTCTTAAGCTATTGTAAAATTATTCCACTCTATGTATCATGAAGCCCTACTAGAATGATGCCATACTTTTCCTTTAAACATTAATGAAATTCTAATTTTCAATTCTTGAATAATTGTCTAAGTGTGTTAAGTGATGTATGGTGATGTTAAGTGATAACTCTCTATCCTTTCTTCCCTTATCCTTTCATTGTTGTGTAATATTTCCTATTCTAACAAGTCATATAGAATTTAGTTAAGTGTGTTAGGTATATTTAAAGTGTATGACTATCCTTGGAGTGTGATATTTTCCCTCTAGTTCATTTACCTTGTATTACTTCACACATCACACCTCTACATTGAAATACTCATTTTAGAATCCATAAGACTTAGAAGTTGATTTGTATACCTTATTTCTTAGTGTAATAAAGTATGATGGTCATATGGAAAACATCTTGGTGTATCACCCCCTTAGGTTAGGTTCATATCATGTAATTTATAACTCTTTTCACCATAGCTAACTAGTTAATTAGGTGTGAACATTTCAAGACACATTCAGGGAGCTAGCACTTAAATCTCGAGGCTCACTTCCACTATATGTACACATACATACCTAGAAGTGTTTTCATGTTGTCCAAATCTAGAAGAGTCTTAAACACCCTCTTCTAAGGTGAAAGATTTGATGACAATAGAGCCTATATTAAAAAAATCTACAATATCCTCCAATTCCTCAGGCACATGCAAGAATTAAAAGAGAAACATATTGGGGAAGTCATCCTCAATGGTACATGTTGGTTCACCATATTCAACATGTAATAAGTGATCATGTCCACAACTAACCTTGTCTATTTTACCATCATAAAAAATTAAAATTCTTGAGAGAACACAATCCATTGATAAATATGTCCATGTAACATTGGCTTATTCACAAGGTATTTAAGTTATTATGGTAAATAAAGAAAGTGAATGGGGTGGTGAATAAATACTAAAAAAAAATTAAGTTCATATATCATGGACAAGTCTTGCATTCTATAGTTGAGTAATCTCATTCAACTATAATAAGCATTTGGTTGACAAAGTAGATAAGAGTATCAAGACTACCCTCATCAGGTTGAGTATGGATAGCACCCACTACCACACCTAAAGCATCAATATGCACATGAAAGGGTTTATTCTAGTCTAGGAACTAGAGAATGGGAGTAGTGATTAGCTTATCCTTGATAACTATGAATTCTTGCTAACAAGCATTTTTTCATAAGAATTGGACATTTTATTTAAGTAGTTCCTATAGAAATGTTGTGATCTTAGCATATCCCCAAATGAATTTCTGACAGAACCCCATATGTCCTAGGAAAGTGCAAACCTCATGTTTGGTGGTCGATGTTGGAAGATGAATAATGATGTTAATCTTATCTATATCTACCAAGATTCCATCATGACAAATAATGTGACCCAACAAAATTATAAATGGAGTAGTAAAAACATTCTTCTCTAGATAAAAATAAATCTAAAGGTTTTGACAAGGCTCAACCATGAGGAAAAGATTAACACAATGATCATGCACCAAACCATAAATGATCCAATCATCCAAGTAAACTTGTAGAACCTTATGAATAAAATCCTAAAACTCCTCAACTATTATTTGTGAGAACATGGTTAGATTATTATTCAAACTGAAGGCATCACATTGTAAGAAAATGAACCCCATTCAATTACAAAGGTGTCTTTGATTTATCTTCTTCTAAAATATGGACTAATGATACCTAAAAAACTATCAATTAAGGTATAAATATTGCACCTAACAACTCCTTATAAAATATCCTCAATGAAAGGCATCATAAAAGGGTCAATAATACAAGTAACATTGAGTACCCTATAGTTCACACAAATAAAAATATGTCCATCCCTTTTGATACTTATCACCATGGGGCTCATGAATTTATATTCATCAATAGGGGTGATAACTCCAAATCATAACATACTATCAATCTCCTCTATAACCTGAACATGTAGATAAGGTCTCTTTTTTACGGGTCAAGAACCTTAAACTAACTTGATATACACCTTTCCCAATGAAGGATGCATACCTCACATCTCAGTGTAATTACATGGGAAAATGTCTTGATATTCCTATTGACCAAATTTTAAACCCAAGTCAATATTGGTCACCCTTTCTTGGTTAAAACTCCATAGGGTTGTCAAATGTTAGTCATGGTCTTGTCATGGTCTCAAATGGTTTTAACTAGATCTATATAGTCATATGTGTCCTTGTCTAGCATTGCCCAAAGTTTGGTCTCATTTTCACTTATCTAGTCTTAGGAGTCAATTACAAGGTCTTGAAATTGTCAAACATAGTCAAAGGTCTAGTGTGGTCTAAGGTCATTATACAAGGTTATTTATATGTCATTGAAGTCATATTATTAGGAAATAACCTTTTATTTGACTCTCATATGCAAAAATCACATTTTAGCCACCTTTTTCCCATTCAAAAGAGTTGGACGTACCATTTTAAGAAGAAAACTTTTTAATAAGATTAAAAACATCCTTGATGTCATATATTGATCAGATAATGTTCAGGGGTAGTCACAATCTAATGGCATATATAGTTCGATGCCTAAAATTGGAAAAAAGACACTTTAAAATAACTTATATAGCCTTGAAAGATCAGTTTTAAGTTTAAAGTGGTTTATAAGTGTTTCTTGGGATCCCTCAGATCGTTTTATAGCTTTGGACCAAGTTTTAAGTAAAACTAACACTCCACACACTTTTTCTACTCCATCGCTACCTTCACAAGATAAGGAAGGAAAATTTGAAATGAATGGTATGACCAGGAGAGAGAGTTATGAGATGAAACCTTGTCTATTTTTAAGGGTCTTAATAATCTTTAAAAAATAGTTACTATTTCTAAGAGTGAAAGTAGATCACTATGGCCTATCCATCAGAGAGGGGTCTATTCTTGTATCTATTTATCCACTTCAAAAATTTATAGAGAGGAATGGTTTTGAGGGTGGTTTTTAGAGTTCATAGATCTCCATTTCAATGCATTTTCATTATCCAAATCATCTTTATGAATTGATTTAACTAAGAGGAAAAGTGTCTTGATCTACAAGTTGTTTCGGTGAATCATGTTACAAGTTTCTACTTTGTCTTCATGGTGTGTTGAGATATGTTCATATTGATGTGTTTATGGTATTAATGTTGTAATTGATGTCAAAGGTATTAAAATTTAATTTATTTCCCATAGGTTATTTTGTGATGATACATGGTGACTATTTTCAATGACTTAAGTAGGATCTAGTAAGTCTTTATGTTTTGCATAAGGTCTTGGCACAAGGTTGTGTCTTGACAAGATTATAAGTAGTAATTTTTTTGAAGATATAATTTGAAAGAGAGTGATTATATTTATTTTCATGCTTTTTATGATAATATCATTATTTACCAAATTCATGAGAACAAGTTTGTGTGCACATCATGTATTAATAAGCCTAGTCTTGTCTTGATATAAGCATGAAGCATTGTGAGGCATGGTGATGATATGAAGGTGGATGAGCTTGAAGGTGTTAAATGTAGTAATATATCATGTAAAAATATGTTTGAAACTATGATAACACTGTGTATAAGGTATATAATCCTTCATATGAGTTCTAAGGTCTAGGTTGAAGCTTGTCTCTACATGAAGAAACCTAGTAAGACAACATAGGCCTAGTAGCATGTTGAGGTAAGAAATTTGTGAATTGTATGATAAATATTGGAATAATTTAAGCATGATATTAGTAAATTTTACATGTGCATAATATGTCTATATAAATAAAATATTTTTTTAAGTGTTTTCAAGGACCAAGCATAATTGGTAGTTCAAGGTATAATGTGCATAGAGACCTAAGGTGGCCCAACGAGGGGTCAAGATGAGTTCCAAATATGAAAATATCTAATGTGAGAATGGTTTGAGTTTTTATAGGTTTATTCAAGCATGTTGATAAATTTTTAGGTCCTCATTTGAAGGAGAAAGTAAGAAACAACATTTTGAGGTTTTTTGTGTGTGTAGAATGAAGAGATGAGAGTTTGAGAAGGATATTTTGATGCTCATTGGAATGTGTAAAATTTTCATGGTGACTTAATCCTTTTTTTATAGATTAAAAAGGTTCATAATAATTATTTTCAATCATTATGATATTGTTTTATTGATAAATTTGTATGAACAAACATTAAGAAGGTAAACTGGTCTAAAACCCTCTCAAAACCCTCTCAAAACCCTTATAGTGACCCAATTAAATATATATTGATATAAAGTGACCATAATGTATTGGTAAGTAAATTTTTATTATTGGAGGTTATAGATAACTCCATAATTCATCTCCAAGTGGCAGTTGTTTTTTAGGGCAATTAGTGGAAGCTATAGAAATATGCTTATTTCTAAAGAATTTGATGCTACAAGTAGGGTTGACTAAATGAGTACATGAAATTGGATGAATATTGAAGTAAATTACTAATTATTTATTTTTATTGTGTTTTTTTTACAATATATATCATTTTTTTCAAATATTTTGGTCAATCAAATTGACCTATCGCTAAACTGGTTAAGAGTGAAAAAAACTAGTCAAAGTGAAAAAGCATTTAAGGATTGGTTGCAAAGGATTAGGAATGGTTTCAATTTTTATGGGTATTTTTAAATTAATATACCTCATTATATTTTTGTTTATAATTTTTTATTATTCTCATACAAAAGCAAGAAAGTACTCTCAAAGTGACTTATCTGTGTAAGTCAAGATAGTGAAAGAGTGAGGTTCAAAGGTTGATCAATTTGGTCTATATTTTATTTGGCATCTATCTATTTGTGTTTAAATTTGATATAAGTATTTTTTATTATCATATAATTTCATTAAAATATCTTTATTTTGATCCTATAGGTGTTAAAATTCATGTTCACTGACTAGTTTATAAAGCAATATGACAGTCTTGAGTAAGTGAGTGAGAATGGTGATTTAGAGGATATTGGCACTTAGATGAAGTATCTCATGAATTTTTATATTTTTTTTGGTACCTAAATTATCTATAAAATATTTATATAATATTTAAATATAATTTTAAAGGTTGAAATGTAAAAGCTAGAATGGCTTATCAAACTATGTGAGCATTGTGTAAGAGAGCTAGCAAATTGATCTGAAAGAGAAAGAGCTCAAACCAAAACATATGATATATCCATTTTAGTTTTAAATAGAGGTCATATATGATATATTAATATGTATTTCCTTTAAATTACTAAATACAATGTTATTTATGACTATGTTTTTGAGCAGTTTGGTAGTTCTATGTAGTCATCTTGCAAAGGTGAGTTTGAGGTGTTTTTCAAAGAATTGAAGGATATATTTCTTATTAGGATGTTATATAAATATATTATCTCCACACAAAAAAATTATTCATTATAATTTAATATGTATATGTTGGTGATCAAATGTTGTTAACTGTATTCTGGCAATGTTTGACCATTATGAGTGATCATGTTGCAAAAGTGGGTTTGAGGCCCTTTGGCTTGCTTGATGATGTCCAATTTACATGGTTATTACCTTTAGGTCATATATTATCTTTTAATTTTATTTTATAATATGTTTTATTTATAAAATTTATTTTATATTTATGTTTTGTTATATAGACTTTCAGGTAGTGAGAAGGCCTAATGGTAAGTAGGCCTAATAGCATGGTTCAAGTGATGATTTGGACTAACATGTGGTAGGAGATATGAGAATGTTATAATGGGTATATTTAATAATTTTTAAAGTTTTTAAAGTTTTTTTGAAGACTAAAATTGGTCCAAGGGTTCAAAAGTGTAATGTGTGCTTAAGATAAACCTAATTGTATTAGGTCTCCTTTAGGCCTAATGGGGTTTTGGTCCCTATGAGTAATGACTGAATTATGTAATGATTGTTTCTTGTGTAAAAATTTTTAGTTGAAATATTTCAAGTGTTATCTAAGTTGGGTAAGGTTCTTGGCCAAAACATATGGGTAAGATCAAGTGTTGAGTATATAAGTAAGGCCTAATTGGCCTATTTGAGTGAGTTAAATAGGTGTGGACATGAGCGAAGGAAAGAGATAATTGAAGGGGTAGTAGTAGGTAATTTAGGACCATAATAAGAGAAAATAAATCATGATGAAAATCTAAAATATTATTTAGGTGGATGATAAGGTGAATGGACCTAATGAGCCTAGAAGAGGCATGTTGAAGTGAGTCAGCCTTAAAGACTATTTGAGAGGGGTAGAAGGCTAAATAGAGTTGAATTAATGGATTTATGATTCAGAGACCATCAAATATATATCATATAATTGTTATATGTTTATGATATAGAGTTTAATGTAGATAGAGAAGAGAGATAACTAAAGAAGAGATAATAATATGTTGTTTGAGAAATAAGTTGTTTTGAAGGTGATCAAGCTTGCCTTGGTTAGGTTAGTCTTTGGTCAAAAGGGAGTTGGATATACCTTTTAGGTTGGATTTTGAAGAATTTTCCTTTAATTTTTTGGGATTTTTCCAAGTCACTAGGGGTTTGGAGTCTCATTGCATATTGGAGCTTGTTAAAGGACTAGTTGGTTTGGTACCTAACTAGTGATGGTTTGGTGTTCCTTGTGGGGTTGGTGCCTCACAAAATGTTTTTTCATTACTTATAGGACAAGTAATATAAGTTTTGTACTATTTGGTATTATTTCCCATGAGGTATTCCCACATAACTATTGTGTTCATCTGTTATGCTTCTACTTTATACTTGTTTGCATAGCTGATTGTACATTGTTATATCTCTATGTTAGCTTGAATGGTTAATGAATGAATGCATGAAATTAAGTTAAATTTTTACACACTAATTTACCCACCTCACTTAATTTTTTTTCCAAAAATTGGTATTAGATCATTTCCTTTGAAGTAGGCTTGATATCTTGAAGGTGATCCTAGAAGCACAAGATGGCTAAGCAATTAAGGAAAGAAAGTCAATAATTTAGATTTGTGATCAAAACACCTGAGGAGAAAATATGTAATTTAAAGTGTGACATGTATAAACATACCTCAATGGATGATAATATCATTAAGGTTATCAATAATTAGTTAGAGGTTTAAAATGTAATCCTAAAATCAAGAGAAGAAGAATGTGAATAGTTGAAGACTAAGCTAGGTTATTTGGAGATTGAGCATGAATAACTCATAATCAAGGTGAGAAGTTTTAGAAAGATCATGAGAATGTATACCAATTTAATAAGGATGAAAACATGAATGGAAACCTGAATAAACCAATCAATCATCCCAACATAATAATATTTTCCAATTCTTTTCATGGTCATTGTTTTGTTTATCATCATTATGGTCATAGGGTAAGAGATTGTATGAGGAGAAGCAATTGATCAAAAGGATATTATAATCATCATCAAGAAAGAGGTATGATTAATATGGTATGTTAATTTTGTCATAATATTGGTCATATTTATATATTTTATCCAATTAGATTTAGAAGGCTCTCAAATCATATAAATCTCCTTGATTACAAAAAAAGAGACAAACCAAGGTATGGAGACCTAAAATATTCAAGGTTGATCTTATTAAGTCCAAGAGTCAAGATGGACTCTTTTTTGTGATAGAACAAGATTCAAATGTGAATATGTGTCAATATTTATTACTATCAACTTAGATTTTGAATGAATATGTCAATTTAAAAGAGCCAAGTCAGATTGTTGATCTTACTATTGATAAAAAGGTCAAATCTAAAGTATCAAACAAACCTAGAAGGATGATGAAAAACATGCATCCTTGTAAGAGTATGGGTATATAGTAATATCATAAATTCATGGTGTTTTAATATCCCTATGGAATTATTTAATCCATTAGGCTTCATGGATACACTCATAAGTAAGGGGAAGCATTGTGGATGCTTGTTGAGTCTTGGTAGGTGTTGCATGGCAAGAAAGTTATTTGCAGGTATCTTGGTGAAGCAAGTAAGTAGAGGTCTACAAGTGATAAGCTTGAGTATGTTTATGAGACCTATGTGAGGTATATTTGAGTCTTCATGAGTTATAAAGGTATGAATTTATATCCTTATTTGTATTGTCATTGAGCATATATGCATTGAGATCTTCAAGAGTGTTTGTAGGTCGGTAAGGAGAAAGAGCATGCAAAGTCCAATAAGTATTAGTTGGTATATGTGCATGATAATAATATATATTTATCATGTTTAAAAGGAATGAAATACTTGTCTAAAAATAAGACAAGGTCTAAGAAGTCTTAGATAAAATAAGAACATAAGATCAAGAAAATTGGTCTATAAGACCAATATGGTCATGAAGAATATATGATAGAGTTGTATAAATAAGCATGGTCTTGATGTGTTGGTGACCTCATAAGGTCATAGAGGAAGCATGATGGCATGTTACAATGCCATAATAGTGATATGAAGATGACCATTATTTTGAGTTTTATAAAATAGGTATCAATTTGGAGCTAGTATGTTGATTATATGATCCATGCTCTGGAGTTAATTCTAAGAGTAAGATTTCAAGTTGGTTGATACCTAAGGAAAAGAATAATCTTATGGGGAGGCTTTGTAGCTCCATGTTTAATAATTTTTATACTATATTAGATGTGATCCTATGGTGAGGTAAGCTTCTATTTGGATTGATCAAAAGGAAATTAGTAATATATATATATATATATATATATATATATATATATATATATATATATATATATAGTTTGAGGAAAAAGGAAGATATCTTGACCTTGTTTTGAATAATTATGAGTCAAGTAACACCTAGTGTTTCCCTGAGTTAAAATAATATCAAAATCATGATGAGAAAAAGGGAGGTTTTTTTATGACTTGAGGAGTTTATTAGAAGATATGTATAAATTTCATAAGGTCTCTTGAAAATCTTAAAAGATAAGTATGCATGAACAAAGGGTGAGCTTGATAGATCTATGAGTGGTCAGGTCCAAGGATCAATATTAATGATAAATATTACCTTTGTCATTAATTTAAAAAGGGGAGAAACACTAGATTAGGAGAAAGACCAACTTGGAGAGATGAGAATGGTTTACTGTGTTAGAGTGTTTACCATCAATGACAAAGGGGGAGATTATTGAGGTATATTACTATTGATGTGTTTATGTAATTAAGGTTGTCATTGATGTCAAAGGTATTCAAAGTTCATTTATATCACATAGGTACTTTTTTTATGATACATGATATGTATTTTTTATGACTTAAGCATGATCTAGTAAGTCTTTATGTTACGCATAAGATCTTGGCATAACTTTGCATTTTTATTAGCTTATGAGTATTGATTGATTTGAAGAGATAATTTAAAAGAGAGTTTTTATATTTATTTTCATTATTGTTTTGATAATATCATTATTTACTGAATTCATGAGAACAAGTCTATGTGCACATCATGTATTGAAAAGCCTAGTCTTGTCTTGATATAATCATGAATCATTATGAGGCATGGTGATGATATGAAGGTGCATTAGTTTTAAGGTGTTAAATATAGTAATATATCATGTAAAAATATGTTGGACACTTTTTATAAGTTATATAAGCCTTCAGATGAGTTTCAAGGTCTAGGTTGAAGCTTGGCTCTACATGAAGAAACCCAGTAAGATGGCATAGGCCTAGTAGCATGTTGAGGTAAGTAGTTTTTGACTTTTATGAGAAATATTAGTATAATTTAAGAATTATATTAGTACATTTGACATGTTTATAATATTTTTATATCAATACAATAGGTTTCCAAGTGTTTTCAAGGACCAAACATAACTGGTAGTTTAAGGTCTAATGTGCATAAAAACCTAGTGTGGCCCAATTAGGGGTCAAGATGAGTTCCCAAGATGACAAGAGACAATGTGATCACGTTTCTAGGTGTGATATTTTTATTTAAACATGTTTATGAAGTTTTAGGTCCTCATTTGAAGGACAAATCAATAAATAATGTTCTTAGATTTTTTATGTATGCAAAATGAAGAGATGAGAGCTTCAAAAGGATATTTTGATGCTCATTGTCACATGTAATTTTACAGTGTGTATTTATCCTTTTTTGAGAGATTTAAAAGGTTACTAAAAAAATTCCAAGCATTAAGAAGTGGTTACAAGGATAGAGTTGTATGATTAAATGTTAAGAAGGTAAAATGGTCTAAAACCCTCTCAAAACCCTTATAGTGACCCAATTGAAGAGATATTTATATAAAATTCATATAATGGATTGCTAAGAAAAAAATTATTATTGTATTTTTTATATTACTCCATCATTAATCTCCAAGTGATAGTGATTTCTCAGGGCAATAAGTGGAAGCTACATAAATATGCTTATTTTTGAAGAATTTGATGCTACAAATAGGGTTAACTGAGTGAATGCATGAAAGTGGATGAATTTTTAAGGCCAAGAATCATTATTTATTTCCATTGTGTTTTTTTAAAATATATACCCTCTATTTCAACTATTTTTTCAATCAATTTGACCTATCGCTAAACTAGTTAAGGGTGAAAACATTGAGAAAAACCAGTCAAAGTTAGAAAGTGTTTAGGGATTGGTTTCAAAGGATTAGGAATGGTTTAAATTATTTTTATTTTTTTTAAAATAAATATATCTCATTTTACTTTGGTTTATTATTTATTATGATTATCATACACAAGCAATAAATTACTCTCAAAGTGACCTATCTATATAAGTGAAGATAGTGAAAAAGTGAGGTTCAAAGATTGATCAATTTCGTCTATATCTACCCTTTGAAATCCATATATTTGTGTTTTAATTTTATATTATGATGTATTATGATTATTAAATTGAATTAAAATATATTAATTATGAACCTATAGGTGTTAGGAGTCATCTACACTATGACTGGTTTATAAGGTAGTATGGCAGTCTTGAGTAAGTGAGTGAGAATGGTGAGTTAGAGGATATTGGAAATTCATTGCAATATCTAATAAACTTGTTTATATTTTTTTGTACCTAAATTATATATAAAATATTTAAATACATTTTTAAATGTTTAGACATTAAATCCAAAATGGCATATCAAATTATGTGAGTATTGTGTAAGAGAGAGCTAGCAAATTGGTCTAAAAGACAAATAGATAACACTATAGCATATAATCTATCCATTATAGGTTGAAATATATGTCATATATGATATATTAATATGTATTATAAGTCATTAAATTTTCATTTCAATTACTAAATACAATGTTCTTTATGACTATGTAATTTAGCAATTTGGCAGTTCTATGTAGTCATCTTGCAGAGGTGAGTTTGAGGTGTTTTAAAAATAATTTAAGGATATATTACTTATTATGATGTTATATAATTATATTATTTCCATATTAAATTTTTTTTATTCATGATAATTTCATATTCAAATGTTGGTGATCAAATTTTGTTGATTGTACTTTGGCAGTGTTTGACCATTCAAGTGGTCATGTTGGAAGAGTGGGTTTGAGGATTTTTGGCCTATTTGATGATATAAAATGGACATGGTGATTACCCTGAGGTAATATATTATATTTTAATGTGATTTTATCATATATTTTTTATAAAATTTATTTTATGTTTTTTTTTTGAGATAGACTTTCAGGTAGTGAGTGTAGACATCCATTTCCTAACACCATTTGTGTTGAAATTGTCAATCTTACTTGAATTACACTCAAATGCAAATTTTAGGTCAAAATACATAAAACACCATAAATGGTTCAAACATGTCACTTAAAATTTCTAGTTTAGTTCAAATTATCCTTAAATCTGGTAATACATTTTATGGGTCAACTAACTTTAATCAAATCATTTTGAGTCAAAATAACACTTTTGCCATTTATTGCTCTAGATCACTCTTTTTCTTCTAATTAATTGGTACACATCACATACCTTTGTTATTTTGTGTTGGAAACATCCTCAATGGGTATACATCTCCAATTCATCTAACATCACCTTCTAGTTCCTCTCCAGTCAAATTACAATCTAGTAATATGACTTTCTGATCATTTTGATTAATTATGCACCAATTCCCAAAGAATTACACTAAACTTGATTAAAATTACTTAAGATAATTAATCCAATTTAGCTTAGGTAAAAATTCCATATATATTTTTTAATATCTCATTATTGGAAATTGATTTTGAATATCTTCATCACCTAGTGACATCATTTATGGGGTGGCATCCATCAAGCCATAAGCGCATAAAATATCAAGATTATGGGTCACCCATACCTAGTTAATACCTCTCATGCATCTTTAATGATTATTTATCTTGAGGATATTTATGATTTTAATTCCAAATATTAAGATTAACCATGGCCACACATCTCAATCTTGAGATGGACGGTCATGGTTGATCCTAACTAATCTCAAAAATCTATAAATAAAGAGGCCATGGACATGAATTTTAAGCTTTATTTATGCAAAGTTATTATGTAGAATTGTCTCCACAATCCTTTGAAATAGACCATTAAAATTAGTTACAATCTTCATTGATAGGCTAGTTTACTAATTTAGAATCATGAACCTAGGTTTTATGGAGTGTTCTTGAGACATTGGAGGAGTTTACCACCTTTGTTGACAAAGATAAGGATGCTTGATCAAGGGAGAACATGATTTTGAGCCACATGGGTATGGTGAATCCATTTGGGAACGTAATATGATGTTGTTTTATTTCATTTGTTTATTGATATCTTTTGTAATTCCCATAAGAATAGATAGGCTTCATTAGTTAGTTATTTATGCATTTTTTATGATTATGGACTATTGTTTGAATAACTTGCTTTGTAATCCTCTCTACATCTTGGCATGCTTGGTGGGACAAGATGAATCCCACACATGAAAAAAATTATTTTGAAACTTTAAAATCTTCATTTGTATCATTAAAAACTCTTGTAAATTGATTTTTAACATTGTTTTTCCATTTGTATTTGCCATGGGTTTACACAGTAAATGATGTCAGTTAGTAAAACCATCATTGATTGGAACACTGTTGTCAGTCACTATAGGTATAATGAATTTCAATTAGATAATCATCATTGGTTATACAACCAATGTTTATCACTGTGTTTTTCTTAAAACACAAACCTAGGAGCAATTTTTTTGAAGTTCATTATTTCAAACCCAAAATAGCTTCAAGGCTAAAGGACATGCTAACATTTTTATTGCAAGACCAAGCTTGAAATTTGCTAAAAACATGTTTAGATCACCTTTTGCATTCTTAGAATAAATTAAGAACATTAATTTAGTTCTTAAAGTAAAATTTAGGTATTTAAGTGAGTTTTTAGTATTAGTTTTCAATGTTACAATTAAGACCAAGGGGTCAAATGAACACCACCTCATTTTCCATTTGGGATTAAAAATAAACTCACCTTTCCAAGTTTTTGTATTTACTCAGTTTTTTAAGTTAGATTTTGTTTGGAAAAATTAGTGATACCACGTGTATGCTCTTCCATTTGTCTCCTTTAGGGAACACTTGGAATCAAAAGTGCCATTCTTACTGCAAAAAGCCTAGTCTAAGGCTTAGAAAGAATGTCATCTAAAGCACTCCCCAAAAACTCATTAAAGTTTGGGTGATCTTGAAAATGACCTTAAAGTCTTTATATTTCATGCTTTCTTTATTTTTATATAAAGTTGTCTTGCGAGGGGGATTTCATTACCTCTCATTAGTTCTTTAGGGAAGCTTTGACCTAGGGTTTCACCTCCTAGTATTGAATTCATTTCGCTCCTAATTAGAGTTACACATGGGACGTATCTACATTTGGACATCACACTACACTAAGAGAATGGTAGGATGTAGTGGTTGTAAAAAGGACTAGACCTTTTTACAACTAGCCAATACTATGGTCACCTAATTTTTGTGCTTATCTTTTACATCATTTGATGTGAAATTCATTGTATAATTGAATCCCCTAGAATGACAAAAAACTTTATAGTTTAGTAGACCCCATTTTGCCATAACTTATTATTTTAGACTTAAGATGTTTATTTTTTATCATTAGCTTACTTGGTCTTGATTTGTGTCTAAAATTTATTGTTAACTCATTTAACGTAACCAAAACATATTGTCCTCAATTTTCTTGAGCAAGGGAGGCATTATGCTGTCTAATTCAAAAATTCATCTTTTCCTTGTTCAAATTATTATCAAAAGTTTTGTGTCATGTCATCGAATTTGGCATAGTCATGCTACCCAATTGAGTCTAGATCTTTTATCAAATTTTTTAAATCCTTCATTTATAATCCACATTCAAAATTGAACCTTTCTAAGTTTTAAGGGTTGGTGTGTCAAAGTGGGTTCACCATTTGTGAACTAAGCTTGTTCTAACTTGGGTTAAATTTTCTATTTGTATTAAAGGTCATTTATTAAGAGTCAAAATCACATTATCATCTTGGTGGACTCAAGTCATCTTGCGTATCACTCATGCTTTGAGTCCTATAACATATTTTATCCTATTGGAATTATGTGGTGACATTGTGTTGACTATTTGGTCCTAGATTTATACTTAGTGATTCACGTATGTTTTTACATCTTGAATTTCTTAGTCCATTTTGTCTTCTTCATAATTTGGAGATCTTTCCTCTAAAATTCTAGGGAAAATTTATCAAAGTTGAAACTAGCTTTTATAGTATAGGTGTATCACAAAGATTTAGGCTTTGGTGTACTAGTTTTCACCTTGGGTATTTGAGTCACCTTACTGTCTTCTGATCTATATGATTTAAACTTTACCAAAGGTTGATTAAACTTGTGAACCAAATATTCTAAATTGTGCATGGTTTCAAACCGCCCTCCTTTATAGTCTCATTGGTACCTTGGTTATTTGTTTAAAAGAGATCTATAGCATACTTTTTTTAGTTGATAAGAATTGGTCCAAAGTTAGTCAACACACATAATAGCTCTTTTAGTTATAACTCCACTCATAGTGGGGCCTCTTATGGCCTTAATTATGAAGATGAGAAATTTTATGATGGTCAAGATAACCTCATTGCTTTTGATGATATCACTGTAATAGTAGGATCTAAAGATTACTATAATGAATATCAACCCCAAGAAGAATAAGTTGAAGCCCTTCTTAGATTGATAGAATCAGGTGCTAGACTACCTTCTAACTTTCCTATAGAATAATTGCATACCTTAGTTATAGAAGGAAAATAATGATGGCAAGAGCAATATTTTGCACAAATAGACATACCTTCTTCCTCAAACAAAGGAAAAGAAATACAAATAGAGTTAAAACCCATAAATCTAGATCTTTTAGCTAAGATCAAGATAATAAGTCAATGATATGCAGATCAACTTATCATAGACTTAACTGAATCCCTAGATGCCACTTCAATTCATAATGTTTCTTTGAAATAACAAGTAAATATGGTTGAAAGTATGCAACAAATATTGGATGAAGACATTACCATAGTGGATCAAGGTAATCTGAATGAATAGTTAAAGTCACAAGATATCTTACAAAGTATTCTATTTGACACAAAACATACATTATTCAATAATCAATAACCTCTTATTACTTTACAAAATCAAAAACCCAAACATTCAGTTTGAATTAAGGAAATCCTTTAAGACAATTTGGCTAGTTCTTTTCAACCAACACAAAAATTGGTAAATAAACATAGAAATTTCCAAAATCAATAAAGTAAGAAATAGCCAAATTTAGGAAATTTTTTACAATCCAAGAATCAATAGCCTATGTTCTCAACTCAAGGAGATCCACTTGATTTATCTATTTTCCAAAACCCCTTTCCACCTCATTTTGAGGCACCCAAATTTGACAAGTACAAAGGAAAATGAGATCAATGTGAGCACATGCAGGCATTCTTTGTGTTATGTCAAGAGGTTGCTTATAGTAGCAAGTACTTACTATGACTATTTCCATGAACTTTATTGGGACAAGATCTTGATTTGCTACTTAAACTACCCAAGGGATCAATTGTGGATTGGAATGACTTATCAAAAAAGTTGATTAACCATTTCGCATATAATATATAACATGAATTAACCATTGTTGACTTATGAAAATCCAATCATCATGATGGTGAAATTTTTTCTACATATCTACAAAGGTGGAGAGCATTGGCAAGCCATTTTCAACATAACTTGCTAGACAAATAGTTGGTTGAAAGATTTCTATAGAACTTGCATCCTGAAGTTGTGCATAATCTATTGTTAGCTTATGCTAACTCATTTAAATAAATCATTGACAAAGGAGTATATATTGAGAAGGCTCTTATTGCTAAGGGCCTTGTTAATATTTTAGCACAAGATAAAGAATCTAATCAAACTAAATCACTAGTTCAAAAAGTTATGCAGGATAAGCCTAAAGGTTTTAGAAAAAATAAGAAGATGGTTAGAAATGGGGTGACTGAAATAAGATGTGTAAAAATGATATAGGCTATGCCTCCTCCAAATGTACAAATAACTCCCCCAAATCCACTACCTACTTTGCAGAGACAACCTCTACGAAGGACATTTCATAACAATTTTAGAGTCTTTAGCAAGTTAGGAGAATCAGTTGAAATAATGTTACAAAATCTTATTGTAGCTAATATAATTATATGGCCAATATCAAGCCAATTTCCTCAAGATCAACCAAAACCTGATTCGTATAAAGAGAATTAATGGTGTCACTTTCATCATGTTGAAGGTCATAGTGCATATTATTGTGTTCAATTACAACATATTATTGAGGACTTTATTGAAAGTGATGAACTAGAAATTAAGTTATCCCCTAATCAAGACACAAATTAGAATATGGGAATCTAAAAAGACCCCTTTCCTTGACATGATCCACCACCACTAAGAAATAATCAAAAAGGTCACAATCAAAGATAGAGGCAGAATCAGAACCAACAACAAGGTCAAAATTATAATGAGCATAATCAAGATAATAATGCCCATACTAATAATGTGGCTTATAACAACATACCTTATGACTATAATAATACTATGGGATGCATTTTTTCATCCCACATTACCACTGTTACTATGAAACCATGAGGCCAATCTCATGTTCCTCATAACATGGGACCCATCATTATAGGGTCAACACCCTATCCACCTAGTAATAATGTGTTTGCTTTTCATCATCATGTTGTGACTTCATTTACATGGGTTAATAATTCTAAACAATAGCACTTTTATTCTAATTATAAAGGCTCCTCATTGACCCAAAATTGTATCAATACAGTTAGTCACTTGTGAGTCACCATCTAAGGCCCTTTTCCTTTCTCTTCTAATTATAATAACTCCTTGCCACCTCTAAGTTATTCAGTCATAACTAGATGCTTGTGAGTTACCATATAGGGCCCTTCACCCACTTCTTCAATAAAACCCAATAAGAACATTGTGCCAATGGTTCCAAAGATGAATATTGTCCCAACAAAGACTAAAATAGTTTAATCTATAATTCAAATGCCTTATAGTCTAATGGATCAATTAGATAAAACCCCTACACAAATTTCCATATTAGAACTCTTACAGACATCTGATGTCCATAGAACCATCTTAAAAAAAAAATTGTAAGAGTCTATTGTGCCTAATGATATAAACCTTGATTAGTTCCAGAACCTAGTTGGACACTTGTCTTCATTTTGGCAAATCACATTTGATCAAAAAGACATGTCCACCCTCAGCCCAAACCACAATAACCCAATATACACTAAGATAATCATTATGAATCACAAAATCAAGTGGGTTATTATAGATAATGGTTCAATGTTGAATATCATATCTCTTAAATTGGCACGATGATTCAACTACATAGATAAATACATTCAGTCAGAAACTATTACAATCAAGGCTTATGACAACATCAAGAAGGAATCATCTGGTATAATTTGGTTGTCAATCATGGTTGGGTCTATTTCTCATCAAATATTATTCCATATTGTGGATATTGAGCTTCCTTTTAGCATACTTCTTGGTTGTCTTTGGATCCATGAAGTATAGGTAGTTCCATCTACTCTTCACTAATGCTTTAATTTTCCCCATGATGGGATCGAGGTTATTATTCCCACTAATCAGTAGACATATCAATACTATAAACATCTTGAAGTAGAGTTTCATAATTATAACTATTGCCTAGTTTATGAATTCATTGAAAAGAATAAAAAATACATCATTTCTCATTCATATCCATCTAATTATATAGACCCTGGTGATCTAGCCTCCACTTCAACTGATACATTTCCTACAGGTCTAGCCAAGTAAATTATTATTAAAGATGTAGGCATTTCCATGTACCATCTAAAGGATGTCCTCCATATTTAAAAATTACCAAAATCCCCTAAAACATTTGGTAAGCCTAAACCTTCTTAGACTCCTAATAGACCTGATCAAATTTGGCAACCAAAGAAAAAACAACCAATACCTCCTATGGTTTTTGTACCTATAATCGTACCAAAGAAAGATTGAGAGGCTTTTACCGAGGGATATTGGTTATGTTCTGAAGGCCTTGTTGATTATTTTTAGAATCTAAAGTATCTTATCCATAGCAGGATAATGGATCATCATGACTATATAGGGAAAGGCCTTGGCCCATAGGTGCAAGGAATTTTAGAACCCTTATCAGTTGAAGTTGTCAATTTGAATCATGATCTTAGATTTAAACCACCAAAGGATGACCTCGTGACATTTGATAGTGAATCTTCTAAAGTGACTAGTAATGAGACTCTTAAAAATGACACAACATCCCATTATAGCCTTTTTAATGAGCTTGCTAACTCAAATTTTTTTGATTCAAAATCCATATTGACCATAATACCTATTGGAGCTTCTCATCTTGAAGAAAAAATCCATCCTAATGGTGTTTCCCTTCATAACTTAGGACATTATATCTTTACCATTAGCACTTCCCATCTTGAAGCAAACCCTCACTATAACCTATGCCTTTGCCATCCTAAACTCATAGTTGGGACTAGCAAATTCAATCATATGCCTCAATTAGTTTCAAAATGAAGAATGAATTATAGAATAAGTGGGCCTTTGAGATGCATTCCCCATTGGTGATCATAAGCAAGGTTTTGATTTTTCATTAGATCCTTCTACCTACTTTAGAGAGCAGGCAAACTTTCATGGTCATAATAAAGAAAAAAATCAAGATCTTTGGGTGAAAACCTCTTTGAGGCACTTGTTGATCAGGGAAAAAGTAAAGAAAAAGATAAGCCTTTGAGTGAAAACCTATTTCAAGCACTCCCAGGTGGAAAACATTTTCTCATCCCCTCAGGACATCAAAATTCCATCTAGCCTAATTTCCATAACTAGTATAAGCATCTCTTTAGAACAACATCAAATATTTGAGCATCTTTCTCTTTAGTTTCCAAAGGTTTTTACCTATTGGCCTTTACCTAAGAAGGCAAATTCTGATTTTTCATATTATCTAGATCTATAAGAGGAACAAAAAGAAGATATAGTAGAGGAAAATGATCACAACCATACATTGCCTACAATTCTAGAGGATGGATCCACACTCCTTGTGGAGAACACAAAAAAAGTAAATTTGGGAACCCATGAGGATCCCAAAATTATTTATCTTGGAGCTTGCCTTACTGAAGTAGAACATGAACATATTATATCCATTCCTAACGATTATATAGACATCTTTGTATGGGCATACTCTGACATGTGAGGCTTAGACCCAGATTTAGTTGTGCATCATCTTGTTGTTCACCCTTGTGCTAAACTAGTCTAGCAAAAATTAATAAATATGCATCCATTCATAAGGATTATATAGACATCTTTGTATAGGCATACTTTGACATGTGAGGCTTAGACCTAGATTTAATTGTACATCATCTTGTTGTTCACCCTTGTGCTAAACTAGTCAAGCAAAAATTAAGAAATATGCATCTATGTATCACCCTTTTGGTTAAGGCTAATTTGGAAAAGTTGTTAGGATCTAATTTTATCAGACCACTAGACTACTCTGAATGGGTTTCAACATAGTACCACTGAGTAAAAAGACCCTAGGCATATGTATTTGTATTGAATTTCATGATATCAACAAAGCATGCCCCAAAGATGATTTTCCTCTACCCACATCGACATGATCATTGACTCAACTACTAGGTATGAGATGTTATCCTTAATGGATGGATTTTCTAGTTGTAATCAGATCAAGATAGCCCCTAAAGATTAGCATAATAACATGTTCACCACTCCATGGGGGACATTCTACTACCAATTCACGCTATTTGGTTTGAAGAATGTTGGAGCCACATATTAGCATGCAATGACTATGATTTTCCATGACATGATGCATGACATTGTTGAGTACTATGTTGATGATATACTATCATAATCAAGAATAAGAGCTGGACATCTTGACATTCTATGAAGAATATTTGAGAGGCTTCATGAATATAAAGTCTGTTTGAATCCTAAAAAATGTGTCTTTGGAGTCACATCAAGAAAAAATTTAGGGTTCATTATATCACAACAAGGGATCAAAGTAGACCCTACAAAGGTCAATGTTATTATGGAAATGCCTCCACTGAATAATCTTAAATAGCTATGAGGTCTACAAGGAAATATCCAGTCTATATGTAAGTTTATTTCTCAATTGGTAGATAAGTGCCACCCATTTACCCATATCTTAAAGAAAGGGGTAACATTTTAGTGGGATGAAGATTATTAGATAGCATTTACAAATCTTAAAACATACTTGGCCAATCCACTAGTCTTATGACCTCCAACACAAGGAAAGTCACTACTTCTCTATATATCAGCCATGAAATATGCACTAGGGGAACTTTTGGCTCAACATGATGATCATGGTAAAGAACACGTTGTTTATTATTTAAGCCACACATTGGTAGCTTATGAACATAATTATAGACCTATTGAGAAGGCATTTTTAGCTATGGTTTTCTCCACTCAAAAATTATGATATTATATGCTAAATAACAAAACTATTATTATCACCAAGGTAGATCCTCTCAAGTTCCTCTTATCTAAAGTATCTCTTCAAGGATGCATGGATAAATGGATTATGTTCCTCAATGAGTTTGATATTGAGTACCAGAATCAAAAGGCAATCAAAGGATATGTTCTTGTTGACCAACTTGTATAAGCTCTTATTAAAGCCACTCAACCTCTCAATTTTGACCTTCTAGATGATTCTATCATGACAATAGAAAAATCATCAAAATAACCTTAATATTGGATTCCCTATTTTGATTTATTCTTCACATCCTGAGGGTCTGGAGGTAGTATATTATTTATCACACCATAAGGGGATCTGGTTCCTAAAGCATTCTATATACAATTTCATTGTCCCAATAATATTTTTGAATATGAGGCATTGGTTGTAAAGCTCCATCTTGTTATACAATTGGATATTCAAAGCTTAAAGGTCTATGTAGATTCATAGCTAATCATAAATTAGACAATTGACCAATATCAAACAAAGGATGATAAGCTTGTTCTTTACAAAAAACTGTCGATAACCTCAAAAAACATTTTAAATCTTTATAGTTTGAGCAAGTTTCATGAGTCAAAAAAATATCTACCAATGCCATGGCAATAATTTGGTTCGATGATTCAAATATATGACAATGCTAAAGAGTATCAATTCTTGATTGAAAATCTTCTTTAGCTGGCACATATTTTATTAGATATAGAGAGCATATGCACCATTGCTAATCCTAATCCCTCACCTGAGCTACCATGCTACAAAGATTTTTATAACTATTTCCATAGTCAAGTATTTCCCATCAACCTTTCCAAACACTAATAAAAACTATTCCTTCATCTCTTAACACATTATATCCTCCTTGGAAACATGCATTATCATAAAGGCTATGATGGAACACTTCTTTGTTTATCTATGGGAGAATCCAATCTAGCACTAAAGGAGGTTCATGAAGGAATATGTGGGCCCATACCAATGGTGTAATCCTAGCAAAGAAACTCCTCAAAATAGGGTATTATTGGCCTCAAATGGAGATAGATGCTTGTAATTATGTAAAAAAGTGTGTTCCTTGTTAGCAGCATGGCAACTTGATACATGCACCTTCCTTACCATTGCAGCTGATCACAACACCATGGCCATTCTCAATATGGGGTCTCGATCTCATTGGGAAAATTAACCTAACATATTTATATTGCCATAATCACATTTTGACTACAATAAATTACTTTACCAAGTAGATTGAGGTCATTCCTCTCACTTATGTTATCAAGAAACAAATAACCAAATTCATTCATTACTATATCATCTGTCGATATGGCATCTCAACCTTTATTATATCTAATAATGGTAGATCCTTTGTGAATCAAGATATGAAATATTTTTGTGAAAAATTGAATATTAATCATAATAAATCCACTCCATATAACTCACAAGGCAATGAACAAGTTGAGGCATCAAATAAAATGATTATAGCTATCTTGAAGAAGATTGTCAATGATGTTGTTCATAATTATTAATTTCAACTCTTTCCTACCCTCTGGGCTAATAGAACCAATCATCACACCCTAACTAGAGCTACTCCATACTCCCTTGTTTTTGGAACTGAAGCTATCATCTCAATCGAGATTGAGATCCCATCATTAAGAATATCACTAGAACACATTGAAGATGATGAAGACTATAGAGCCTCACAACTATAATAACTAGAGTTTCTTGATGGTAAGCATTTGGATACCCTAGAAAAATTACAAGCCTATTATAATATATTGTAGAGGAGATACAAAAAATGCATAATCCCTCAATATTTTGAGATTAGTGACTTAGTTTTGAAAGAGAACTAGAATAACATGAATGTTGAACCCAAAAATAAAGGCAAGTTTTAGCCTAATTGGTTAAGACCATATATTGTCATAGCAAAATATGGGTCAGGAGCATATCAACTGGCTAAACCTAATGGTGAATAACTTTTAGAGCCCATGAACATCATACACCTTAAGAGGTTCTATTCATGAATAGATTTGAACCATTATCTACAAGACCCCTAACTTAGGGGCGACTTGTGCTGACGTAATTTTATCCCACCCTTTTATCTTACCTTGAATGCATTTTATACTACCCTGGTCCACTTTTCATGATTCTAGATAGTAAAGGCTTTGAATCCTTGGCACTCTGAACACATTCTTCATCCCATTCTAGATTGCTCTCTTCGAGAAGCATATTATTTTCTATGTCTAAGGCATGTTATAAGCTTGAACACTTTTTATCCCTTGACCAATTATGATCTTGATTATGTCTCATGAACATTATGAACATCCTCAGTAGTAGTTATACAAAGCAGTTCAACCCAGATAGTATTGTACAGCATCAGACAAGTGAATAAAAACATCTTCTCAATTCCAAACAATTGCTACACTATTACAGATAGGTGAATGTAGATACTTATTTTTTACTTTAGGTTACACATTATTCTATATCACATTTTTTTCTCTTTATTATTTTATCAAGATCCTCACTCTCACCGATTTGTGAGCATGGATTGTTATAGTTAGCTTAGTTATCTTATTGGAACCTCTACTCTCAAGACATGCATCTCCTCGACTAGATGGTCCCACTTAGTGCATATTTTAGAATAAAAATACCAAAAACATTAGAAATACTTTGAAAATACCAAAAACATCAAAATGTGATCCATAAAATAATAAAAACATTATCTCATGCTTCTATACATTTGTACATTTTATTCCACCATGTTACGCTCTTGCCATTTTGCAAGCATAGAAACACCAGTTCATTTCATTTTGTCCCATGTACTTACCATTTTGTAAGATCATTATTTCTCATCTCATCAACTTCTTATTTGCCAAACCATTCTTGTTTTTTTCTCATATCTTCCATTTATTCTATAACATTAATCATGTTATTTTGATCATCATTTTTCTTCTATCCCATTTCCTGGGAGAACTACATTTGGCCTGGAGTTCATGTTGAAACATGCATCCATGGAACTATGTAGGTAGTGTCTACTTGTTTTATACATCTAGAGTCATCTCAACTAACCCCTTCCTTTTCTTCTATTCCCCCATTTCTTCTATCATTGTTCCTATTTAAGTAGGGATTAGTTATCATGTCGTTATTCTTTGTTATGATGTGGTGGAAAGAAACACTTCTACCACACATTCATGAACATTTGTCTTTAAACCGCACTAACTTGGTTTTTTTTTATGTGTGTTTATTTGAGTTCTCTTGTTGTTTTGTTGTGATTTTACACCTCTCCTTTTATTTATTCTCCTTCTCTCTTTTTATTACTTCTTTTCTCATCTTGGTCTTGTGTTTCCTTGAATTTTTTTTGCATATATCTTTTGTGTTTGAGAACATCTTGATGATTCACACAGATCTTAGTTGTTTATATCTTAATCCTATGTTATTATGTTGTTCTTGGACCATTTTGTTTATTTGATTGTTGTTGGTGTCCTATTTTTCTATTTGATTTTTCTTTTCTCTTTTGTGTTCAAGAATACCTTAATGGTCCACATAGATCTTGATTATTCATATCTTGGTCTCATGTCATTAAGATGTCCTTGACTTTTATTTTTAAATATTTTTTTCCTACTTAAGATCATATCTTGATTTCAAGTTAGGTTCATCTATGTTTATCTTTTTCTTTGTATTTTCTTTTTTGTTTAAATGTAAATTGTTATAACTCTAGTTTTGGTCATTGTTTTACCATTATCCTTAGTTATAGATATTCACATTTGAATTGGCTCAACACAATTGGAATCTTATGTCATTCTAATTTATTCATACTTATGATGCCTAATTTATTTTTCTATAGCAATCACTTTGTGGTCAGGTCTCAAAGTCTTAACGTCAACATCAACTCTAATGAACGAGTCTTAAGAACACTCTATAAAACCTAAGCTCATGATATGGAATTAGGCTTCTAGATCACATGTATATTAGCACTCAAATCTATGCTTATACATGCATCTCTTTGTATAAATTGTGATTTTAATCAATTCCTGGTATGTTTTCATATTTTCTCATTCTATTCTCTCCCAAACTTGGGTGAACTACATTGGCCTGAAGTTCATGTTGAAACATGAGTCCATGAAACTATGTAGGTAGTGCTCAATTTTTATTGAGGTCAACTTAGCTACCTCTATTCTTCTTTTCATCTCTCTCATCACCTTGGGCATTCTCATATGCTTGGTTTTATATGGATTTCTAAGCCATTATACTATCACCTGTCCATTTGCACTTGCTCACTTTAACCTATCTTTTCAGTTATATCCTTTAGCTATTTTTCTTGCCAATTACCCATGTTGGGGCACAATATTTGAACCATGTCCAAATCAAATCAGATCAACAAGGGTAAAATCATTATTTAATCTTTATCAATGATCAAACTTTTCCCTACTGGGGCAAAACTATCTTATCATGATCAAATATACTCTACTAGAGTACTTATTATATTCTCTTTGGAGACCCCATTCTAGTGGTGCTTCCCTTCCTGAAACAAAACATTCTCTATTTTCCTCTAATTCTAATATCTCCACACTAATTCCAATAATGGAAATATTTAAGTGTGCAATTTTTCTCGAGATTGATCAATGTCATAAATGTGCAACTTGTATTCTCAGATTAGGTACGTTCAAAGTGTGTCCCTTACATTTATGGAATGTATATTTCCCATTCCCCCCATTTTTAGGGCCTATTATACTCCTAATTATATTTTTGTAATTAATGGTAATCATTTTTGAAAGCATTATCTCATCTAGATGTGATCTATTCCATTGGTTAATCTCTCACTTTCTCTCTTTTTAAGAGTCCATCCTTTTCTTCCATCCTAGTATGTCCCCTTGAGGGGGCATCATGTGTCTGTTCCAATTTATTCTTGAAAACTCTTTTCTTTGAAAAGATGTTACTTTGCCTAAATTTCTCACTATGCCTTCCAAATAGGGTCAAAATGTAGACATCAAATTAGTAACACTATTTGTGTTGAAATTGTCAATCTTACTTGAATTACACTCAAGTGCACATTTTAGGTCAATATCCATAAAACATCCTAAATGGTTCAAACATTTCACTTACAACTGCCAGTTTAAGTCAAAGTATCCCTAAATATGGAAATGAATTTTATGGGATAGCTAACTTTGATTAGATCATTTTGATTCAAAATGACAATTTCACCATTTAGTGCTCTAGATCACTATTTTCTTCTAATTCACTGGTACACATCACGTACCTTTATTATTTGGTGTTGGCAACATCCTAAATGGGAATACATCTCCAACACATCTAACATCACTTTCTAGTTCCTCTCCAGTCAAATTATGATCTAGTAATATGACTTTCTGACCATTTTGATTAATTGTGCACCAATTTCTAAAGAATTACACTATACTTGATTAAACTTAAGCTAATTAATCTAATTTTAGAGCTTAACTAAGAATTCCATAGATAGTTTTCAATATCTTATTATTCAAAATTAATTTTTAATATCTTCATCACCTAATGACATCATCTATGGTGTGGCATCCATCAAGCCATAACTGCATAAAATATTAAAACTATGGGTCACCCATGCCTAGTTAATACCTCCCATGCCTCTTTATTGCTTATTTATCTTGAGTATATTTATGAGTTTAATTCTAAAGATTAAGATTATCCATGGACACACATCTCAATCTTGAAATGGATGGTCATGGTTGATCCTGACCAATCTCAAAAATCTATAAATAGAAAGGCCATGGACATCAATTTTAAGCTTGATTCATGCAAAGTTATTATGTAGAATTGTCTCCACAATCCTTTGAAAAAGACCAATAAAATTAGGTATAAGCTTCATTGATAGGCTAGTTTAGTGACTTGGAATCATGAGCCTAGGTTTTATGGAGTGTTCTTGAGACATTGGAGGAGATTTCCATTTTTTTTAACAAATACAAGGATGCTTGATCAAGGGAGAACTTGCTTTTGAGCCACATGGGTATGGTGAATCCATTTGGGAAGGTAATATGATGTTGATTTCTTTATTTGTTTCTTGTTATCCTTTATAATTCCCATAGTAATAGATAGGCTTAGTAAGTTATTTCTTTATGTATTTTTCATGATTTATGGACTAATGTTTGACTAACTTACTTTGTAATCTTCTCTACAGTGAGAAGGCCTAATGGTGAGTAGGCCTAATATCATGGTTTAAGTGATGAGTTTTACTAATAGGTGGATTATAGATATGATGATGTTATCAAGTGTATATTTAATAAGTGTTTTAAATGTTTAAATTATTAGTGAAGACTTTAATTGTTCCAATTTTTCAAAAGTGTAATGTCTGTTTAAGACAAACTTAATTATATTATGTCTCCTTTAGGCCTAATGGGGTTTTGGTCTCTATGAGTAATGGCCAAATTGTGTAATTATTGTTTATTTTTTGAAACATGTTTTTGGACCTATTTCAAGTTTTATCTAAGTGTGATAATTTTCTTGTCTGACCAAAATGGATAAGATCAAGTGCTGAGTATATAAGCAAGGCCTAATTGTCCTATTTGAGCAAGATAGAGAGGTGTGGATGTAAGCAAAGGAAAGAAATAATTGAAAGAGAATTAGTAGGTAATTAAGGAAAATAATAATAGGAAATAAATCATGATGAAAATCCAACATATCTTATGTAGGTGGATGATAATTTCAATGGACCTAATGAGCCTAGAAGAGGCATGTTGAAGCGAGTGAGCCTAGAAGGTTATTTGAGAGGGGTAGAAGGTTAAGGAGAGTTGAATGAGTGGATTTATGAGTAAGAGGCCATCATATATATATCATAATATTTTTATAAGTGTATTATAGAGAGTGTAATATAGATATTTATGAGAGAGAGATAAAGAAGAGATCATAATCTATTATTTGTGCAAAAAGTTATTATGAAGGTGATCAAGCTTACCTTGGTTGAGTTAGTGCTTGGTCAAAAGGGAGTTGGAGATTCCTTATAGGTTGGAGCTTTTATAAGTGTATTTGAATTTTTTTGGTTGGTGCTAAGTCACTATGGGGTTGGAGCCTCCTTGCAAGTTGGATATTTCTAAAGGACTAGTTGGGTTGGTGCCTAACTAGTGAGGGGTTGGTGATCCTTATGGGGTTGGTGCCCCTTATGGGGTTGGTTCCTCACTAAATATTATTTAATTGATTATAGGACAAGTATTCCAAGTGGTTTGATAATGGGTTTATCCCCCATGAGGGTTTCCTACATACCTATTATTTTAATGTGTTATGCTTCTACTTCATACTTGTTTGCATGGTTGATTGTACATCATTATATCTCTATGTTAGCTTGAATGGTTAATGAATGAATGCATGGAATTAAGTGAAATGTTTTCACACTAATTTACCCCCCTCAGTGTTTTTAATTCCAACATGTTGGTCACTCTCGTATGTTTCTAATGTTGCATCACTCATGTAATCTCCCTCAGTTTCATGGATTTCATGTGCTTTTATCCTATATGTGTTTTTTATATATTCTTCAAGTGTGTTTGCTCTTGGGAGACATAGTTTGTGTTAAAAATTATAATATAGGTTTGATTTCTAATTTTTGCTCAAATACTAGTGAAACATCATGGTATAAGGTTTTGAGTTAACATTTCACTACTAAAAGAATGAGGAAATGAATATTTCAATCCAAACACACTTTCAAATGAGAACTACAACTGTCTCTTTCATAAATATACTTGTACAGACTATAAGAATAGTTTGAGGATGCTCATAACCATAAGGGTAACTTGACACATCTCCTCATCCCTTCATATATCCTTGACTATTTCACTACCATCATCAAAGTGACATAAATCGACATGAAGTTGTAATTATCTACACACATACCCTGCATATGAGATAATAGGCACCTATAAGTCTGTATAAATTAGTTAGGTAAGTTAAAGATGTAATGACATGGTCATAGGCTCTATAAGACCTTTTGTAAGTCTATATTTCACCAAATCTAAACAAATTATTATTTAGGTCATCTATCCAAACCTTGTCCAACATGGGAATGACCCTAGGTTATGGGTTACCTAATCTTGGGTCATACCTCTAGGATTTTTAATGAGGATAGCTACTCTGATGCATCACTTAGCTCATTTCCACTAAAACCTACTAATTGATAGGGGAAATGGAGAGAGGGATATCTAAAAGGTAAATCTAGGCTAATATTGGTGATAAACCTAAATTAATTGTCCATCCACTCTTGATCTTCTTAAAACACTAATGAGAGAATTAAAGGACTGAATCTATAAATCCAAATGTATATTATGCATCAATATTTCATTTTTAGGTTCACCAAGTGATCAAAACCTTAGGGAAGTGATGTAGAGGCATAATTCAAGGCACTAACTAGTCAATGTATCCACATGATAACTTTAATCAAATTAAATTAAACACTAAACATGACTTGCATAAAAAGATAACTAATAACTAGGTGAGATCAGGACTTGACAAGGGAGAGATGTTTACCACATATGAAAATCAAACTAACATTAGCACACTATAGAAAAATAATGAAATTTTAAAATAGTATTCTATTCATCTCAAGAGGATACAAAGCTCAATCTTGGAAAAGTCTAGTCATGCCCAAAATAGGGATTCATTTTAAGGCTTAGAAGCTTATATATAGTAGAATGGGAAATGAGAGAGATGGGTAACATGCATAGGAGAATGTAGAAAGAGTCACTAATGATTAAAAAATGTGGTGGAAGTTCATTGATTATTTTTTATATGCATGGTTTATTTTAGTTAGGACTAATCCTTTATCAACAAACTAACCTTCATTTCCTCTAATAGTCTTCAATCTCTTCTCATTGGCTAAGAATTGCACTAGAAAACAAGGGTTTGTTTGGCATGATGAGTCATGACTAAGTCTATTGGAGAAAGATCTATGTGGTTCTAAATAGAATCAATGCTCCAACTACTTCTCTAATCACCAGCTCTTTTTTTTAATCCTCCATTCCATCTTCACTTTTGTCATGTTGTAAGTACAAAGTCCTCATACCCTTGGGCCTAACAATTCCATCACCATGTTTGATTTTAGTGATTGTTTGTTAGAGCTATGACCATATCAAAAGATGAGACACTCTTTCATTAATCACATATCTACCACATTTTAATATCTAAGCATAAGTCTCTTTTATAGATTGAAAACCAATCCCCTTTATTGGTTTTCCTATAGCTATTATATTGATGCAAAACCCAGAGGTCACATAGATTCCTACTTGAACTATTAAATAGCTAGTTTACCATCTTTCATCTTTAATAGACCCAAAAGACCTGTCTTATCTTTGTAGAGATTTAATGGTGATATTTGACCCTGTAATATCTGATGTGGTTTAACTTGGATTGCATTTTATACCTCCAATGAAAATCTCTTAGATTTTGGAATTTTGATTTTAGCCATTGATCTTGATTAAATCCTTCAAGATTATAGCACCTTCAACCTTCATCATTGATTCTTGTTCTATGATCCTCATTAGATGATAACCATTATATCTTCTCTCTCACACACTGTTGGATCATTCTATATGAATGGATGTGAGCCATAAATCTTCTTATAGATTAACATAGTTGAGACACTTGGTAGTTGTTCATTTTTCTTTGAGATCCATTAACTGGTTGACCCATCACTCACCATTGATCTGCCTTGTATGACAGATCATGTACCATTGATCTACTTTGGGCCCATTGGATCTGTCAGTCATCATGCACCATTGGATCTACTTTGAGCTCGCAAGATCATTCTACTTGGCATCCCCACATTGGTCTTTGATTTCAGCCTTTGAGAATGCGACACTTATTAGTTTTATGTGCTTCTTATGGACCCCACTAACCTTTTAACTCTAAACTCACTGTTGATCTTTGATGAATGATCAAATGCATGTTATTAGATCTCTAGGACCCACTAACATCTATCAAATCACCAATCACTATTATATTTGATCTTAGCTCCTAATATTTGAACACTTTTTAGATCTACATTCAACCTAAGAACATTTAAATTTAAATAACTATTTGTCAAACCTTGAACTTGACGTCTATGCACCCATCCCAGAATGTTGATTCAACTTTAAATGTTTGTAAATTGAGATAGTAAGCTCATAAAGTCATGAAATTTGTAGATAATGATGTTGGGACTAATCAATTCATGTTCATGTGATCTTTTGGCTTGAGAATGTCTCCAAATAAATCTATTAAATGAAAAATCAAGTTGACCAGTCCATTTTTACATGATGTTCGATGATGGTATGGTTATTCAAAGCTTGCTTTAGTCATTTCTTAATCATCCATTTCAATCAATAAACTACTTAAATATTCTATCCAAGAAAAAATTTGATATGTGGGCTAAAATGGCCAACATTTCTAGTGATTCACAGGGAAGCATGCCTATTATGCTTGAGAACCTAGACTAGTTGCCTTATCTATTCCATTGTGCATAGAGTCTCATCTCTTGTTCAACATATTGATTTGATGCTAGAACAGGATTCCAACCTTTAGATAACTCCTCTTGAAATAGAAAGGGCAAAAATAAATAAAATAAACAAAGTTCCCAAAGTAATTATTAAATGGAAACACAAAACAAATAGGAAACTAACTAAGAAAAATAAAGTACCACTCACCTAATGTGTTAGGACAACACTTGGAGAAAATAAACAAATAACTAATTATGTACAAAGAGCCTAACTAACTAACATAAAGCATGATCTATCTAGATCAAAAGGAAAATCCATAAACTCACTTATTCAAAGAGATGGTACAAGTTGCAAAGTAGGATGTTTATTGAACATGAACCTTGATGAAGATCTCTTCCTACCCACCAACTTTCTAGTAGCTCCTAAAGTGAGCCATCAATAGAAAACTAGTCACCAACAAAGACAAACTAGTCTTGATCTTTAGGATCCTTCTCATACTACTTATTAGCTACAATCTTTACAAGTGACACCTTATCAAAATATTGTCCTTGAGTACATATGGAACCTTGACTAACCTTGTTCTCCTTACTATCAGCTAAAACTCATCAATATCTTTAAGGATCCTTGAATAGTCCACCCAATCTTGGTCATCTTCCTTCATGGAAAGCTCTTTCTCCACCTTTTCAAGAACTTGACCTTTGACTTGACAAAGTTCTTCTTAGAAGAGCTCCATTTTCTATTGCCAATCATCTAAGAGTGGTTCAAAATCAAGTGAACGTACTAAGTCATCTCCAAGAACAACCACTTCCACCTTGGTTTTAAGAGATTCTTCTAGGACTACAACATTTTGAGTAATAACCTAAAATTACTCTCTTTCATCCCTGATAGTACACTCTACCTCATGACTAGCTAAAAAAGAATCTTTATTATATTACTCTTCACTCAATAAGGTTGAATTATTCTTGTGTTCACCAAGTGGAGTCCCTATGGTGATTTCTTCCTCATAATCACTCATGACATATTATTAATTATATATTACTTCAGATATTTCCTCCTTCCTTATTTATTTCAAAATGGGCTCCTTTCCAAGAAAGGGTAAGGTGGGCGATTGATCGATAGGCTCATGAATAGTTTTGGGAATGGATGGAACCTTATTACAACTTGAAGCCTTGAGAATGGTTGACTCTTAAAGAAACTTTTGTAGGGAAATCAAGTTTAGTTGGGAAATAGAAGGAGCACCTTCTTCTACTAAAACTTCATTTTCCTTATAGCCATCTAGAGGCTCTTCAATAGTTTCAAACTATTCTTTTACCTTTGAAACTGAAGTCTCCCCCTTATCTTGAGAACATATTTGGATGGACCTCTAAGATGGAAAACTTAGAGGTTCTTCTTTAATATTTTGGTTTTGGTTCTCCTCTTCCTCCCTTGTTTTTAGTTGTTTGTCTTTAATAACCACCATTTCTTCCTTCTGCATATTACTTTGGATGGATCTCCATGAGGGAAAGGACATGGATTCTTTAGGAAGAAGGCATGGGTATTAAGTGACTTTGGATTTGGTTGACTGCATGACTTGTCTCCATAATGGAAACTTGGGCTTGTGATTTTCCTACATAGTGGCTTAAGGGATGAAAATATGTATGTTTAGTTGAGGTGATGTTTCCTTTTTAGCTTCCAATGTTTGGTAAAAAAAATATCTATAACTTCAATTTTTCTATTAAGGGAGGCTTGAAAATTAGACCTTAACTACTTATGATGACTGGTTCTTTCAACACAAACTTGCTTTTCCTCAGGGACCTTCCCTTGGACAAATTTCCATGAGGGGAAGGTTAGGATCAATTGGGGGGAAATATGATGACCTTGAAACTCATTTGGTGAGGGATTATGAGTGGTGATGGGAAGCTCAACATGAAGTTGACATGGGGTGAATGTGGGAAGACAAGATGAGTGACAAAGTTTTTTTGGCTCTTAATGGGCTACTAGCTTCTCCTCAATCTTGGAGATGAGTCCATATATGTCAAGCATGTCACCATTATTTATAAGATAACCTCCCCTAATGAAGGACTTCCAATCCTCTTTTATCTATTTCAAAAAATTCCTAACCCCTTTAATGACATGTCTTATAATTTCCTACCCATACCCCTTCAACATATCTATGTTTATCATATTATTTTCTTGGTTTAATAGAGTTTTTTTAAGGCTATATATAGAATGGGTTGGGGTATGAGTAGGTTGTTTAGGAATTTCATGTTTCTACCATGACTGATTAGGAGGGTTATCATAGGATTGGTATAAGTCACCATACTATTGGTAAGTCTTTGTATGTGGTTGGTGATGCTCACCATAAGGCTAATAGAAATCATAGTATGGCTGATATAAGTCATGAGGAAGGTAATAGCCCTGTTCTTGATAATAAGGATTATGAGAAACTTGATAAGGCTCCTCATGGCTTTGATATAACTCTTGGTAAGGATTATTAGGCTCATATGGATCATGAGGATCATATTGGGACACTGATAAGGAGTTAAATGATAGGGGTATCCACCATAGATGTTCATATCAACTTCATATGTCAATTTAAATGCAAGAACTGATAAAAATCTTTAATGAGACATACCTGGGTTATTTATAACCAAAATATTTGATTTAGAGTCACCATTGGTGCTAACTTGCTTACTTCCAAAATCAAATTAGAGGAAAGACACACCAATAATCTTTGCAATATTTTAGATCTCATCCTAATGGACATGCCAAAATTATTAGAGGTCTATATTGCACCCTAAGGATTGTTCAGGTCCTCTAACCAAACCTAGTCTAACATGGTAATGACCCTAAGCTATGGGTTAACTAATCTTGAGTCAGATCTCTAGGATTTTTAATGAGGCTAGCTCCTATGATACATAACTTATCTCATTTCCACTAGAACCTACTAATTACTAGGGGAAAGGGAGAAAGGGATAACTGAAAAGGAAATTTAAGCTAATGTTGGTGATAAACCTAGATTTATTGTCCATCCACTCTTACTTGAGATTATTAAAACACTCATGAGAGAAGTAAAGGACTAAATCTATAACTCCAAATGTCTATTATGCATCAATATTTCATGTAGACGTTCACCAAGTGATCAAAAATTGAGGGAAGTGATGGAAAGCCTTGATTCAAAGCACTAACTAGTCAATGTATCCACATGCTAGCTTTAATAAAATGACATTAAACATTAAACATGACATGTATAACAAGATAACTAGTATCTAGGTGAGATCAAGACTTGACAAGGGAGAGATTTTTACCACATATGTAAATCAAAGTAACATTAGTAAACTATACCAAAATAATGAAATCTAAAAATAGTCTTCTATTCATCTCAAGAGGTTACAAAGCTCAATCTTGGTAGAGTCTAGTCATGCCAAAGAAAAGGATCTATTTTAAGGCTTAGAAGCTTCTATATATAGCAAAAGGGGAAATGAGAGAGATAACGAACCTACATGGGAGAATGGAAAAAGAACCACTAATGAACAATAAATGTAGTGGTAGTCATTTTTTGTACTCATGCCTTCTTCCAATCAGGACTAATCCTTTATGAACAAGCTAACCTTTATTTTCTCTAATAGTCTTCATGTTCTTCTCATTGGCTGAGAAAAGCACTAAAATACAAGGGTCTATTTGGCATGATAATTCATGACTAAGCCTTTTGGAGAAATATCTTTATGGTTTTGAATAGAATCAATGCTTCAAATACTTTTACAATCACCAACTCTATTTTTATTTTGATCCTCTACACCATCTCCACTTGTTTCATGTTTAAGGACAAAGTCCTCATACACTTAGGCTTAACAAGGATATCACCATGTTTGTTTTTAGTGGGTATTTATCAGAGCTATGATTTTATCAAAAGATAAGAGTCTCTTTCATTAATCACATATATACCCCATTTCACTATCTGAGTATAGTTCTCTTCTATAGATTGAAAACCAATCTCCTTTATTGTTTTTTCTATAGATATTATATTGATGCAAATCCCACAAGTCACATAACTTCTTATTTGAACTATCCAATAGATAGCTACCAATCCTTGATCTTTAATAGACCTAAAAGACCTATCTTACCTCTACATAAATTTAATGGTGATGTTTGACCCTACAATATCTACTCTAGTTTAACTTGGATCATATTTCAACCTCAAGTCAAAGTCTCTTATATTTTTGACTTTTGATTTTATTCATTGATCTCGATTAGATCCTTTAAGATTATAGCACCTTTTACCTTCATCATTGGTCATTGATATGTGATCCTCATTAGATGAGCACCAGTAGATATGCTCTCTCACACACCATTAGATATTTTTATATATATGGATGTGAGTTATAGATATTCTGCTAGCTTAACACATTTGAGATACTTGATAGCTTCTCAATTATCTTTTTGATCTACTGACTTATTGACCCATCACTTATTTTTGATCAACCTCATATGATGATCATGTACCATTAATCTACTTTGGGCCCACTAGCTCTGTCAATCACCATGCCTCATTGATATAATATAAGCTAACAAGATCATGCTAAGAATGTGACACTTTTTAGTTTTTCATGCTTCGTATTGACCCTACTAACCTTTTGAATATGATCTCACCATTTATCTTTGATGCATAATCAAAGGTGTGTCATTGGATCTCTGAGACCTGCTGACATCTATCAAATCACCATTCACCATTAGATTTGATATTATCTCCAAATATTTAGATATTTATTAAATCTACATTCAACCTAAGAACATTTAAATTTAAATTTCTATTTATCAAACCCTGAACTTGATGTTTGCTCACCTATCTCAGACTATTGGTTCAACATTAAATGCTTGTAATTGGAGATAACAAGCTCATCAAGTCATGAAATTTATAGAACATGATCTTGGGACTAAGGAATTCATGTCCATGTGATATTTTGTCTTGAGAGGATCTCTAATTGAATCTATATTATGTAAAATTAAGTTAACTAGTCTATTTTGATGATGGTCTAGTTATTCAAATCTTAATCTAGTCATTACTTAATCATCCATTTCAGTTAGGAAACTACTCAGCTAGTCTATTCAGGCAAAAGCTTGGTATGTGGGCCAAAATGGATAACAAGAACTTTAAGGATAGTGTTGAAATAAGTTCAATAACTTAATAAAATGGCTTGGTAGCCGTAAACAATCAAAATGTGACCTATAGGCCCAATGTTATATATCCTCATTTGAGACAAAGATAAACATCTAATAAATATAATGGAGTCTCAAGCATAAATACCTAACTTCATTTCAAATTCAAATAGTGTTATAAGCCCTTGAAGAATAACTAGGTCACTTGTAGGTCAAGAATGAAAGTTAGACTCAGTTAATAGTCTAATAGTCACCTATAGTACCCTGTACAAAAGGAAAAGGTACAAATATGGTCTAAAAGTGTCACATTAAGTCTAGGAATTTTCAAACCCTACATATACAATGTAATAATATCCTCTTCAAAGCATCATGATAAGGTTGAAAAGACCAAGTTCAAGGCTTTGTGTTTAAAACTAGCCCTAATGAACACTTACAGCCCTACCTTATTAAGTGTGAGGTAAAATGCATACAATTAAAATACAAAGGTGTTGATATATGTTTTAACCCATTAAAAACTTCAACCAAGTTCATAGACCATTTGGAAGTTTGTAGTGTGGAAGTGAGTTATGTTATCACATAGATTTGCATGTGTTCCTTGAGGTAGTGGCTTGTTGTGTAAAGATATAATGATATAATGGGAAAATGTCCAAGATTTAGGACCTTGGAGAATTTATTTTAACCTATGAATAAGGATGACTTCATTTCACTAAATCTGGTGCAATTGATAAAATATCAATTCTATATAAATTTTGCTCCTTTAGTGTTCTTATTCCTAAACTAGGGTTTGACTAGGAAAAGAGTTTGAGAATGAAATATTCAAAACTAAAAATGTTGATTACACAAAATATTTTTAGTGTATTTTAATGATTTATTGAATGAACACAATAGAATATAAAAATAGTTTGAAATTTGTTTGATCACAAACTCAAGCTAACAGGAAATCAGAGGTAATATTTTGTTATTTTTCATAAAAGGGAAAAGTTTCTTTTATTTTATTCAAACAATATTTTAGAAGGGTATAAAATACCATAAATGAATTATTGTGAATGAAATAAGAATTAAAATTCCACAAATATTCAAATAACTTACATACACAAGGATTTCTCAAACAAGAAAGGCAAAATCTTTAATTTATTTCATTCTCCAAGTTACAGCTTGTAAGAAATACATTCAAAATGCAGAATAATATTACTAATAGAAAAAAGATAGATTTTAATATGGGGTCTACCCATATTTATAAAAAATATATCATAGATGAGTTGTATTTATCAAAACTTCAACACCCAATGGAAGAAATAATCATGCAAATCTAGTAATTCAGGTAAAAAGAGGCATGACCTTCAGATTATGGCATCTTTGACTTGGTAAAACAATTTGGAAAAATGCATGTAGATTTGGGTGTGATCTTCAACTTGATGTGGCATGGATGGAACTAATAAAATATTCATACAACTCCTTTGGTCTCTTTCATACAATTGCAAGGCTCTTCATGCAAATGGGTGACACCAAAATGGAACTCAATGTTCAAACAAAAGATAACTTAGAAATAACTCAAGTTACTTTTTGTAAAACCCTAACTTGAAAATTACAAGTGAGACTTTTCCAACTTTTAAGTAGTGTCACTTTATCAAAACGAAATGTGCAATTTTCAATATGTGCTTTTGTAACTTTAAACAATTATAACTTATCAAAATGAAAAGTGTGATTTACAAGATTACTTTTTATAGTTTGCAACCTGTCAAAAAAATGAAGTGTAAAATACACGTCTCTTTCTCAAAAAGAGTTATAAAATATAGTTACAATTTCATAATATACAACTTTACAATGTTTTTACAATAATGAAAGTCAATACATAGGAATGTTTTTAATATAAATAATTAATCAATTTCCAATATTTCCTCTACCTCATTGTCTTTCTCAGCCTATAGCTTTTGGACATATGAATCAAAAGCCTTAAAAATTTCTTGGATTTTATCTTCATCCATGCTAAAAGAGTAGAGATTGGTAATATCACAATCTACTTATGTGTCAAAAATCTCTTCCTTAAAACCTTGATTCACAACATATCTTTACCCATCTTATCCTACATATTATGATACTTGATGTAGCAGTGGATAGAGCTCAAGGTAAAGACTATAGTTTTAGTAGATTCCTTTTCTACTACATTTTTAAATTTTCTCTAATTCCACTGAAAGGAGGTTATCTTCATAATATGTTGGCCTAAAATAAAACATATTTATAAAATCTTCTGAATCATACAACATGTCAATGTCCTTTTCATAGCCAACCTTGACCTTATGTCCAGCCTTTGTGAGTAACTTTATCCTAAATTGTGTAACTCTAGCCAATTCTTATTATTCTCCATCATTTGTTAGTATTCCTTTATCAAAGAGTTTTTTAATGTCAATAGCATCTATAGATATCAACTTAGGATAATAGGGATTCAAAGTTGTTAGTTCTCCCTCATTTTTATTAACCAGTTCTCTCAAGGTAATCCTTCTTTCCCTTAGAATTTTATAATGGTCTATGATCATATCAATAATCTTATTTCCCTTGGAAATGAGTTCCTTTGACCATTATATATTATCCCTTCCCATGCTTTCAATTTTAGTCAGCACATCAATTATTGCCTAATCTAGGATCTGATTGACTAGATGTGCTAACTTAGGTTGTATCAATGAACCACTAAGCTCTATGAATTTGTTGAATGTATTCATAAGTTGATCAACCTTATTTTTCAAATAATCCTTAGTGACTTTGTCATTATATATCCTCTCAAAGAGGGAGTTGATTCTAGATTGAATATCATGATTTAACCTCTCCCTTGTTAGACATCCAAGGTGAATCTTTGAAATCTTATAGCCCCCCACCACTAGATCTTTTTTTGATTTGTCTGGTGGGGGGACTAAAATATCCACATATCTCTCCCCTATTGAATCACATAATTTTCTTCTTCATCTCTAAAATATTGAAGTCCACTGTACTTTGGGAAATCATTTGCTTTCATTTCTTTCCCATTGTTTGTGATAGGCAACTAGGGGTAGCATCCTAATGTGTAGACATTGTCACCTAAGAATCTATAGCTAATGTTATGGCATTATTAGGCACTATGAAAAGCATTGAATCCTATGTTAATGATACCATTTATTTCTCAATAGATGCCTATAAAATTTCATCTCTATTAGTATGTTTCAAATCCACATTTGTATCAATATATATATATATATATATATCCTATCTTTACTGAAGGTGATTGGGGAACTAAAGAAGTGGAAGAGGTGAGACAATGGAAATAGATGTGTATGTTGGGGATGTATGAGGTGAAAGTGATATCAAGGGGAAAGTATACATAGGGACTCAAAACTAGGGAACTCATGAAAATGTGGAAGTTAGATCATTAAATGAGTTGGGCCACTTAGGGGTGGTAAGATAGGAAATATAAAAGGGGATGAAGATGAAATAAAACTTATCCCAAGAGTTGGGATGATGAACAAAAATTGAAGTCAAGATGACTATGTCCACAGCTATGTACTATTGAGTTGTGTTGGAAATCAATGGGGATGGAATGGAAGGAACTATAAATAAAATAGGAGGGAATGAAATGTAAGGAGGGAGTGAAATTTTGGAAATATAAAGTGGATTGAAAACCTAAGTATCCACTAAAGGGGGACCCTAATTGTTCACTTGAATTGATTTCACTAGTTTTAATAGACTTATTATTGTAGGTAAGGTGGTAGGAATGAAGGGTAAAATGGAAACCTAAGATGCAAAGGGAGTGGAAATAAGAGGTGGAGGTGTTGGAGCTATGGGAACAATATAAATAGGTATGGGTGAACAATAGAGATAGGGTTTGTCATTATTACTAATATTTGGGTTAATGTTGTGGAGGATCCTACTACAGCTATTTCCTTATATGAGGTGATGATTGTTTGATCTATTGATTCCCCATATTTAATAGATTTCCCCTTATTGGCCTTATATTTCTTCTTTTTCTTGTGGGATATCACTGGTCCTTATGATTATTCACCTATTGTGCCACTGGGGCCCTTTGCTAATGAAGGAATTCCTTATTCCTTAAGATTTAACAATTTATCTTTAGTAATCATTGTATCCTTGGTCACTTGGACCCATTTTATTCTAAGCAAATTGATTATTTTATTGATCACATGTGTTATTTATCAAATAAAAGGATTCAGGGACTGACCACCTTATTGGTGGAAGGGGTTGAGTAATAACCTAATTGTAGTAGTTTGGGTCCACTGGGGACTCATTATCCACCAATTCCTTAGGGATGGGTGACAAATCAAATGATTTGACCTTTTCTAAGGTCATCCTAGAATGGTCCTTCAATATGACCATCTCTTCATCTTCTAAGCCCTCTCAATAATCCTCAAAATATGAAATGTGGGAATAAGTGGAAATTTCCAGTATGTTGGTGATGTTTCCATAAACATCATAGTATGGCCTACACTCCAAATCCCTCAATGTCATCTATGTCATTTCTATGTCATCACACTTGGCCTTGAGGAGTGAGGGGCATGTATATCTACTGATGTCATTTGAGAAATGAATTCTTGACTTATGATTACTTGAAATAAGCTTTCTATTCTCAACAAGATGTCTTACCAACTCCATTAGTACCCACTTATCACTAGCATATATAGGGAGTATGTAGGGGTAGCCACTAAATTTGTTTACCTTGATGTAAGAATAGGTGGGGAACTGAATGAAGAGCCCCATCAAGTGATTTTACAACTATTACATTTGAGAATCTTATTCTCCCAAGCTCTTTATCAAACATGATGATGCAATAGATGAATGCACCATTAACTCTCCTAAAAGGTTGCATTGGGGGTCTTAATCCATTACTTGTTTATCATTTTATGGTATCCCTATTTGTTATCTTAGAAGAATTGTTGGGATGTCTCTATAGTTATGTCAAAATAGCCTCAAACTTTGAGATCATAAACACTAAATCTTTGAAGTTTGGGTCCAAATTCAAAATATTTTCCCCTTTGTCATTAAAGACCTCTCATTTGTCAACATCATAATGTTGGGATAGTGTTAGCACCAACTCAAGGATTTGGACCATCAGTAGAAAGATTACTACTTCTAGAAGTCCAGAGTCATAGATGCTATGAACCCAATCATTCTTGAACTCTACATTAATCTAGGTCCAAAAGCCCCCTAAGTCAATGTGACTTAAGTATATATTAGTGATCTCAATAGTGTTAGACTCTAGGTTGAGAGTCACCCCAAGGCCATTTGATTTTAACTTCAACTCCTTTTGAGACATGAACTCTAGAGAGAATGCTTGTTGAAAACCAACTACAAGAGTTGATGAGGTTTTCATGTGTTTATAGCAAGTAGAATATTTGATGGAGATTGTAAGTGATCTGAACAAGTAAAAAATCTAGCAGAACTTAGAATTGATCTAAGAAAGTAAAATATCCATGGAACTTTGGACTGTTGTGAGCAAGTTGAAATCACGTGGAGATGGGAGGTGTATATTTCAAATGGGAATCCCATAGAAATTCTAGGTTTTTAAAATAAGTCCAACCTCTGTAGGGACTTGAAACTTCTTATGGGGATTTTAGGTGTTTAAAACAAGATCAGCATCCACAAGGACTTGGAGGGATTTTTCAAGAATATTCTCTAGTTTCATGAATATACAAGGGTATATTCACTTGGCTATGATTTTTACAAACCTTAGATTTGACTACAAATATTTTGGGAGAGAATACTTAGGTTTTCATAATGATAATTAGAAAATAATCCCTAGAAAACCCTAGATCTTAATTACTTGGAAACTTTGGGGGAAATGACAACTTCATAAACAACATAACCTCTCTAGTCACCTAATTAACAAAAAGAATCCCTAACACTAAACATCTAAGAAAAATAATGATAACCTTAAGAAACATAATTAAAAAAATTCAAAGAAAATGGAAAAATATTAACAAGCTTCAATTTGCATGAATAATGGTAAAAAATGCAAGGACCAAAGAATACCATGTAGGGGTGAAAACATTGTTGTATCATAGAGTTTGAGGTCATTGATTGGCATGTGGATCAAGGTCAATGGCATGTTCATAGATTAGATTCACTATCAAAGCTTAAAAATCATAATTATTAGATTAAATAATGAATTAAAAACCCCAAATTACATTATTTATATTTGAAAAACCCTATAATTAATGTGACCATGGAGGTTGGTGGTAGAAATTTAGTTCCTCGTGCAATTTTACAATTTTTTAAATTGCATGATGACCTCTAGATTCTATAAAAAGTGAGACGTTAACCTGTTATGGAAATAGGAAGGTAGAACTCCATGTGCAATTTGCAATTTTGTAAAATTTTAAATTATGTTTAGAGTTACAAATTGTATGGCTTGGGTTGTTAGTGAGATCCATAACTTGGAATACAATTTGCAATTTTGTAAATTATAAATTGCTCTCTAATTTTTGGATTTTATGTGAAATGTTTCATGAGAAGCGAAACTCTGAATGTAATTTTCACAATTTAAAATTATAGTTTGAGTTTTAGATTTCATGGGGGTGTTCAGTTTGTGAGATCTAGAACTCCACTTATAATTTACAATTTTGAAAAATTGCAAATTGTAAATGGGTTTTTTAATTTTGATGGTTAGTGTATTGTAAGATCTATAACTTGAGCTACAATTTTCAATTTTTTAAGTTACAAAATATAGTTAGGGTTCCAAATTTCATCAATTAGTGTATTATGAGATCTAGAGCTCGGGAAGCAATTTGCAATTTTTCAATTGCAAATTGCATCCTGAGTTTTGAATTCTTTAATACAAAGTAAAAGTGGGTTTTTGGTCAATTCAAGGGATTTTCTCAAAAAATTAGGGGGTCTCCCTTAGGGTACTTGATGTTATGATATTTTTGGGACAAAAATATCAATATTTTTGACAACCTCTATGGGATGATTGCCTGTAAATTAGTTTCTTTCTAGTATCCTTTTGATTCATTAGGCATGGAGTCATTTTAAACTTAACACACTACAAAATGGTGAAGAACAAACTATAAATTTTCCTAAACAAGAAAAAAATAGGTAAAAACAAAACAAACTAAGGAAATAAAAACTCTTAATGAGTTAACTTGTGTAGAAGAACTTATTTTAGAAAACATAACTAACCCTATTATATATAAAATTTTATTTTTTGGAATGAATTCCTACCTTAAAATCAATATTTGAGGTATATCCCATTGACTGGGATAGGTATTTTTGATCCATTGAGCTTGGATAGCTAGAATGCATTATTTCCTTTACATTGAGTTATATTGTATGGATCGCTCCATATTGCATCAAACTTGGTGTGCTTGTCTAGTTTAGCCTTATTTACATCCCATTTTAGGACCATGTCTCCTTCATTAAAGCTCTTATTAGATGATTTCTTATTGAAAGTCTTCTTTAATTGATCATAATTTCCTTCTAGGACTTTCATTGATTGGTTCACGATTTCTTTTAATTCTATTAGTTCAACCAATCTTATTGTCACCTCATCATTATCAATCAAATCCAATTGGTAATTGATCTTTAGAGATAGTAACTCAATTGATAGTGGGACTCAATATTCTCTTCCACATATTAATATGAAGTGGGAGTTATTTATGGCTCTCTTAGGAGTGATCCTATCAGCCCATAGTGCTGATTTCAACTTTGTGTGCCATGTCCTTTGATTATCCTCCATTATTCTTTTGATAATTCTTATGATGTTCTTGTTGGTAGACTCGGCCAAGACATTACCCTAAGGGTAATAATTAGAATAATTACTTAGGTACACATTATGATTTACATCTTATTCACTCACTTGAGTTCCCATAAACTCTTTGGCATTATTTGAGATAATGGTGTGAGGAACACCAAATCTTGAGACTATGTCATCCATGAATTCTAGGATAGATACCTCCATGGCATATTTTAGTGCAACTACTTTAGTTTATTGTGTGAAATAATCTATTTTTATGAGGACACATTTGTGGCTTGAACTCGATGGTGGATTGATCATACCAATGAAATATAATCCCCACTGAGAAAATGGTTAATTTGCTTGAACGGGTCTGAGAGGGAATGTTGCTAATATCTAATTATTGGTGAAGTAAGCACACTTCTCATAGTTCCTTACCTATTGGTGTAAATATTTAAATAATTTAGGCCAATAATATCCCCCTCTTATTATCTTGATGGTCATGGTTCTTTCAATAAAATGTCCTCCTAATAAGTCATCATGAAATTCCTCATGCACCTTGGGGACTTGATTATACTCGATACATATTAGCTTGACTCCATTCATATCTTTTCTAAACAATATTCCATTAACAAGAACATAGGGAATGGATTGGATTCATAAATACCTTTTCTTAGACTACTAAGATTCATACATGTATTTACCAATCTATAGGAAAATGGTCATGTCATAGATCCCGTTATTGAAAAGAGGTGGATTGGTTATCTGAGGTGCACTTTGAGAATATATAGTTTTAGAGACTACTTGAGCAGTTTTGATATCAGAAGCCAATTATTCACACAATCCTTTTCCTCTTAAAATATTTGTGATTTTTATGTCCATGTCATATTCCATGACCTTTGTGATCCATCCTACTCTTTTTTCATTTATCTCCCAACTCATTAAGAACTCTTTGACACTTTAATAACTCACCATGACATGAAATTTACTATTGGAGAGCATATGCCTAAATTTATAGATAGATTTAATCATAAAATATACTTATTTATCCATAAAACTATAATTTTATTCATAATCCTTCAATTATTAATTGAAGAAATATATTGGTTGTTCTAATTATTCTTGATTATGCTGAGTCAGAATGGTTGAGATGTTTCCTTCCCCTTCAAAGGAATAGAGAATGAAATCCTTCTCATATTTTGGGTTAACTATGGTAGAAGCCTAGGAAATATCTTGTTTGATGGCTTCAAATTGGTCTCTTCCCTTCTTTGTCTAGTTGAATATGATACCCCTATTTAGCATAGTAGTAAGGGCTTTTTCCATATAAGCAAAATTTTGGACAAATATTCTTAAAAAGTTTATTTTTATGAGAAAGCTCTGTAATCCCTTTATATGGCTTAGTAGTGCTAATGTAGATATAACACTTATTCATTTTGGGTCTATTTCAAGAACCTCCTTTGACACAATGTGTCCTAGTAGTTTTCCTTCATGAATTGAAAAAATGTAAGGGAATCCCTAAATTCTTTTCACCTTTCAAAAAAAATTTAAGGTGATCTAAGTGTGCATCAGCATGATTTGAGTAGAAATTGATATCATCTAGGTATATTAGGATCATTTCATTTATAAAACCTCTAAACACCATAGCCATGGCTCTCTAAAATGTTACACCAGCATTAGTCAGACCAAATGGAATCTTTTTATATGCATATATACCCTATTTTATGGTAAAAGTAGTTTTGAATTGATATAATTTTTGCACTAGGATTTCATTATGTCCATAATAACCATTTAGAAGAGAAAACATTTCAAATCTTGATATAGTTTGTAGAATTTGTTCCATGGGGGAAGAGGATAATGATCCTTTAGAAATTCTCTATTAATATCCCTAAAGTCTACATACAGCTTAATTTCACCATTTTTATTTCTTATAAGGACCAAATTAACAACCCAATATGAGTTCTTGATTGGAAAAATAATATTAACCTCTATTATCTTGGATATCTCACTCTTCATCAAGGGTTCTATCTTTAAATTAATAGTTCTATGCTTCTATCTAACAGGATTGGTATTTGGATCCAATCTATTGTATGATGGGCTAATCTAGGATAAAATCCTCTTAGATCATGATAACTCCAAGTGAAGTTATCATCGAACTCTTGATACAACTCAATAAAATTTTGCTTTTCAGAATCATTACATACCTTCCTTATCTTTAGTTATGTTCCTTTTGAGATGACCGCTAGTTCACAATCTTATTCATTCACTATAATGTTTTCCTTCTCACCTTTGAGCTAATCATCTAGATTGAATATGTTCTCCAGTGTAACAAGAGCCATAGGTAGTTTGTTTATCCTCAACTAGATGATCTGATCTCCATATTAATCTTGGATTCTTGGTTGGTTCCTATCTGAGAATTTAACTTCTCTTAGAAAGGTAATAATTTATTGATCACTATTAAAGACTTTTTAATTAGTTAAATTATTAGGAATAGATGTCCTTATTATCAATCTTACATGTTGATTTTTGTCTTTTTTATTCCTTTTGATAGGTTATATTGGGATCTTACAGAGGCTATATGATTAGCATCCTTATTTTGTGCCCTTGGTCTTTCTTGAATGATCAAAGTAGTGAAGTCTTTTAATAGGTCTCAAACTATGTGTTTTTAATATCTTAACAATTTTTTCTTAGTTACGTTTTTAGATCTCACTTGGTGAACAATCATCTCACTATCACCAAAAATTTGTAGGTATTTTATCCCTCTCTCTTTGGCCAATTACATGCCTCAAATCAAATCCTCATATTTAGCTACATTGTTTGTATAGTTGAACTGAAGTCTGAAAGAATAGAAATATCTCTCCTATGGGGAGATCAAGACAATACCTACACCATTTATTCATCTTGAACCATCAAATAATAATTACCACATCCCTTAAATATCTTTAGTTGGCTTTACTACATTTATAATAATTGCATTATTTTCATGAATGCAATATGTATCCAACCTTATTTATTATACATAGTCATAAAGATCAAATTAAAGAGATGATCTCCATTCATCCAAATGAGTGTTTGGAATCTCTTCTATAGGTGTTGTAACTTTGTGATCAATATCTTGTTCTTGATATTGTAGTACAAAGTTCATGTCCATAAGGATAGGATTGTATGGCTCAATATGATCTTTTATGATTGGATCAGCTCTTATTGTTACTCTAGTTCCATATCTCATCCTAAGCAACATGTGAGATCAATATATAGATAGGTATCATCCCATATTTGAATTGAAATCTCATGAGAGACAAATTATAAATTAAGGTGAAATATCTATAACTAAGATGTCCTAAGATATTGACAAACTTGGACATGCATGAATAGTGAGATTTAGCCCTTTTATTATTCCCACTATCTGTATAGCATTCCCATCTAATTAAACAACTCAATTATTGATAGGTTTATATTTTATGCCAATGGCATATATTATTTTATTTGGCATCATTGAACTGTTAGCCCCTAAATCTACCATAAAATTATGAACAAGGTGATTCCTTACTATAAGTGAAAGATAGAAAGGGGGAGGCTTACCATTTTTGTTTATTTTAGTGTTAATGTTTGGTTGACACAAATTAATTATAGTATTAGGCCTCTTGGCTAGAACCTTGACTGTTATCTATAAAATCTTTAAAGCCTCTTACAGTAAATCCCTTTTCATAGGAATGGATAGTCTTTACCACATGGTAACATTCAGATTGGTCTTCTACATTTGCTCAAAAATACTGAAAGGAATATTACCAACCTTTTTTGGTGCCTTTGTAGGAGCTATGTCTTTCTTTAGAAGATTTTAAGTTGGCACTTTTACTTTGGGCTAGCTTATAGGTACAAAGGGTGGACTTTACACTATGTTATTTTTTATAGGTTCTGGGATAACTTCAGAAGTTGTAGCTTATTCCATCCTAGGAGGCTAATCAATTTCTATTGCTCTTTTTTTAACATGTATTAGCTTCCACTATGCCTCCACCATTAAATAATGTTTCCTCCAAATTTACACCATAAAATTCATCCTCTTACCAATTTATAAGAGTTGTTTCAACTTGGGTAGGTTCTTATGTATCTACTTATTAGGAAGTGGATTCTTCTTATTATCCTTGTGTACTTGATATGCCTTACACCATTAAAGCTTGACTGATAACACCATTAGGATAAGTATTTTAATTATGTGGCTAATAACAAGGATAACACCACTTGTATTCTTGAGCTAGGTTGTTTTGAATAGGTACAATATCTTTAGAAGCACTTGGTACAGGTAGAGCATGGATGTTTGGAGGTTTTACTTGCATACCTTGACCTTGTGGTTTTCAATTACCCTACTATGGCTATGAAACACCTTGGTATGGATGCCTATTGGGTTTGTATCCTAGGTTATTCTACTAATAAGGCTTGTAGTTCTAGTATTTTTGCCTTTTTATTGCTACTAACTCATTGGCAAAACTTTTGAGTAGTGCCTTAACCTTATATAAATCATCTATAGGTGCAAGAGTTAAAGTTGGTGCTTTGTTTGTGGTGGGAATTAAAGAAATTGTAGGTGGTGTAATAGGAGTTATTTCTATAAATAGAGGCATTCGTGGCCTTGGGAAAATTTTCCTTGATGTATTAAATAATTTTCTGCCCTTATTGTAATTTCATAGGTATTAAGAAGTATGGTGCCACCCATTGACTGAATCATAATAGCTATATCACTATTTAGAGATCTCAAGTAATATAGGAAATTAATATTTGGATTTGGATTGACCAATACTATATTTTTATTCCATGTCTTCTATAAACAAATATTGAAGTCAGTCATGTGCCCATGAGGAGCTCATTTAATAGTAGTTAACTGTTCAACTAGGGAAAGGTGGTCACTTTGTCTTCAAATTGGGTACATAGTTCACTACCTAGCTCATCCCAAAATTGGATGGAGTTGGGAAAAATACCTCTATATCATTGAAAGTCTTTACCTTTGAAAGAGGAAACTAAGAGTTTGATTACAACATTGTCTTATACCACATTGTGGGCTAAACATAGATTAACAATATATTGTATGTGTTCCATAAGAGTGGTGGAAGTTTCACCAGTAAAATATGGTAGGATTTTTGAATCTAAAGTAGGTATATCATCATAATGGGCCAACTAGAGTGGGATGCCTCCATTGAAAGATATAAAATTCATATTTGTAGCCATTATGGGAGGTATGAAACTGATGGGATAAATTGGTGGAGATGCAAATAAATTTTAAAGATATACTCTAGGACTAGGGATGACTAATTTATCTCTTTTTATAAGGAAATCATAATTCTAAAAAATCAGCTCTCTTACCTTTAGTAGATGATCTTGTTTGTTTGCTTGGCATATGTGAACCTTGAAATTCTAAATCCATAGGCCAATAGAGTCACTAGGTGATTTTAAAATGTGTACAAATCTCATACAATGCTCATTGAGAATAGCACCAATCTCTTTTTAATTTTTTTGGTCCCATCAGGTGTGCCAAAAATTGTTATCACATAGATTTTGCACCCATTCCTTGAGGCAGTGGCTTGTTGCGCAAAGATCTAATGATACAATGGGAAAAATTCCAAGATATAGGACCTTGGTGAATTGAGGTTAACCTACAAAGAAGGAAATATTCCTTTCACTAAATTTGGTACAATGGATAAAATATCAGTTCTATAGAAATTCATCTCCTTTAGTATTCTTACTCCTAAACTAGGGTTTGATTGGGAAAAGAATTTGAGAATGAAATTTGAAAAATTGAAAATGGTGATTTCACCAAATATTTTTAGTGGATTTTAATGATTAATTGAATGAACACAACAAAATAGAAAAAATATTGAAATTTATTTGAGCACAAACTCATGCAAATGGGAAATCAGAGGCAATATTTCATTATTTTTCACAAAAGGGAAAAATTATTTTATTTTAATCAAATAATCTTTCAGAAGGGTAGAAAATACCACAAATGAATTCATGTGACCAAAATAATAATTAAACTTCTATAAATATTCAAATAACTTACATACACAGGGACTTCTTAGACAAAAAGGGCAAAATCTTCAATTTATTTCATTGTCCAAGTTACAGCTTGTAAGAAATATATTCAAAATATAGAATAATCTTACTAATAACAAAAAGATAAATTGGGCTATGGGGTCTACCAATATTTATACAAAATATCTCATAGATGATATTTAGTTATCAAAACTTCAATGCCCAGTATAAGAAATCATGCAAAAATGGAACTTCATGCAAAAAGAGGCATTATCTTCAACTTATGGCATCCTTGACTTGGTAAAATAGTTTGAAAGAATGCATGTAGGAGCTGGCATGATATTCAACTTGATGTGGCATGGATGGAAGTAATAAAATATTCGTGCAACATAGTGGGACTATTTCATGCATTTGCAAGGATCTTCATGCAAATAGGTGATTCCAAAATAGAAATCAATATTAAATAAAAATATAGCTTATAAATAACTTAATTTACTTTTTTTCAAAACCCTAACTTGAAAATTACAAGTGAGACTTTTAAATATTGCAAGTCATGTCATTTTTTCAAATCTAAATTTGTAATTTTCAATATGTGCTTTTGCAACTTTAAGCAATTATAACTAAAGTGTAATTTGCAAGATTTCTTTTTGTCATTTCTAACCTATCAAAAATATAAAGTGTAAAATACACATGTCTCTTTCTCAAAAAGAGCTATAAAAGATAGTTGCAATTTTACAATATACAACTTTACAATTTTTTTACAATAATGAAAGTACAATATATGGAAATTTTTTAGCAGATAAGAATTAATCAATTTCCAATATTTTCTCTGCCTCTTTGTCTTTCTCATCCTATAGCTTCTGGACATATGCATCAAAAGCCTTGAAAATTTATTGGATTCTATCTTCATCCACACCAAAAGAGTAGAGATTGGTAATCTTGAAATCTACTTATGTGTCAAAAAGTTCCCTCTTTAAAGCCTTGATTTCCTACATATCTTTACCCATCTTATCCAATGTTTTATGATACCTAATGTAATAGTGGATAGAGCTCAAGGTAAATACTATAGTTTTTGTAGATTCTTTTTTTACTACTTCTTTGAATTTGCTTTGAACCTCTTCCACTGGAAGGAGGTTATCTTCATAATATATTAGCCTATAAGACAACTTATTCAACAAATATTCTATATCATACAGCATGTCAATGGCCTTATCATGGTCAACCCTAGCCTTATGTGTATCCTTTGTGAGTAAATTTATCCTAAATTATGTAAATCTATCCAATTTTTATTTTTCTCCATCATTTTTTAGTCTTCCTTTAGTAAGGAATATTTCAACGTCAATAGATTCTATAACTATCAACTTGGGATAATAAATATTCAAAGTTTCTATTTCTCCCTCATATTTATTGACAAGTTCTCTCAAGGTGATACTAATTTATCTCAAAACTGTATAATGGTCCATGATCATATCAATAATCTTATTTCCATTAGAAATGAATTCATCTAACCATTATTTAGTATCCCTTCCCATTCTTGAAATTTTAATCATCACATCAATTGTTTCCTAATTTGGGATCTAATTTACTAGTTGTGCTAACTTGGGTTATACCGATGAACCACTAGGCTCTATGAATTTTTTTAATGCAATCGTAAGTTGATCAACCTTTTTTTTCAAATCATCCTTAGTGACCTTGTCACTATCTATCCTCTCAAATAGGGAGTTGATTTTGGATTGAATAGCATGCTTTAACCCCTCCCTTAGTGGATGTCCAAGGTGAATATTTGAAATCCAATAGTCCCCCACCACTAGATATTTTTATTTATCTAGTGGAGGGACTACAATCTCCACATATCTCTCCCCTATTGAATCACATAATATTCTAGAGAATATACAAGGAGTATACTTGGATTTCTTCTAAATCTCTAAAATATTGAAGTCTAGTGTACTTAGGGAAATAATTTGCTTTCATTTATTTCCCATTTTTTATGCTAGCCAACTAGGGGTAACATCTTGATGTGTAGACACTATCACCTAAAAATATATAGCTAATGCTATTACACTAGTAGGCACAATGATAAGTGTTGAATCCTATGTTGATGTTATCATTAACTATTTCGTAGATGCCTATGAAAGTTCATCTCCATCAGTAGATTACAAATCCACATTTTCATCAAGAACCTATTTTTCTCATATCTCCACTAAAGGTGATTAGGTAACTGTAAAAGTGGAAGAGTTGGAGATAATGGAAATAGATGTGTCTACTAGGGGTGTAAGAGGTGAAAGTGATATCAAGAGGAAATTACACACAAGGAATTAGAACTTCGGAGCTAGTGTAAGTGTGGAATCTAAAGCATTAAATGAATCAATTAAATGAGTCAAGTCACTTAGGGTCGTTAAGGTAGGAAAGATGAAAGGGGATGAAGATGAAATAGTACTTATCCTAAGAGATGGGATGACTAGTATAATTAAAGTTAAGATGACTAAGTCTATGTTTATGTACTGTTGAGTTGTGTTAGAAATAAATAGGGATGGAATGGAAGGAATTGTAAATGGAATGGAAGGAGGGAGTGAAATTAGGGAGATAAAAATTGGAGTGGAAACCTAAGTATCCACTAAAGTGGGGCCCTGAGTGTTTACTTGACTTGATTACACTAGTTTTAATGTACTTATTATTGTAGGTAAGTTGATAAGAAATAAGGGTGCAATGTAAACCTGAGATGCAAGGGGAGTGGAGATAGGATGTAGAGGTCTTGGAGATGAAGGAATAATATAAATAGGTGGGGGGTGAATAATAGATATAGGGGTTGTCACTATTACTGATATTGGGGTTGATGTTGTAGAGGCTCCTAAAATTATATCCTCGGAAGAGATGATGATCAATTGATTTGATGCTACCCCATCTTTGATATATTTCCCCTTTTTAGATGTAGACTTCTTCTTTTTCTTGTGGTAGATCACTGGCCCTTCTAATTATTCACATGTTGTACCACTAGGGCCCTTTGTTGATGAAGGAATTCCTTCTTCCTTAAGCTTTAACAATTTCTCTTTGATACTCATTGTATCCTTGGTTACTTGGACCCCTTTACTTCTGAGCCAATTAATCATTTTATTGATCATATATGTTATTTTATCTATCAAATAAAAATATTCAAGGATTAACCACCTTATTGGTGAAAGGGTTTGAGTGATAACTTGATTGTAGTAGTTTGGGTCCACTGGGGGCTCATTATCCACCAAGTCCTTAGGAACTAGTGAAAATCAAATGTTTTGACTTGTTCAAAGGTCATCCTAGAATAGTCCTTCAATCTAACCTTCTCTTCATCTTCTAATTCCTCCCCATAATCCTTAAAATATGGAACATGGGAATAATCATAAATTCCTAGTGTGTTGGTGATGTTTCCATAAACATCATAGTGTGGCCTAGACTTTAAAGCCCTTGGTGTCATTTCTACATTATCAAACTTGGCCTTGAGGAGGAAGGGGCATGTATATTTTTTTATTCTAATTAGGAACTTATGAGTCTTAAAAAATTGTATTATCAGCTCTATTAGTTCTCACTTATCACAAACATATATGGGGACTATGTAGGGGTAGCCAAAGAATCTACTTACCCTAATGTAAGAATAAGTGGGGAACTAAATTAAGTAAGATCTCCATTAGGTGATTTCTACAACTTATGCATCTAATAATCTTATTTTCCCAAGTTATTTATCAAACATGATGATAATGCAATAAATGAATGCATCATTGACTCTCCTAAAATGTTGCATGTTAGCCTTCAATGTGAGGTTAGGGTAATAGTTATACACTCTAGTTATCTCACCAGGCACTATGTTAAGGCCTAGGAAAGATCTCCCCTTGGCTAATATGTACACATGGTATGAGGTCATGAAAAACTTGCCTATTTTCTACACCTCCATAAATTGCTTATGGAGGGAATCACTAATGAGTTGGGCCCAATGAATATATTGTGAATTTTTATGGATGACTCAAATATACTATACATCCACTCCTAAAAGCTCTTGGCATTAGGACTACTAGTAATCCTATGCAATAATATTATTATAACCCCCACCTCATCTTTGAAGTTAATTCTTGCTAATGTCTTTGGTAATCAAGTAGGATCAACCTTGGGGATCTAAAGCCATTGCGTGTTTATCATTATATGTCATCCCTCTCTATTATCTTTAAAGAATTGTTTGGATGTCTATAGAGTTATGTTGAGATATCTCTCAAACTCTAGGATCAAAAACACTAAATCTATGAAGTCTAGGTTCATATTCAAAATCTTTTCCCCTTTGTCATTTAGGACCTCTCCTTTGTTAGCATTATAATGTTGGGCTAGTGTCAACACCAACTCAAGGCCTTGGACCATTAGTGAAAAAGATGCTACTTGTGTAAGTCTAGAGTCACAAATACTCTTGACCTAATCATTCTTAAACTCTATATTAATCTAGGTCTAGAAGTACCTTAGGTTGATGTGACCTAGGTCTATATCATTAATATTAGTAGTGTTATACTCTAGGATGAGAGTCACCCCAGGGCTATTTGATTTGAACATCATCTCCTTTTAAGACATGAACTCTAGAGAGAATGTTTGTTGAAAAATAACTACAATAGATGGTGGTGTTTGCAAGTGTTTATAGCAAGTATAATCTTTAGTGGAGATCATAAGTGCTCTGAGCAGGTGAAAATTCTAGAGGAATTTAGAGATACTCTAAGTAGGTAAAAATTCCACATAACTTGGGATTGTTGTGAGTAGGTTGAAATCACGTAGAGATGAGAGGTGTATATTAAAAATGAGAATATTGTATAAATTCTAAGTGTTTGAAACAAGTCCAATGTTTTTAGAGATTTGGAACTTCTTGTAGGGATTCTAGGTGTTTGAAACAAGTCCTATGTCTATAGGGACTTGGAGGGATCTTATAGGAATATTCTCTAGTGATACGAATATACAAGGGTATATTAACTTGGATGTGATTTTTACAAACCCTAGATTTAAATACAAATCCTATGGGAGAAAATGCATAGGTTTTCACAATGAAAATTAGAAAATAATCCCTAAAAAAGCCTAGATCTAATTACTTGGAAAATTTGGGGAAAATGAAAACTAATTAGACAACCTAACCACTTCAGTCCCCAAATTAACATAGAGAATCCCTAACACTAAAAATCTAAGTAAAATAATTATAAACCTAAGAAATTTAATTAAAACTTTTCATAATAAATGGAAAAATATTAACAAGATTTAATTTTCATGAATAACATTAAAAAAATGCAAGGAGAACTAAGGAATACCATGTAGGGGTGAAAATGATGTCTTGGCTTAGAGTTTGAGGTCATTGCTTGGCTCATGGATCAAGTTTTAGGGTATAATTATAGCTTGGATTTGTTATAAAATCTTTAAAAATCATAATTAGTAGATTAAAAAATGAATTAAAAACACCCAAATTGTAATATTTATATTTGAAAAACCCTAAAATTAATGCGGCTACAGAGGTAGGTGGTAAAAATATAGACTCCTCATGCAATTTTTCAAATTGCATGTTGACCTATAGATTATAAAACAAGTGAGAGGTTGGCCTGATATAGAAATGGGAAGGATTAACTCCACGTGCAATTTGCAATTTTAAAAAATTGCATTTGGAGTTTTGGATCCATAGCTTAGGTTGTTGGCGATATCCAGAACCTAGATTGTAAATTGAAATTTTTCAAATTGAAAAATGCTCTCCAAGTTCTAGATTTTGGGTGAAGTTTTTTATAGGAATAAAAAATTTGAATACAATTTTTAAAATTTCAAATTGCATTTTGAGCTCTAGATTCTATAGGGGTGTTTAGTTTGTGGGATCCAGAATTCCACTTACAATTTGCAATTTTGTAAAATTTCAAATTGTAAATAGGTTTATATATTATGATGGTTAGTGTATTATGGGATCCATAACTTGGGATATAATTTTCAATTTTATAAATTACAAATTGCATTCATGGTTTTGGATTCTACTGATTAGTGTATTTTAGGATCTAGAGCTCGAGAAGCAATTTGTAATTTTGCAATTGCAAATTGCATCTTGAGTTTTGGATTTCACATTACATTTTTGGTTAATATAAGGGATTTTATCAAAAAAATATGGGGTCTCCTTTAGTTTACTTAATGTTATGATATTTTTGGGACAAAAATATCAATAATTTATTAGACACAAGGAATGTATTCATGACTCTCCTATAGGACACCTATAGGACTATTTGAGGGATTAACCTAGTTTTAGGCTAAAAGGAAGGAGAGTATGTGTGAAAGATTTATAAACCCAATTGAGATTGAAAATAAATACATGAAATATTGAGTAAGTTATTAATTTGTTAGATGAGGTCTTAAACTCACAAAACATAGGCAAGACCCTCTAAAGGCACCTACAAGCTACATAAACATAGGTTGGTCCTAAGCCTAAAGGGAAGAATAGAGATTTTATGGAGGTCTCTAAGGTATAAATTATATTGACATAATATGTCATAAAGTCACTTTGAGACCAAAGTAAATGACTATATAATATGAACCAAACTAAGCTCAAACTCCATACACAGTCAATCAAAGCCACACTAGCAGACCTAGCTAGTCTTAAGGGAAATTGGTGTTTGAGGATTCTATATGAATAAAAAAAATTTGTGATTAGGTATAGAATACATTCATGAGTGTACTAATACATTAATATTAATTCCAATGCCACATAGGTAGAAAACATATGCATTATTTTGTCTCAAACCTTACCCACTCCATTGGAAAGGAGCAGTCATGAGACTAAGGGGTTTATTTGAGCTCAAAAGCATAAAATAAGTATGTCAATCCACATGGAGAGCCCTTATGTAAATTAAAAGTCATGTAAAATATTTCAATACACTTTCATGGTACACACAAATTAAATTTTTAATTCAAATGCCTTTTGTTACAGTAGTTTTTCATTTTTCCTTTTAGTTTAATTAACTTACTAAAAACTTAATAAATGCAGGGTTTATGAAGAATAAAAAGAGATAAAAATATGGTTGTGCACCACTTGAATCAATTTATTGAGGGAAATTCTTTTTGGCTTGGAAGATTAACCTGGACACAAAGAAATAACTTGGACAAAATGGATTAATAGATAAATATGTGAGCTACCTGGTTAGGAACCAATCTCAGGAAGTTATGAAATTCCTCAAGTGGATGTTAGCTCACTATTTTCACAATAAAGTGGATAAATAAACACTAAAATTATAAAATATAAATATACAATAAAAATAGTGATTATGAATTAATATTTGTTTAAACTATAAATGTAAGCAAAATATTCATCCTAATATGTTGTAGCAGCATTCACATCCTCTTATATAAAATTAAGCTGGTCAAAAGTGGATTCAACTAAGGGAGAATAAATAATGGCACAAATTGCTAATTTTAAGGCTATATCACTCTACTTGGGAAAAATGGGTTGAGATACAATGGGAAAATTAGTAATATTTATGATGTGCTCAATTTAGGGTAAAGTCATATGCACATTAATTCTATGTTTGAAAAGATAGAAAATCAAAATAGATTGAAGATAGAATTTTAGGATTTTAAAGGCTCAATTTTAAAAACACAGTATATTGGATTTATGTTGATCTTATATAATCAGTGTTGATTTAAATGAATTATCATTGATTCTATCTAAACTACACAAATTTAAAAACTAAGAATTATAAGGTGATAGAAGGTAATAATAAGGGAAGTATGGATGTATGCTATGTTATATAAGTAGAATAAGTAGTAAGAAGAAAAAATACTAATAGGAAATTAAATAAATAAACTATACTTACTTTGAACCAAGTTGTAGGTAGAATGGATTTCTTCCCATAGATGAAAACGGTCTTCCTAATTCATGATAATGAATGCGGGTTGTGTGTAGCATAATTTTGGTAGGGTGGTGTTAAGGTCTCCTTAATTATAAAAAAATCCAAGAAGTGTTTTGAGGTTAAAATTTCATGGTCCTTGAGCCAAAGGGTTGGTTGAGTATAAATATATCGATGTCAATCAAGAGAATCAGCATTGATTATGGGAGAATCGATAATGATTCAACCTTTTTAGCAATAAATGGTTTAATCCACATTTGGTTTGTTCCAACTATAGGAAATTTTAATATTTTATGCATGATTTTGTTAATAATATGTTTATACATGGGTAAGTTGGTTAAAGGCTTATGATTTCCTAGGTCATAAATAGATTTAGGTGGTTGGGGAGGTAAAATGGTAATTTGTAAAAATAAATTATCGGGTGGCTAATAGTGAATAAATTAAACTTTAGGATAGGGTTATTTAGGATAATAAAATAAAAATAAGGGCCCTCCAAAACCAAATAAATTTTATATAACATACAAAATTATAGTTTCTTTTTGTGGAGTGGTATGTAATACACATTGTGAGACAAAACCTAAGAGAGGTCCAATGCCCCAGGTTTATGTGAGGATGTATCCCCCTTTAAAATAGGAGATAACATGGGATTAAGAGTGGGTGATGGGTTTTAAAAATGTAGTAATGGATGTGATGGATAGATAAAAAATTAAATATAATAGCAAGGATGCATAGCATGAAGCATATGTTATGTACTAACAAGATGTAAGGTGATACAGGCAAAGATGCCCCAAGGCAACCCCATAATAAAATTTCACAACTAAAAACAAGTGGGATTAAATGAAGGATAAGAAATATAATATATGATAGGGTTTGTCTAACCTAAGCATTTGGTGCGCTATAAGGTGTGCATGCTACGTATAGATAGATGTTCTCAAGATAAAATGCACTCTCAAGACCCATGGGGGGGAGATGCCCAAAGATAAAATGTCTTACATAGGCTATGGGACCAATAGGGGGTCTAAATACACAAACCTTAAATGTAATAGGATAAATAATAGGGTAGGAATGGCAAGGTACTAGGGTGATGTTGTAGAGCAAGACTGGTTGTATGAAAAATACTACAAGTAGTGAAAAATAAGTAAATTGATGTCAATCTAGAATAAATCAATATTGATCCAATAAATAAAGGTTGATCCAAAAAAATTAGCATCAATCCAAATATAGGTATATAATCAAATTCAACATTGAAATAACTCATTTACTATCAATGTGAAATGAATGATGAGTGAAAATTAGACGATGATTTTGACATGAGGGGCAATGGAGGTTAGCGATAGGGGCTTGAGGCAATGACAATGGTCCCAAGATGAGGTAGGCCCTATTATTTTTAATTTTTATTAAAAAAATTATGTTTTTTACTTTTTAGATTAAGGTAATGGGTTAGCATTAGGGTAGGATGGTGATGCAAAATTTATGTTGATTATCTTCAATCAGTGATGATTAAAGGGAATCAATATTGATTCAGTAGAAAAGAAATCGATAAATAATGGATCAGCATCAATTCACTAAATAAAGTGATATATTAGATTAAAGTTTCTAGGGTGATACTAAGTAGAATTTTATGAAATGTAAGGCTTATAGAGGATTATGGTAATAGGCATGAACATTATAATGGATGCAAGATCGAGTGTCACCTCTATTGAAGTGATTATGGAACTAGGATAATGATGATGATTTAGCACACATGAAGGCCATAAGTTTGGGATGAGTGTGATTTTAACATCGTATTCATCAAGATATGAGCTTATTGGTCACATTTCTAGAGTGATGGGATATGACAATTTGGACATTTTGGCTATCCACAAGGGAGATGACATTCATTGAGGAGGATATATATAAGATATTATGACTTTTAGTGTAGGGGGATGCAATAGTACCTATGAATGAGTAGGGGTATGTAACATCATTGGCATGGCTATACATTAGGGATGCTATAGACATTACCTTTATAGCAGGTGGTTTTGTGTTCAATCATGTATATGAGGCTGATATAGATGGGAGGGGAGTTATGAAAATGATGATGCTATCCATCTCATGTTATGCACTCCCATATTTAGGAGGTAGGTTCCCATGGATCCTGCTAGGTGTTGTTGAAAGTATGATAGAGCATAAGATAGTGTTTACTTGGGCCTCAACATTATTAGCACAAATACATAGGGAGTTATTGGGGTGGAGGACCTAGAGGAGATATGGGTTGGACGTGATCATTATTTTTTAGTGTTAGGAATATGAGCACATTAGGGTATTAGATCTTATTATTACCCCATGGATATGGTGGTATGATACTAACTACAGTGCTTCCTTCCTTTGATGGAAGGTGGATTTAGCACAAGATTATATAGATGGTGTGACCTGATACTTGGAGTACTATTAAGGGGTCTTCAAGGGGATATAGGATGGAGATGTCATCTGGAGACCTTATGTCAAATTTCTTGCATGGCCTAGAATAGAGGTCGAGCTGGCAGACATCCAGAGGGAGAGTTGGGTTATGGGGAGGAGGATAGAGTACATGGAGTACTTCCACTTTAGGCAAGTGAGGATATACCATGGAAAGTACATTTATATATATGGGATGAGATAGATCTAGGACTCCTAGATCTAGATACGATAGATATTCTAGTAGGAGCTGAGGAGGAAAAGGTAGTAGGTTTATATGTAAAGGATGTAGTTGCACTTTGGCATTCTTAGTGTGGTAGATAGGGTAGTTGGATGCCAAGTAAGAGAGGGTGGTGTGACCTAGACAAGAGGGAGTGCATGAGGAGATGCAGGATGTTGAGGAGGATGAAGGAGGAGTGGAGGAGTAGATGGGAGAGGAGGGAGAGAGGGAAGAGGATGGGGGAGAGGAGGAGGGAGGAGGAGATAGACATTATAGGGATCATTATTGAGAGAGATACACTAAGAGCTTGGTTTATTGCTTTATAGGGATAGTTGGTCATAGCACAAGGGGTAGTCACCATTGTGTAGATAGATTGAGATGGTTTGTAAACTAAATTAGATTCACTATAGATGGAGTACAACACCTGAAGGTTGAGTCATGATCTAGCATTTGAGGCTTGGGACCAATACCACACAAACAGGGATATCTTGTGGTGAGGGGATAAAGGCTCTTTAGGGTAGATAGTTGTAGGGGTGGTTGGGCCTAACATAGGGTAGGAGGATATTATGAGTATAGATCAATATCATGAGTTAGTAGTAAACATGTGATATTATGATTAGATTGTACTAGATATGTATTCAAATATTCCATGATATGCCACCCATTTATCCACATAGGGTAGATTATCCAAAAAGACACACATAGGTTTAATGATCATAGAGAGTGTATTTTGCAAGAGGAATTAGAGGAGAGATATAGATAGAGGAAGAGATGGGAGAGGGGATGTAAGTGGAGGTGGTGGTGGAGGTCTGGGGAGAATTCATTTAAGTCAGCTCGGGTTTATAGAGAAGTTTGTTATTGTATTTATTATACTAGCTAGAGAGCCACACACTTTGTATAAGGATATTTATGATGTACATTTTGATCCTTTATATATAGAGATACATCATTTTGATTAGTAATCATTATGTTCATATGTTATATGAAGTTTATTTATGGATTATGGATGTTTATGGTTTATGTTATTATGGATTCTTATATTTAGATTATGTGATTATGGATTTAGATAATTATATGATGCGATAAATTATGATTTTTACATGTTATGGGTTTACATTAAAATGTTATGGATCATGATTATTATAGATGTAGATTAAATTAAGGATTATGGATTACATATTTTATGCTATGTGCTTATGGGTTTGGTTAGATTTATGAAAAATATTTTATGGATGTAGAGTAGATGGAATAGATTATGGATTATGGATTACCAATTGTATGTTGTGTGATTATGGATCTTATTAGATTTAGGGATTAGGGATTTTAAATGTTATAGATTAAAAAAATTATGGATATGATTATGCTACTATGGATGTGGATTAGATCATTTGATTTATGGATTTATGTGATGATATAATGGGTTTGATTAAATTTATGGATTAGGATAATCTCATACTTTGATTAGGATATATGTGTTAATTTTATTTTTAGATAATTACTCATCACAAATATGATTTACAAAGGGTTTTATTTCTCATTACTGGCTTGTACCATAACCCAAGAAAACATATTAAAATAAATGCATGTGCATTTCTAACCAATTGTTAATAAATACCCTAACAACCTTAGGTATACTATGTTCAGGATCTATTGGTTTGAGATGGAATTTGATTCAAGATTTTGATAAAAAGTGGACCTTTTAAGAAGAAGATACTTTCACCTTCTATACCAAAAACTAAGCTCAACCTTAGGATCCTTTTGTGTCAATCCATGTAGACTAATCAATCCAAGAAGTCTACAAACTTAAATAAAGTTGATCAATATGGGAAGCTTTCTTGGGATATTTCATGCATGATATCCATCCTCTGAGGGATTGGTCTATATTTTGAGAGATGTTATTTCAAATCAATTGTCCTTCAATGGAATAGTCTACACTTCTGATATATATATGAGGATAGGAGGATATGAAAAATGGCTCTCAATAGGGTTAGTGAAGGCTGAGATATAGTATTTGGTAATGATGGTAGGCATATTGCAAACATATTCAAGGATGGTACCCAGCAGAAGAATGATGTGGGATGACGACCTATAGAGGATCCATTTGAGTATGGGGTATGGTCAAGGAAGGTGTATGTGCCTAGAATGACAATGGAAAATACATACCAAGATAGAGGTAAAATTAATAAAGGAAAGGGCGTAACAAAAGGGACTCCATCAAAGTAATGGAAAATATGTTATATTAAGGCCATGGGGGAGGTGATGTGGACTAACAAGTTGGATATTAACATATTCCTAAATAAAAATGAGGACGATATATTTACCCATGATTTTCCCCTACCAAAGATTTAAAGTGGGGAGAAATACACAAAATGGAATGCCAGAAGGGGCTACATTATTAGTGAAGGAAAATGGGGCACCTGTAGACATATAAGAGATCAATCAGGATTTCCCATAGCACAAAGACCATAATATTGTAGGGGTGGCTATGCATGTGTTTGACAAAATGATTGACAAAAAAATTATATCAAAAATTTTAAAAATAGCACTACTACCTTATCTAAAGACTTAGTGGATGTAAGAAAATTGTTTGGCATAATGCCATTGGAAAAAACAAATGAAAATGCATACTCTATGTCTCCTATCTATGAAACATTAGTCTAGGCATATAACCTATTTGATAAAATACTTGGAGAAAATTCATATTGGATAAATGGTGATACTGAGCTTGGATACTAGATAATGGTACATACAATCACTAGTAACACCATATATCTATGGGTCTAACCCATAGATCTAGTGGCTGATTTAAAATAAAGAATAAAACACTTAGTGGGGACTTCAGTAGCTTTACAACATCTATAATTTGAAGGAAAGTAGTCCATGGTCTAATCCATATTGTCAGGATATAAGTTAGTCAATGAATCCACTCTCTATCTAGTATTAAGATTATGATAAAGATTAATTAGGGCATGTTAGATGTCTTCATCCAAGATGGTATTTTTTAAAGATGCAATAAAAAATTTAGCTTGCTAAATAGAATACTCAAAAACCTACTCTTTTCACAAGTGCCTATATCATGGAACAAGTAGAGGAGGTGTCATCAATAGAAATAATAGAGGAAGATATTTTGTAGTATAAGACTAGCTTAGAGAAAGAGGCATACATCTATAGATTCAATGGTTTTTGGCCAACTACGGATGCATTATTTCAATGGTTGTATATGACATGGACATCATTATGTGAAATAACTATCTATTCCAAGGGGTTCTTCATTGGCCAATTTTTTAATGAGGTTGATTATTAGAGAGTCTTAGTAGATGGCCAATGGTTTTATGGGACAAAAAGTCTCTATCACACTCTATGGTTTCCATAATTTGATCTAAGTACTAACTCTATCACCAAAATGCCAATCTGGGCAAGGTTGCCAAAACTACCTCTTTACCTCATCAGTGCTTTTAAAGAATAAGTGATAGCCTAGGAAAGTATATCAAAGCTGATATTGAGTGAATGCAATCAAGTTTATGTAATTTTTCTTGATTATGTATGGAAATAGACCTAAGCAAGTGACTATCTAATAAAATGATTATCAAATGTGATCAACATTAGCATACTCAATCACTAGAATATGAGAACATTGTCTTCCATTGTCAAAAATTTAAACTCATTGGACATCTTCAAGTAACCTATCCATAGGGATGAAACATTCCATCAAAAAAGAAGGGATTAAAACCATCTAATAAATGATGGACCTTTTTGACACATGAAAAGGAAGAGGATGAAGAAGATGAATAAGAATAAGAATGATAACATAAAATAGAGACAAAGGAGAATAAAATCAATTAATTAAACATACAATATAGATAATTTTATCACATTGAGGGTGATAGAGTAGAGGTGGAGAATCAAATAACCAAAAATCTCACGTTTGGATCTATTCTAGGAAGGTTAAAGAGAGCTCACAAATCAAAGGGATCTAATTTGGATAAATAGATTGTGACCTATACAAATATGAGTAAAAATGTGTCAAATTATCCTTCAAATACTTATATTTAATAAATGCATATTGTATTTGTGTATCCTTCACCTAGGGTGTTGTAGGAGGTAAAAAAGAAGAAAGGAAAAAATGGAAAAATTGAAGAACTCACGAGACTCTATCCAAATAATGTTTTTGGTCTTTTCTCATAAAGGCTTGTTATGGTAGCCCCCTACAATATAGGGGTTTGTTATTTCCTTCTAGGTTGAGGCTCTCATCTCCCTAGTCGTTTAATATTTTTGAGGTTATAAGGTATCCTAGAATAGTTCCCCAAATCTTTTTTGCATAAGATAATACTCTTACTACTAACATGATTTGGAGCTCCTTCCCATTATAGGCAGAGCCTACCCAATTATAGTATGCTATAAATAGATTCAAGGTATCCATATTCAAGGTTAGAATAGATAATGTTGTTGGATAACCACGTGGCCTTATATATCATTATTTGATATAAGAATGAAATGGATATGGTTTTATTGAATCAAACCAAGAAAATAAACTAAGTTGATCGAGGTGATTAAGATTTATTAACATTGGAAAGGATGCAAATGTAATGCATTAAGAGGTTCTTGTTCTAATTTTCCATCAAGAAAGGCCAAATGATATGCCCCATATTTGTATTTATGGGTGATAATATATGGTTTAAGCCAATTTGGATCAATTTTTTCTCATTTACTCTTTTCCATATTAGTGACATACTAATTTTATTTTAAGACAAGGTCACCAATATTAAATTCATATTCCTTTAGATATTTATTATAGGTGTGTTTTATTTTTTCTTGATATACATGGAGATGGTCAAGGGAAGTAGATCGACACTCATCCAAGAGTTTGAGCTAGGTTGATTATTCATGATAGAAGTCATTCTAAAAAATAATATCTATAAGAGAGATGTGAAGGGAAGGAATTTGAACCTCAAGAGGAAGTACAACTTTTGTACCATAAACTAGAGAGAAGGGAGTATCACCCATAGGGGTTTGAATACTAGTTTATTAAGCCCATAAGGAAAAGGGAATATGAAGATGCCAGTTCTTTCCTACTTCATTAGAAAATTTAGTTAGGATTTTGATAAGATTTTTATTGAATGCCTTGGTTTGACCATTAGCTTTAGGGTAATAAGGTTAGGAGAAGCTTAGCTTAATGTTACAATAATCATAGAGTTCTTGAACCTTTTTATTTTTAAAATATTTTCCATTATCTGTGATGATCTTATGAGGAACACCAAAGTGAAAAATAATATTTTGACTAATAAATTCCATAATATTGTATGGTTTAGTTGAGATAAGAAGAATAGCCTCCACCCACTTAATGAAATACTCAATGGTAGTAATGATAAATACATGCAACTGGGAATATTTTGGATCAATCTAACCTATAAGATTGATCCCCCACTAAGAAAATGGCCAAAATTTATGGGATACCTATAATGCTTGACTAAGAACATGAGATAGGCTGGTGTGTTACTAACCCATTTCTTAATTTTTTCACAACAATCCTAATTTAAAGTGGGCCAATAATAGCCTAATCATAATATTATCTTAGTGATGGTGTATCCACTAAAATGTCCACCACATGACCCATCATGAGCTTCTTTGATAGCAAGGATAGCTTTATGATTTTGGAGACAATGAAGAAGGATACCATTGAAACCATGCTTATAGATAACACCCATAGTATGACAAAATATGTGATACGATGTTGAAAAGATTTATTTCCATTTCTAGATAGATTAGGAGGAATAATCCCCCTTGATAAGTAATCAAATATCTATGTGTACCAAAGTTCCAATAGATTTTCCTCTACATTATGGATGGAAGGAAGATCAGTTTTGGTAAACTAAGGTTGATTAACCTTATGGATGAGGACAAACAACCTAGACTCTAGAGATAAAGAGGGGATAAATGAGGCCAAAGAATTCATGGTATCCACAAACTTATTAGTTGACCTAGGAATCATTTGGATAGAATTATGCTCGAAAGTAGATAGTATGTGATCATCTAAGGTCTTATATTTATGAATGGTATCATTTTTACATTGATATATTCCCTTTATCTGATTGATCACAAGTTGGGAATCACCATAGATATTAATTTTTTTAATACCTAAGGCTAAAGCGATTTGGAGACCTATGATCAAAGCCTCATACTCTACCATATTATTAGTACAATCAAAATCAAGTTTAAAAAAAAAGGTATAGGTGTCCTCATATGAGGGGTTAGGATAACTCAATCTCCCCCACCATGCTCTCACTTAGATCCATCAAATAATATAGTCCTTTGATATTGTATATCTACTTGAGATGTGGATGTTGGAGGTACAATCACTGAGAGGGGGCTATATCAGTAATGCAAGATATTTTAAACTTCAATTTTAATCCTTTCAAACTCTTAATAAATGATCACAAGAATTCATCATTCATACAATATGTTCATAAAAATGAATAAGAAATATGATGAAAGATCACACACATAACACAAGATCTATGTGGGAAACCCTCTTGGAGAATAAAACCCACTCTCAAGCCTATAAACACATGGACTACTTGTCCTATAATATGATCACAAAGATGAGACCTTTTATTGAAGCACCCACTTCACAAGGAGTACCCACCCCTAAGTATGAATAAACACCCACTTATTCTAGATTTTGAGCACCCACACAACAACTATGAAATCAACAACTCCAAAAATCTAATTGTATTTCAATATGATTGGAGAAATAATGTATAATACCTCTCTTTCAACTCTTCACACATCCTCAAAATTTCTCATACAATTAATGCATCTAAACACCCATTTTGGATCACTATAGGCTTATTCATTCATCCTCAATATACTTTTTACTTTAGTATATCCACTAAGCACACTCCCTTTGATCTCTCTCCTTCATCTCTATCTTTTGCTCTCTCAATTTATTCACATCCAAGTCTAGTAACCATTACCTTGGTCTTCACTATTTATAAAGTCTTCATGAATATCAACTTATAGGTTGGCCATAATAATTTTCTTAACCCTTAATACATATATCATGCTAAGACATAGCTCAAATTCATTGTCACATATTGGCCACATCATTTATGGGTCACACTTAAGTAGCTACACCTTTCAATTAGGCTTTATTAACCCTTGTAGTATCATAAAGACCTATTAACCCTTTATCACTTCATCAATCAAATTAAGAACATAATATCAGTTTCAAATATATGGTTCCACTCCATATGACCTCTAAGACATCTTTAAATGAATACTCTTGCCAAAACACTCTTTTGCAAAAGAATAATTTACTCAAATAATATTTTGTACATAGTAACACCATGAATAAACAAATAGTAAAATTTTAAGCTTAATAACTTTGATTGTAAAAAAATTCAAACCTTATAAATATATTCTTATTCACCTTAAAGTCCTCTTCAACTTTTCTTTTTACACCACCATGAAATTCATCCTGGATCAAAATATATAGCTCAAAAACTACATACTAGTTTTCCTTCATTGATTTGAATATTTAATTTTTAATGATCACTATGTAAATATTAAACATCAGACACTTTGACATCATCTCATGATCCTTGGAAATTTTTAATAAATACATACCATCAATCTCCTTAAAATTCTCTTAGTATTTAACCTATAATTACTCACCAATGATCTTAGATATGTGCTTTCGTGATCATGCCACTTGGTAGCTCTGTATGCCTTCTACACACATTGACTTGATTTGCTTCATTGATCTCCATTTTCATGAACAACTATGTGTCATTGATCTTTTGTCAAACCATTAAGATTGAGACACATGTCACTAGCATGTGTAATCTCAAGAACCTTTGAAAAAGTGACTTCATGCATGCCGTTGATCTCTATCTAACAAGTTCATGTGCTCCATTAAACACATATCTAATTATATTAAACACTTTCCATTAGATCTTTGATCTGATTAAATGCTCAATGTAGATCATTGATAATGAAAATTTGGCTAAGTATAGGAACTTAGTGAACTCTGTCTAAGAGGCCAAATTTGCACCTTAATAACTTTTTCTATGCTCCATGTCCAGACCTAAAACTTGAACCATATGATCTACTCACATATGTAAATCTATCCATGTATCAACATGATCTTGAAACCTTCATATGTGTGAAATATGGCATCATCAAACTACTTACTTAGCTTTATCTATCAATATGACTACTTGAACCTAGACACTCAATTGACTGCTCTGATGAATTCCTTTCAATTTGATAAGCACTCAAAGCACTCATAATACCCCATAGGGTCTTTGAAATATTTACATACCATCAATATCATCCACTAATTGCCTCACTAAGTCAAACACTCTCTAAACCATCAAAATGACTACTTTGTCATTAATGCATTAGTACCATATGCTCTTTTTGGCATCAATGACAACCAAACATCAATGACCATGCTCAAAAATCTTCCCCTTTGTCATTTATGTAAAAACACCTTAAAAATGACTTCTTACTTATTTGAACTCCTTTATTCTGATCTTTCTCCCCCTTTGACATTAATGACAAAGGGTCTCTTCCTCAAAATGTCAACAATCATTCCTCAACCTCATGTATGCATTAAAATACTATTTAAGATACTCAAGATACATAATTTTAAGCATATAAATAAATTTCTCCCCCTTTGACATGCACCAATCTAAATTTGGACTTATCTTATCCTTAAACCTAAAAAACTACTCATAGAGCTTAGAAATATCCCCATAACATTATGTACATCTTCTCAAGACACTTAAGATAATTGAGTTAGTTCCCCCTTGTTAGGTATGTGGAGCTAAAAGCTTCACCAAGGAGCATAGACAAACAGGTTCGGGTCTACACAGACGCCGGCGTCGGTCAGGAGCGACCGACGTCGATCAGTTGCAGTTCAGAGGCGCCGACGTCGGCAGTATGGTCGGCCGGCGACGGTCACAGGCGAACAGGCAGGAACCGACGTCGGTTACCTGCGTGTCCAGAAAGCGATTTCCGAGGACAGAAGCGAGTGTTTGCATGATGAGTTTGAGTTGTAGACTCAAGCTCGCGTCTCTATTGTTAGCAATATTATTTTTAGAGCCCTTGTTGAAGAGGCTTAACTGTTTGTTGTAAGAGCATGCTTAAGTTTCCTATTTCTATATGTAGGAGAGATCTTCTAAGCTATTGTATGATGATGAAGAGAGAGTGTAATTGAGTACGAGTAGAACATTGTGAATGTTTGAAGGACTGTACTTGAGAGAGAGCTCTTGAGGAATAGAGATCTAGTGAGAGATCTTGTGTGCATCTGAGAGAGGTGTGGAAGAACAAAGTTCTTCATTTGTATTCCTATTGTAAAGAGTTTTTAATACAAGTTTTCAGGGTGTTTTCTTGTATATCTTGTTCTGTGCTATTTATCATTTCAGTTACTTATCTATCTGTTTATTTCCGCATTCATTGCTTTCATAAGTGTAATCCATTGTTGGTTGATCCCCAACACCCCTTATTCAATGCATCACTTTCATATTATCAAATTGAAGAGAACATAAATTTTTACTAATTAGCATTTTGATCATTACCTAGAGCACACATACTTGCTTCTACATAAGAAAGATGTCTCCTAATAAGCATAGGTAGAGACACCCACTTGTCATAAAGGAACTAAATATCCCAAAACTAAAGATATTCTCATATCTCCATGTTCTTAATTGACTTTTAGTCCTTCATCATCTTCACATTGGCTTTTAATGAGTTCCCAATCTTATTCTTTTCTTTTATCTTAGGATCCTGCTTGATTTCCTTGTTTATTTGGGAAGATAAGGCTTGTTCCTTGATACTTGAACTTGTTCCCTATTATGTCATGTAAATTAATCAACTTTGAGCCTATTTTTAATTTAGCTAATTAGTCCTCCATTCACTATGACTCCTCTTTATGATAGGATTGATAATTTTTGAAGTAGAATACTGATCATTCTTGTAGAACCTTGCTATGTAACCTCTCTCATGACATTTGAAAAAAAATAGGTTTATAAAATTATGCATACCTTGTGATCTTTAATTTTCATGATTATGTACTTGATCATTTGGTCCCCTGATGAAGATATTACAAAACTTTGCAATATGACCAAATCCTTGACACTTATAGCAAAAGATGTCATTCTTTCCTTATGAACTTGTTGACTATCTTGAGAGATGATGTTTTTCATGATTTCCATTATGTTTTTCATAATTATATGAAAATTAATTCCTTAATGATATTTTACAATCATTTTACATATGACCAAACTAATTGCAAGAGTAAAAATGACCATTGAAATTTGCATACCCAATAACATTTGGTTGTCTGATCTAATTTGTCTTCATTATGCCAATACCTTCATTCCTTGATTGATGATTGATCTTAAAATTTTGATTGTCCTTGTTCACATTAACCTTTATCTTATCTTGAGTTACATGATTTTAGTCTTTTTTGTATCCAAGACCAGTTCTATCACTTGCATGCTTTTGACTACTCATAATATTGTCAAGATCATTTTATCTCTTTTCAAACTTCACACATTACTTCAACTTACAATATGTTTTATCTAACTCAACTTTTAGTGACTCAATTTCAATCACATACCTTAATCACTCATCTTATTTGGATTTTAGTCTTATAGGCATAGTTTCTAATTAACTAATGAGATGCTTGATAGTATCTTCATGTTCCTTAGTGTCATTATTAATTCTTGCTTCAAACATACTAAATTGCTCTTCAATCTTTGATTTATGACATCATCTTCTTATTATTTTATTTTTCAATCTTTAGATCTTTAAGATCATTCATCAATTCATCATTATTATCTAAATCATCAATTATATCTTTGCTCATAGATTGATTTAGTTTCATCTGCAAAGATTCTATCTCTTATTGATACATGATACACTCTTAATCGTTACTCTTTACTTCTTCATTAAGAGTATAAACCTAAGTTTCAAGTTGTTGTGTGATCTCATCATGCTCCTTGACTTCATTACTCATCCTTCCTTTAAAAAGTGCAATTTTATCCTCACAAGATTTGATCAAGAAATCTTGTTTTCTATTCTTTCTTTGTAGTATCTTCATTTCTTCTACAATATCTAGATATTTTTCTTCAAGAGTGACTTTCTCATCTTCTTCTTCATATCTATCTCTAGCAAATAAATATTTCCTTAAATAACATTCAAATTCATCATCACTAAAAACCATGAATAATGTCTCCATGTCCTCATTATGAAAAGAATCATCACTGTCATATGTGTTTACTTCTTCTTCTATAGATGAGTTACTATTTTCTTCATGGTAAAGGCTCTTACTACCTTTGTATGATTCCTTATTTCCATTTTTATTACTAAAGAACTTTTTGTACTTGTTAGGACCCTCAAATTTCTTATGTTCATCCTCATGATATTCCTTATAAGCTTTTTTGATTTCAAATTTTTTAGGACATTGGATACAAAATGACTAACTTTACCACATGAAAAACATTTAAAAGTAAGTTTTCCTTCATACTTACATAATACTACATTCAATCTTTTTGCAATCATGGATTCAATTTGATCTTCATTAAGCTCAAAATATTCAAAACTTAACTTGTTCTTCTTAGATTCCTTGATCACCTTGAAGGTTGATTCCTTCTTAGGAGGCCTAGTGTCATCAACTCTCATCTCATAGGCAGTAAGGATGCCATGCAGTTTATCCATCTTCAACTGAATGAGATCATGAATTTCTTCTATAACAAAATCTTTTGAATCAGTTTAAAAGTTTTAAATACCTTATGTACTATATTAGTTTCATTAATCACCTCTCTAAGACCTCTGATCATGTTTACAACCTCATCAACCCTTATATGATAGGATTCCATAGTATCTACTTCCTTAATTTTGAGACCTTCAAATTTCCTTCGATAGGTCAATAATTTAGTTAGTTTTACCTTTGAGTCTCCTTCATAAATAGTCTATAATTTGTCCCAAATAACCTCAATAGACTTGAAATGGAACACTTTGGTAAACTCAACCTTACAACACAAATGATAGCATTCATAGCTTTATAATTATTCTCACTAAACTTTTTGTCAGTAGCACTAGTCAGAGGATTAGCTAGTGTAGTATAACCATCTATGATAGATTGCCAAGCATCAAACCCTAGAGACATGATGTATGTCCTCATCCTTACACTCTATAAATCATAACTTGTCCTATTGAATAATTTTTCTTGATTTGTATAAAAACCTTGCTCATATTTATTTTCCATATTGTACCTTAGATCACCTTCAAGTGGTTAAACTTGTACTGAAGGTCCTTCTCAGATACCAATTATTGGAAGTGTAATCATTGAGAGGGGGTGAATTAGTGATGAAAGATATTTAAAACTTTAATTTAAATCCTTTAAAACTCTTAATCAATGACTACAAGCATTCATAAAGCATACAAGATGTTCATAACAATGAATAAGAAAGATGATGCAAGATCACAAACATAACACAAGATCTACATGGGAAACCCTCTTGGGGAATAAAACCCACTCTCAATCCTATAAACACATAGACTACTTGTCATATAAGATGATCATAAACATGATACCTTTTAGTAAATCACCCACTTCACAAGGATTACCCACCCCTAAGTATTAACAAGCACCCACTTATTCTAGATTTTGATTATCCACACAACATTTATGAAATCAATAGTTCCAAAAATTTGATTGGATAAACAATGTATAACACCTCTATTTTAAGTCTTCACACACAATCAAACTTGCTCACACAATCAATTCATCCAAACACGCCTTTTAGATCACTATAGGATTCTTCACTCATATTTAATCTACTTTGTCCTTTAGTCCATCCACTGAGCACACTCCCTCTGATCTCTTTCCTTTGTATCTATCTTATGCTCTCTTAATTCATTCACATCCAAGTTTAGTAACCATTACCTTGGTCTCCATTATTTATAGATTCTTCATGAATATCAACTTCTAGGTTGGCCATAATACTTGTCTTAACCCTTAAGACATCCATCATGCTAATACATAGCTCAAATTCATTGTCATGGGTCATCCATAGTATATATGGGTCACACTTAAGTAGATACACCTTTCAATTAGGCCTTAGTATCCCTTATAGGTCTCATGGAGACCTATTACCCCTTTAGCACTTCATCAATAAAATTAAGAACATAAGATCACTTTAAAATACATAAATCCACTCCATATGACCTCTAATACATCTTCAAATGAATACTCCTACCAAAACACTCTTCTGCTAGAGCATAATTTACTCAAACAATATTATGTACACAATAACACCATGAATAAACAAATAGTAAACTTTGAATCTTAATAAATTTGATTATACAAACATTTAGACATTTTAACTAGATTCTTTGGATGCACCTTGAAGTCCTCTTAAACTTTGCATCTTACACCACCATGAAATTTTTCATGGATCAAAAGATATAGCTCACAAACTACAGACTAGTTTCCTTAATTAATTTGAATATTTAAATTCTAGCATTCACATTAAACATCGAACACTTTGACATCATCTCATGCTCCCTGGTAATTTTTAATAAATACACACCATCAATCTCCCTAAATTCTCCTAGTATTTAACCTACAATTGCTCACCTTTGATTTTAAATCTATGCTTCCACAATCATTCCACTTGGCAGATCTATGTGATTTCTATGCATATTGACTATTTGACTCGATGCACTCTATTGATATCCATATGTACAAACAACCATGTGCCATTAATATTTTATATAATCATCGAGATTAAGACATATTTTTAGTATGTGCAATATTAGGAACCTTTGACAAAGTGACTTCACACATGTCATTGATCTCTATTTGATAAGATCACATGCTCTATTAGATCCTTATCTAGTCAGATTAAACACTTGTTACATCTATGATCTAATTAAATTCTCACCATAGATCTTTGATAATGTAAATTTGGCTAAGTATGGGAAATTAGTGAACTTTGTTTGAGAGTCCAACTTTACAGCTTAATAACTTTTGCTATGTTCCATGTCTAGACCTAAAACTTGAACCATATGATCTACTCACATAGGGGAATCTATCAATATATCAATCTACTCTTGAAACCTTCACATGTGTGAAATATGATGTCATCAACTTGCTTACTTAGCTTTATCTATCAAGATGACTACTTGAACCTAAACACTCAATTAACTACTCTGATGAATTCCTTTCACTTACATAAGTATTCCAATCACTTATAACACGCCATAGGGTCTTTAAAATATGTCCATACCATCAATATCATCCATTAATTACCTCACTAAGTCAAACACTCTCCAAACCATCAAACTGATTATTTTTTTAGTAATGCATTATTACCACATGATCTCTTTGACACAATGACAACCAAAAATCAATGACCATGATCAATAGTGGATGCTATAGATTAATCTAGGAATTCTTAATTAATTAGTTGATTATCAACCAAAGGTTCCTTATCAAGCTGATCAGCAATGATTTAACCTATAACTATTTTTTTATGGATAAACTTTAGATCAAATTCTTCCAAAACCATAAGTCATTTAGCCATTTGTTGACTATAATAAGGATTTGAATGCATAAATTTTAGGGGATAAGTGTTTGTGATCACATAAGTTTTGTGATTGAGTAGATAATGGCAAAGCTTAGAAGCTATAAATACCAGAGCTAGGCATAACTTTTTTATGTGCAAATAGTGTATCTTGTATTCAACAAGCGTGTGGTTGATATAATAAACCACTTGATCTTTATGTTTCTCATCACAATAGGCAAGCATGGCTCCTAGGGTAGGGTCCATGGCTGAAATATACAATAAGAAAGGTTTCCCTTCCTTAGGAGGAATGAGAACTGGTTGTGAAAAAAGGTAGCTCTTAAGAGTGTCAAAGGCCTTCTAACAGCTAAAGTCTTAATTAAAGTGGGTATCCTTCCTTAGGAAGTGATGGAATGTTGACATTGATTAGATAGCTAGGAGATAAAATGATGAATGGACTAAAATTTTCCTTGTAAACTGTGTAGCTACTTAAAATCAGATAGGGATGGTATTTTTAAAATGGCTTTGATCTTAGTAGGGTCAAATTATATCCCTCAAATAGAGATAATAAAACCTAAAATATTACCTATCAAAACCCCAAAAATTCATTTCTTATAATCTAGATGGATATGAAATTGGATTAAGTAAATATTACCTATAGCATCAAAATATGGTCTTTTCACAGTTTTGACTTACCGAGGAGATCATCCACATAATCTTCAATGATTTTATGGATTATATCATGGAATATATAAGTCATGTCTCTTTCATAGATGGCCTTAGCATTAATTAAGATAAAAGGCATAACCCAATAGCAAAAGGTCCCCCAATAAGTAATAAATGAAGTTTTATATTGGTCTTATATTGTGATAAGGATCTAATTATATCTAGATAAACCATCTATAAGTGACAACATTTTATAACTATTTGTTAAGTCCAATAATTGGTCAATATGATGGAGAGGTAAACCATCCTTAAGAAAAGAAAGATTAAGGTCATGAAAGTTAGTATAAAGGCATAATCACCCTATCGGTTTTGTGATAAGGATGATATTATATACCCATTAAGGGTAATCAATTGGCTAGATAAAGTTGATAGATAAGAGACATTGAAAATATTACTTGACTAAGAGTACAATGTGAGGGTGCATCTTTTAAAGTTTCTAATTTATATGCTTGACGTCATGGAATATGATAATGTTATGGATGATAATATCAGGGTTGATACTAGGTATATCACTATAATAGCAAATGAATGCCTCACTATGATCTATCAAAAATGTAACAAAATCTTGGTGCTCTTGAGGATCTATAGATTTATTAACCTTAAATATTCATAAATTCTCATGAGATCCTATGTTAATGTAAATGGTAGCCTCATTTAATATACTATAGGTTTTAGATGGAATGGATTTAAATAGGTGGGATTTCTTCATGCTTAAATGAGTTAAGATTAACTCATCATCTTCACATTGAAGAATAGGGATGGTGGTAAAGTCCTACCCTTTCATGTTTGGGTAGGATAGAGGAATAATTTTTAACTCCCCATCATGACAATAGACAAGAGCTTCTATGATAATGGAATTGAATAAAAAAAATTAGGGAATGGATACGATGTTGTCTATTGTAGAAGGGGTGATAGATAATGGGGATAGTGTGTCCTCTTCAAGAACAGTAGAAGAGTAACTTCTGGGGTAGTTTTGGGGTTTTTATTAAAACTAAGGCTATGATTTTTGTGGGGTTTCCCAAAATATCCGAATGTGACCTCATGTGGGCCTTATTTATAGCATCCTATACTAATACCATTCTTAGCACACTATTTTAGGTATGTTTTTGCAAAGTGGGGTTTATCTAAGAACAAAAAGTTTGAGGTGAATGGTTTGGCATGGGTTTGGTTAGCAAGACCAAAAGAAGGTTGATTGATCCCCCCATCTATGAAATGAGTTTGAAGGAACGGTGGACCAAAGGGAATAATATTTCTTAGATTAGGATAATATGCATGTTATTTATCTATATGCCCATATTCCTAGGGAGTGGGGAGAGTATTGAGTGTCAGTAACTGATACTCTGCAATTGATAGCTTCTAAAATATGGAATCAATGAAATCCTTACCAATCCTTGATGCAAGGATTGTTATACTATATGATGCCTCATTAGATGATGATGGGGTCACATTTTGTAATGGAATTAAAATGTCATTTGGTCAAAAAGTGAGGTTGTAAGTTTTGAATGGATGGGGATCAGTTGGGACAAGGTGGATCTTACCTTCATGTTCCAATTTAATAAATCAATGTGATGTGGAGGGAATGCAATGCATAGTACATATCTAAGGACATCCTAATATGATGTATTTAAATTCCCCTTCTATTACATAAAATAATTTAGGTAGAGTATGTATGCCTATTTGGATGGGAAGGATGACCATTCCTAATGTAAGGGTTATATTATCATTAAAGGCTCATAAAATGGTTGGCGATTAGGTTACAACAGTTTTAAGTAACTATAGTTGCTTAAACACATGAGAGGATATAATGTTTATGCTTTCCCCATTATCAATCATTAATCATATGATTCAAGTCTGATCAAATTAGGTAGTGATAAATAGTGGGGGATCTTATTCATCAAGATGTAATGATGATATTTCATAATCATGTAATGTTATGAATAATGGATTTTAAAGTGATGTGATGAAATATGATAGAGGCTAGAGTATATCTCAGTGTCCTACAAGGTTTCTATCATAGCCTCATGATGTTATGGATAATTTTGGATAAGTTCATATAAAGCCATATTGATCGAGAGATGATGAAGTTATTTTAGGATGGATATTTGTATTAATTAAAAAGTATTTTTATTTTTGGATTTTCCTATTATGGAAATTTTAGGTTTTAGAGTGAGCATTGTAGGGCTATTTGTGGTAGGATTTTTCATAATGGTTACTTTGGCTTTATCATGATTATGGGTTTTATAACCCTGTGTTTGGGATCACATAACTATGTGAATCATTTCCATCTAAAACAAAGGTGGATTTATCATGTTTTTAGACTCATCCATATCTAGAGGGATCAGGAGGGTTGATATTGAGCTCTATCAAGGATGTTATCTTCCTTTAAATCCCATTTTGATACTGCTGGTAATATACTATTTCTTGAGGTGGATGTGAACCTAGTAGTTTGACTATGGGGATAGTCATGATCCAATTTTTCCATTAAAAGATCATCTTCTTTTAATAAGTTTCAAACCACAACTTTTAACATCTTAAAAATCTTACTATCATGTCCTACTATTTGATGATACGTGCATTTCTTATTTTCTTGATACCACACTAGTCTCTAAACATGGGGGTTAACATGATTTATAGGTGGTAGAGTGACAAGGGAAGTTTGGAGAAGTTGATCAAGGATCTTAGAATAAGATCGTTTAATGGATCCTAACTAGGTTTTTCAATTTTCCAAAGCACTAGTAGGGAAGTTACATTTGACTTAAAATATTGATCTTTCAAACTAGTTATTTGAATATTCCCTATAACAGGTGTTTTATGCCTAGGATAAGCCCTTACACCTAAGCCTTGTAGATAGTAGGGGTTTAAAGGGTTATGTATTGGTATTATCACAATGGGAAAATCCCTTTGTGATGGTATATGATCTTTAAAAGAGGATTTTATGATGGTGGCCTTTAGTCTTACTGAAGGATGGGGTCCCAATATAGATGCTTTTATTTGAATATGTGGTAGAGGTGCCTTCTATTTTTGAATTTAATTAGGGGTAGCAAGAACATCCTCTTTATGGATTTCAATCCTAATGGGAAGATGTTGCAAGGACTTTCTTCATGATATCCCAAGGTTTTTGTTTTTGGTACCTATAGCCTTCCCCTTAATTTTGATAAGATTAAACTCTTCCATACTCATGAGGGGAAATAGTCTTGGGTTTGTTTGAGGTAATGTAATAGTCTCCTCAGGGGGGAAGTGAACTAGAGGGGATGGGTATTCTACATGAAATTATTGAGATGACATAAGGAATGGTATGTATTTATTTGGGGATGTCTAAATAATATTTCTCTTTGATAGTACTTGGATCCTTTGTTTCTAATTGATCATCTTGAATGTTTTTAGATAATGTTTCCTCAAGTAGATCCCAAATAATGAGATCTATAAATCTTGAGTGAGTTTTTGGGATAACTTAACTTGATTTATATGGTTTAAAATCATCTCCTATAAGGATATCAAGGATAGAAGCACTACCAACCTATTTAGGCAAAATTTGATCATGGATTGTACTAATCACATAGGTCTCGTGGTTTGAGGTAGATCCCAAATTAACATGTATGGAATTAGATGTGGAAGTGTGGCTAGGGAATGGCTGATAAAGATGTATATAGAATAATTATGGGGAGAATTAGGGTTATATAATTATAATTCAATAAAAAAATTTACTATACCCTTGAAATAATGACACTTATTCATGTCATGACCTATTACACAGTGATAGTTGTAAAAGTCATTTTCCTTGAACTAGCGGCTTAGGTAAAAAGTCATAAAGATGTCTCACTAGAATAAGTTTGATAATAGATGCCTTTAAAATCTTATCTAAGATAGATGCATAAGATTATCCTAAAGGTGTATATTATCATAGATGAAAACATGTTAATGGTTTTAGGGATTGTCCCTGAGAGGTAGATGGATTAGATTAGATTTTTGTTTGTAGGGGTGTTTATTTTAAGACTATAACATTCGTATCTCCTTTGGATTTGTCATTTTTAGTCCTTTAGAGGGATAAAGTTTGAATTTTTTACTATGTAATTTCACTTTCCCTTCTTCCAAAGCTTAAATTGCTAGTTTGTGGGTCATCAAAAAGGCCTCATCAAAAGTTTTGAAGGATTTTACCCATAACATTCATGAGATATGTTTAGCACATGATCTCTTAAATAAATCAATCAATTCAAGTTGAAAGAGGGAAAAGGTGAGTTGGTTTATAAGGCTCCTCCATCTAGACACAAAATTAGCAACAAATTCATCATCAAATTGTTGGATGGCATAGAGTTTGGTAATAGTTAATTTTATCATGATATTGATAAAAAAAGTGTTCTAAGAAAATTTAGGCTAGCTACCCAAAATAAAATAGGCAATATTGAGGCATCAAACTCTACTAGTCTAAGGCTAGTCTAGCTAGTGACATGGGGAAGGTTCTAAGAAGAAGAGAATCATCATTAGATATAAGATAGAAAGTTTGTCTAATGCTCAAATGTGCTTCTAAGGATCTTCCTCATTTTTAAACTTCTTAAATTTTGGAATCTCCCACTATAAAGGGTATGGTCTAATGGAAACAATTGGGTTAATAGGTTCATTACAGATTTGCTCATAAGTGAGCATATTTTTCTACCCAAAGCTAGAGGCTTCTAAATTGGCATCCTATTCATAAGGATACTCATAAGTTCTAGTTGGGAATTATATTTAGGAATACACCCCAAGACATTTTGTTGTGGATGTTGATAGGTAGGTAATAGAGTGGAAAATGGTTATGATAAAGGGTAACCAACTAAGGTGGTCATAATCAGTTGAGATGCCACCACATAGTATGGGACTTACAAAGGTATATATGTGGACCCAAGAGCTTAAAATTTAGTTATGTATTAGGTGGTTAGTGGGATATATTTTTAAGCAGGTTAACTCATGGGAGCTTGTTGTAAAGGTTGAGTTTGGGGATTTCAAGGTACACTAGTTTGGATAGGTGGGAGAGTTATTGGGATTGAGATAACTATGTTCTAAGGTTCCATGGTAAGAGGTAGAGTATATGTAGGTTGAGGTGCAGTGATATTTTGATCTTGGGAACTAGTTGGGGAAAGACCACTAGACATTACCGAAGGTGGATTTCTTAAAGGTTGCATAGTGTTAGTATTGGAAATTTTCATGGGAGGTTGTTTGTGGGAGGACACCATAGCTATAGTAAACCCTTTCATTTTCCTCTAGAGGCATGCCAAAAGAATTCCTAAAAAATTGTGTATGGAGGGAAAGTGGAATGAAAATAGTTCAAGTGCTAAGGTAATGGTTAAACATGATTAGATTATTATCCAATATGGTGGTGAATTTAGGATTTCCCTAAGTATAATACTGGGGAATACCCTCCCCCATAGACTCATGGGAGGTAGGAGGACTCAGAGAGTTCTCCATAGATGAGGATGAAGATGGGGGTTTGATTTACTTTAGTGATTATTGTCGCATCAAAACTAGATAGTGATGAAGGAAAATCAAAAAAATGAAAACAAAAAGCACACAATAGTTTTTTTGCTTATCTCATTTTACTAGAAAAGAAAGACACACACCTTAAAAAATGTACCTAAAAATATTTTTACTTTTTTGGGAAATTAATTTTAAAATGTGATAAGAAAAAAGGTTAATGAAGGTACTAAGAAATAACAATATAAATAATGTTTTAGGTTTACTTAGGCTCAAAAAGATTTATGTACTGGAATTAATATGTGGCTTGGTATTGGGGCCTACCCCTTCACTCCACACACCATATCATAAGGGTGTTGGGTACTTAACCATTATATCTGATAACAAAATTTTATACTTAGTGTACTGAGTTGGTTCTCCCCTTGGTGGTGAAATCTAAGTAAGATAGACAGGATTAAGGTTTCCTCTAGGTGATGAAATCTCAGTCAATTTTATGTCAATGTTTGATGAATTGATTATGTAAGTGGTTTGGTATGTGTGTGAAAAGAAATAATTGCTATGATAAATTGATTTGCCTAAATTACTCTATATAAATTACCTAAGAAAGCAAGGAATAGATGCAATTCTTTTTAAACCTTTAAAAGGAAATTAAAAAAAATGGATTTTTATTTTGAATGAAGATAAAAATCAAGAGAAAAGGAAATATATGAATAAATTCACAAAAAATAATAATAATGAGAACTTAGGGGTCCCATCAGGCATGTCAAAATGTCATAACAATTTTTTGTTTTTCCTTTTAATTTAATTAACTTACTAAAAACTTAATAAAATGAAGTGTTTATAAATAATACCTAGAGATATGAAGATGGTTGTACACCGATTGAATCCAATGATTGAGGGAACTTTTTGACTTGGAATAATAACTTGTACATAAAGAAAAAACTTGGACAAAATGGATTAATAGATAGGTAGGTGAGCTACCTAGTTAGGAATCAGTCCCACTTTGGAATTTGTTTTTATAGACCTTTTCCCCTCCACTTCTTGACCATTCTAAGCCTACTGATATTAAAGAGTAGTAGGTTAGGTTTTCCAAAGCCTCAAATAGTTCTTGTCACTTTATAATCATGAAACCTGTAACTATACCTTTGGCTTCGAGCTTCACAATCCTTTAATGACATCCTCAGTGATAAATCACTTTTTTCCTAGTTGGTTCCTATAGAAATATCTTTTCCCACTTCACAATCATTCACTTTAAGTGCCATATGGTGCTCAAATTCTCACTCTAGTAGGGTTTTTTTCTTCAAATCTCTGGTTCACTGGTTCACTCTTATCAGATTGGCATCTCAAGTTTACATAAATTTTGTAACAAAAACTAATTTTTTTGTATGGCATTGTATAACCTACTTTCATCTACCATATTTAATGTTAGTACATTAATGGTGTGGTAGTGTCTAGATTTATTTAACTCTACAAAATTCCATGAAAATAATGAAAATACTTTACCACCAACTCATTTAATGTGGATCTTTGTGCTACCACTATTACCTTATTTATTACTCTTAATAGTATTTTAGTGAAGTGACTTATAGTTCAAATGGTCACTTCCCTCTCAAAATGGGTGGATGCCAGCTATCTATTATGATTCCCCTTCTTCACTTAGTTCTCTTGGCATGACCTTTGCCTTCAATATGGTAACCTGGGTGAAGCACCTCACATGCATGTGATTTATCCTCTTTGGTTTCATCTTCTATTCGTATTGCACTTCTATTTCAAGTGCACTTATCTATCTTGGTTAGTTTCTTACACTTTATCTTGCCTTGACTTATCCTACCCCATACAAATCTCTTACGTTAGCCTTCCAACACTTGATTTTCCTCTTGTTGTCCTCTTGTGTATGATCATATTATGCATCTTTACTTTTTTTCTTGCACATGATCATGTTGTGCAACTTCACTTGGTTCCTATTTATTTGAAGTCTAGCAACCTCCTCACACCCAAAATTTAGGTGTCTATCCTTGGGCACTTTGGAAAGTGTAAGAGCTTGACTCACCTAGTTGGATTTATGCATGAAAGTGCTAGAGTAGTTCTTCCTTAAACATCCAAGGCCCTATAATATATCTCTTGTGCACTTGGGCTTTGTGCATCTTCCTCTTTAAGTCTAAAGAGTTTCACATTCCCACCACTTAGATGTCTAGCCTTAAGTTATTTAGAAAGTGCAAGGGATTGACTCACATGGTTGGATTTATGCATGAATATCCAAATAAATTTCTACTTGGGGGCTTGAAATCATGAGGATCTGATGCATAGTAGTCTAGTTCACTTCTCTTATCTAATGTTGGCAATCCTCACTCACTTAGAAATTAGGTGTCTATCCTAAGGCACTTAAAAAATTTAAGTGCTCAACTCACCCAAATAAAATTGTGAGTGAAGTGTCAGCATATTTTCTTGATAGGCTTTAAAGTGTCACTTCTTCACTCTTTACACTAGTACCTAAAGCATAAAACAAAATAAAATGGTTTAGCTTGCACCAAATGTTACTTTGGTCATATCAACTCAAACTGACTAGCAACCAAAAATTTGGTGTCCTCATGGTGAAAATGTCATCCTATTGCTGATATGGCTTCAACCTATTTCCATTGAAATTCCCAGGGAGCATTTCATCAATCAACATGCATAATTTGCATGTGCTTATCTCCAATATGTGGTGGATGATATAGGGGCCCATCCACTTTATCTACAATTTTCCTGAGTGCTTAAAATACTTAGAGTCATATAGCAAAATTAATTCTCCTTTTGCTAGCACCTTATTTTTTATGTGTTTGTCATGTTAGAGCTTCTAGCATACCTTTTCTATTTGTTGGATCCACTTTACTTAGGTGTACATCTCATCTAAGTGCTTTAAGTCCATCCTTACATTCAAATATTCTTAGTCATTTAACCAAATAATGCATGCAATGTGTAATGATGGTACCAAAAAATCCATCAATAGGATTACCACAGTGCCAAACACTAGTTGAAATGGTGTATCCTTGTTTAGGCACTTGTAGGTTGTCTGATATTCCCATAGTAATTTCAACACTTGATCATCCCAATCTTTGCAACCAATGTCACATATCTTTATGAGGCATGTTTGTTGTGTTTTATTAAATGCCTTAGCTATGTCATTTTCTTATAGATGATACGGGATTATTCTATGATGTGCCACCATATACTCAACCAATAAAATGTATATCATTTTATTGATAAAGTGAGTGCTATTATCACCAGTTAGACTAAATAGGCACCTTTATCAGCTTATTATGTTTTCTTAAATGAAGCACATGGTTGTGGTGGCTATGTAGTCTTTTATTGGTGTGTCCTTGACCCATTTGGTGAAATAATTTGGGGATACCAAAATATACCTTACACCTCTGCATCATGTTATGGGAGTTATCAATGTAATAAAATCAATGGCCCATTTCTCAAATGGTGCCTAGGCAAGAATGGGCATTAGAGGCATCTCATTCCAATGGTTAGGATTTCCTATGCACTAACATACATCACATGCCTTGGCATATTTCTTTGCATCTTAGAATAAGCTTGGCCATCAAAATCTTGGCTGGAGAACTTTTTATGTCATTATGTCTATAATGTAATGTCCTCTTGTTATGCCTTCATGCATTTATTACAAGATAGGGTATCTTTCATGATCCAAGACACATCAGCATAGCACTTCATCTCTACTTATCTTCTACAATTATCCACTGATGAGTTGAAAAGGGGTGGCATGAACTGCTAGTTATTTCTTCTCCTTATTATCATAATCTAAGGCATAACTCTAGATGTTAGAAAGGTAGTGATTTTTACCAAATCCTTAAGGATGTGATGGATTATGTATAGTTTCACATCTGGTATGTCTTCCTCAATATGCACTATTGCATCACCTGAATTGATGTAGGATAAATGGTTTAGCCCTAAGTTCCACTCTCTAGGCTTAACCACAACGGAGAATTAGAACTCTAGGAATAGAACTATCCATCTGCATATGTGCCCATGTAAAATAGTCTTGTTCATGAGGTACTTGAGTGCCTCATGATCAATGAAAAATATGAATGGGTTTACCAATAATTATTGTCTAAATTTTTGCAAGACATAGACCATGATGAGCAACTCATACTTTGTGGTTGTGTAATTCTACTCTGTCAAGGTCAACTTTTTCCTAGCAAAGGAGATGGGATGATCCATTTTGCCTTTGTTAGGATACACCAAGTTTGTGCCAATCACAAATCTAAAAGTATTGATATGTACATGAAAATTTGTTATCCAATTATGGAACTGTAAGATATGCAAGTTAGTTAATTTGATCTTTAGGGTTTTGAAGGTATCTTCTTATGCTTCACCTCAATAGAAAGGTCCATCCTTGTGTAAAATATCTTCTAATAGTGCCACAATATTTGCATAACTCCTTATAAATTTTTGTAATACCCACATTGGCCAAGAAAGGCATAAGCATATTTGTGTGTGGAAGGATTTTGAAACTGAGTGATGATGGCAATATTTGCTAGATCGATGAGCAAACCATCCTTACAGATGATGTACCCAAGTAGGGTTCCAAATGATCTTATGTAGATCCACTTTTTTAGGTTTAGGGATATATAAATCTACCTCTACCTCTCAAATATTAAATATAGGTTATCACAATGGTCCTTGATGAGGCCATACAGTTTCCAATCATCTAGATATACTTGGAGAAACCTATGGATGAAATATTTGAACACGGTGATCACCACTTTAGAGAATATGGCTAGTGCATTCTTGAGTTCAAAGGGCATCACATTGTAATCAAAACAACCCCATTCAGTCACAAAGGTTCTTTTGGGCTTGTCCTCCTCCTCAATCTAGACTTGGTGGTAGCCAAAGAACCCATTAGTGAAACTGTAGATTTTATAGCTTGTGATGCCTTCTAAGACTTTGTCAGTGAATTGAGTTAAGAAAGGGTCATTGGTGTATGTGGCATTCAACATTTTATAATCAACATAAATTTGAATATTCCCATCCTTATTTATGATTATTGGGCTAACCCACTTGGACTCTTACATAGGTTAAATGACCCCTACATCTAGCATAACATCAATCTCTATTTTCACCCTATCATAGAGGTTAAGATTCATCTCGTAGGGGTACTTTTTTACCAGTCTTGCATCATCAATTAGATTTATGCTCATATTCCTAAGGTATGGTTATATTCCCTTCATATCCTGATAAATCCCAGGGAGTAAATCTTGAAATTCCTTTAGTATGTCTATGATTCATGCCATCTCTATGTTAGACCAATAGTCACCTAAAGTAGCCATCTTTGGCTCTCCTTTTTCAATGATGTCCACTTTGATGGTCTTAAGTGGGGTATGGTATGGTTCATTCTTCTCCTACTATGAATCCTCAACTTGTTAAGTTCCCTCTATTATCTCCATGCAAAGATGAGTGGGGTCTTCTTTACTAAGAGCACTATCATCTACTTGGTGCATGAGATTTCTTTTGGTGGTCAACATTTTATAGTAACACTCCTTCCAAGTTTCATTATATTCCTCACTCAAATCAATTTTGAGAATTTTTTCCTCAAAGAAGGTTGGGAGTGCCAACCATTTTCTTTGAACATGTCTTTCAAGTGATCCTCGAGGATGGTGGTGTCTTTAAACATTGCCCTCTAAATTACTGACAAAGGCTTGACTAATACCAAGTTGTGTGAGGAAAAAGGAGAAGGTATGCACAAACTTCTCCTTAAGGGCCTCCCAAATGGTTATATCTCACTGTGTCTCATCAACCACATACCATTCTCATGCCCGTGTCTTCAAAGTCCTATAAAAGGCATGCACACATAAGTTCTTTAGGGCAGTCATGCTACAGTCAGTCCATGTCTATTCACATAAGTTCACATGAACCATAGGGTTAGATTCACCTGAGTACACTGAAACATCCAAATTCTCAATACTCCTCCCAAACCTAGTACACATGGTTGCCTTTACTTTTGGCCAAGTTGGCAAGTTAGACCTTTGTACTACCCACTAGTGCATGGTAGCATTCCTCAAGGTGTACATAAGTGCACCCATTCTATATATCTCTTTGGGGATGCATGATTTGAGGTTATTGGCATACCTTCACCTCAAATTTTGGGAGTGTCCTAAGCTTTCCTTTGCTCAGGAAGAGTACCCTTTTTCCTTTATTCTCCTAGTGTGGGACCTATCATTTTAGAGTGCAATCAATTTAGATCTATCTAGTCTTCATAGGCTTTGGCACCTTTGCACACACCAAGTGGTAAATATGACTAGTGGTCTCATATGCATCTTCAACCCATCAATCACAAGTGACATCAATGGTATCCAAGGCTAACTACCCCTTCCTCCCAAGAAATTACTCCTTGATCTAAAGGATGGAAATTATCTATGCCTTGCACTGTGATGTTATAAATATGGTTGATCTCATCCTCTAGATTAATGCTCTCCATATAGAATGGTCCTTGGTAACTTGAAATGGGGATCACTACCCTTTATTTTCCATTTTTGAAGGTCATGTATTGCTTCTTAAAGTACATATCTAAATTGTTGGCATAGCACCAAGGGCATCTTAGAAGTGTTAGGTAGTTATCCTATTCTTCTAACTTAATAACCTCCAAGTTAGCATGGAATTTGGTATCCATAATATCTACAATGTCACCCTATAAAATTTTAATCAATTGTGATTGGGTATTATTTTCCATGAAAAGTACATGGGGAGAAGGTCTCAAGGATGGCTTACCCATCTTCTCCCGTGCATTAGTGTTTAGGATATTGACCTCTACATCAGTGTTAATTAGCACCTCACAAATGGACCATCCATTGATAGTGGCATTTACTAGTAGCTCTTAGTCATAATCTATGTTCTAAGTATGCCTTACTCCATGTACCCATTTTATATGTAGTGTAGTAACTTTAATTACATGGGGCTCAATAACTTCACTTGGCATCTTCCCTACATTCTCTAAGAGTAAATTTTTTAGTAGGGGAAGTATCCTATCCATTTTTAGGAGGCATAGGATCTCTATTATCTCTTGTACTTCAACCTCTTGGCTATCTCACTTTATACATGAGGTGATAGCCTATGTTTCTAGATCTCTATCCAACTAGAGTTCTCCCTAAAAAAATTGTATTACGATCATAGCTTATTAAAGGATATCATTTTGACGTGCAAGGTTAGGGTAGGGTATATTTTATCTTAGATCATGTGATATGCTCAATGAAACATGGTTCACCATATTCTAGGTATAGCCCTTATGTTGGCACAGTTGGTGATTGAATGGTAAACCCAATCTATGTGGTTGCCTACACCTTATTCAATCTTGTGTATGTTGGTTGTGCCTTTGGATCCCATTTTGTATCTTTAGACTCACACCTTATCATATTTAAACCCTTTTTGGCACTCATTTTTCCTTTGGTTAGCTATTTGTACAAGTTAGGGTACTCTTCAACTACATGTAGTCTTAGATAATACCCACATGTTGGATGTGTCGAGTAGTCATGCTAATAGTACTCAATCAACCCACATTTATAGCATAATCATGATTGGAATCTTCCCCTACCATCTCCTCCACCTCTCCCTCTAACACCTCTTTTATTCCCATATCCAAATTCTATTAGTTATAACTCTCATTTCCCTAGTTTGCATGTCCTCCAATTGTTATAGTGGCCTATCATGTACCTCTCTCCATGTTCTATCACACTTCATCAATGACTTGATAGTCAGTTATGTTATGAGTGTAGGCATCACAAAACTTACATTAGATGGTTTTACTAACCTGACTAGCATGTTAAAATAAGGGGTAGTTACAAACATTATGCACCTCATGACAAACTTAATAGCTAAGAAGAAGTGTGTGCACATTCCTCTGAGGTAAGTTATTTTTATTATACCCCTCTATTTCATACTCAATATACCATAACCCACTTCAAGCATATTTATTTGAACTAGTAGTCATCTTCTATAGTTGGGAGGCCATAGATACAATTTATGCCTCCATGAATGGGCTAATGCCTATATTGGTACTCCTAACTACCTCAAAGCTGAGCTTGGTTTCAAGCACTTCCTAAGGGTTTCTAAATGTTTTAATGGATAACACCATTCTAAAAGCCACTAGTAGTCCTCCAATAAACCATTATGCATGCTAGGAGGGGTGAATTTCATAAGGGAGCTTAGAGAGGAGGGTTTTAAATCTTGAATCGTACAAGTGCATACTCTCTAACAATCCCTAGTTAATTTCTTTAAACATTGTGATGCTCTATTACTCAAACTCAGGTATATAAAATTCCTTTAGAAAGGCTCCTTTCAAGGTGTCATAATCAACCATAACCTAGTTAGGATTAAAATTCCTATACCAAGTATGGGCATGATCAATCAAGGTCACAAACTAAGTTGCCTTATAATTAGATTGAGTTATTCCCAAAGCATGCCATTATAACTCACACTTGAGCACATGCTTTGTAGCATTTTCCATACTTTGGTGCTCCGATAGGTGCATGACCATCTTGTAATAAATCTAGGGCTAGAGAATAGCTAGTGCTTAAGTCACTTATTCTCTTGGTACTTGTCTGGGCATTGGTCCTCCAAGGCCTCCATCCACTAAGCCAAAAACTAGTCTAGTGGTTATTATTGGCACCATAGAAGATGATGGCATCATACTACTGACTAGTGGCATATGGCCACTTCTTATAGGTTGAGTGACTGATATTGGCTAAACTAGGGTGTTTGCACTCACATTATGTCTAGTCAAGATAGAACCTCAAAGTCTAGAGGTATATTCACTTACCTTTTTGTATGGGATAACTAAGTCAATCATAAAGTTCTAGTCCAAATTTACAAAATGATCAAAGTCTATGTCAATAATGAGTTCAATTGTCAATCTTTTATTTTCCTTTAAGGAATTTGGTGCATGAGCTTGCATCATATTTTCAAATAGGGTAGGTACATCTAGTGCATCTACAATGGTTAGTTCTAAAGGGACCTTGAGCATTCACTCATCAGCTATGGAGCTTATTCTAAGGATTCAAGGGTTTTTTCCTCTAGGCATGATATCCATTCAAGAGATCCTTCCCCATGCCCTTCTCACTTATTATAGGTCATCTTGACACTTGTAGATTCCATATCTTCTATTAGTCTAGACCTCCTCTTATTTATAAGTCTATCTCTTGAGCTCTCAATTATGAATCTGCTCATCTCCTTCCATTTTTCCTCACCTACACATCCCCTTCTTCATATTTCACTACTCATATGCAAGAGGAATTTATCCTTCCATACTCATTTTTTTGAATCCATAATATACCATCATATTATTGAGTTTATTGTTGAGTTATTTCATAAATGCATCTCTAGGTTCATGTAAGAACTGATACTTTGCTTCTTTAGGATAGGAGTGCATCAATACCATGAACTCAAGAATTTATCTATGAACTAGATGGTGTTAGTGACAAAATGCAAAAAAATAAATTGACAAGAAATACACTAAGCTAACATCTTCATGCCTAGTTACTAAGGTGAGCTTAGTAACAAAAATAAATGACAAACACAACTAAAAAGTATAGAATAAAATAAAAGAATTCCTTCACCTTCCTTGGATGCTCTAAATGCCTTTATAGTAGTGGCTTGCTTGGTTGTGTACTCATGAAGTCTTCATCAAAGGAGGCTTGGTTATCTCCTTCTCTCCTTGGCACCTTTGGCTTGTGGCTTGGCTTGGCTTGGAATCAATTTGGCATGGTAACACTAATTGTAATGGCTTCTTGAAGATATATTTGCATTATAACTTTGCACCAAAATAGCTTAGAAATGATGTTCATGGCCTCTTTATTTATATATTTTTTCAAATGTCTAGAATCAACCTAAACTATCCATCTCACGATTGAGATGTGTGGCTAAGGATTAATCAAATTATTCAATCAAAATTGATAAATAGGCTCATCAATATTTGGGATAGAGAGCAATTAAGAGGCATGGAGGACTTTGATGAGGCATGGGAGGCATGAATCTTGATATTTGTGTCATTTATGGCCTAGGGATGTTTTCCCAAAAAATGAGGTCACCTGATGATGTAGATATTCAATATCTATTTCCAAAACAAATTATTCAATAAGTTTCCATGGAATTCTTGATGAGGCTCTAATTTGGTTTAATTAGCTCTTAAGCATGATTAAGCACTTTATGCACAAATTACTCAAATTGATCAAAATGCCTTGTTATTGGTCCAAAATTTGATTGGATTGGAATTGGAAGTTGATATTAGATTTGTTGGATCCATTATCTCATTTAGGATATTATCAATAGAAAATAACAAATGCATGTATCTTGTGTAAGAGATTTGATAGGAAAGAGTAATCCAAAGGACTTAGGTGCAGAATTGGCATTTTGACTTGAAATAATCTGATCAAAGTTAGTTGGCCCATAAATTACATTATCCCATTTAGGGATACCCTAGCCAAAATTGGCATTTGAATATGTCAGCTTCAAATATTTTAATGTGTTTTAGTGTTTTTAGGCCAAATTATGTACTTTAGGTGGAAATTGGTCAAAAGCCTTATTAGAGGTTATCGGTGGCCAATTTTAGGTGTCTAATGTGAACTAGGAATTTGACTCAAGAGAGGATGGTTAGAATCATGTTAGTTTCAAAATGAAAACAAAATGAAAGAAACATGATAACTTAGCATAACATCTATAGGCCTAGACACTAGGGAGAGCTTAGTTAATAAACATGAATAAAACACATAACTAAACTTCAAAATAAACCCTCTTTTACCTTCTTTGGATGCTCCAAAATGCTTTTTGTAGTGGCTTGCTTAGCTTGTGCTCATGAAGTCTTCATCAAAGGAGGCTTGGCTATCTCCTCATCTCCTTCGCACCTTATGGCGTCTCTGGCTTGGCTTGGCTTGGAATCAATTTGGCATGGTAACACTAATTATAATGGCTTCTTGAAGATATTTGTGCATTATAAATTTTCACTAAAATAGATTAGAAATGATGTGCATGGCCTCTCTATTTATAATTTTTTACAAATGTCTAGAATTAACCTGAACCATCCATCTCAGGATTGAGATGTGTGGCTAAGGATTAATCAAATTATGCAATTAAATTTGATAAATAGGCTCATCAATATTTAAGATAGTGGGGTAATTAAGAGGCATGGAGGGATTTAATGAGGCATGGGAGGCATGAATCCTAATATCCTAATATTTATGGCATTTATGGCCTAGGGATGTCTTCCCAAGTAATAAGGTCACCTGATGATGCAAATATTTAATATTCATTTCCAAAACAAAGTATTCAATAAGTATCTATGGAATTCTTGATTAGGCCCTAATTTGGTTTAATTATATCTTAAGCATGATTAATCATTTTGTGCACAAATTACTCAAATTGATCAAAATGCCTTGTTATTAGTCCAAAATTTGATTGGATTAGAATTAGAAGTCGATGTTAGATGCATTAGATCCATTATCCCATTTAGGATATTATCAATAGCAAATTAAAAAGGCATGCATCTTGTGTAAGAGATTTGATAGAAAAGAGCAATCTAGAGCACCTAGGTGCAAAATTGGCATTTTGACTCAAAATGATCTGATCAAAGTTAGCTGGCCCATAAATTGCATTACCCCATTTAGGGATACCCTGACCAAAATTGGCATTTGAATATGTCAGTTTCAAATATTTTAATGTGATTTAGTGTTTTTAGGCCATATTGTTCACTTTAGGTGGAAATTAGTCAAAACCCTAATTGGATATTATCAGTGACCAAATTTAGGTGTCTATAGTATCTATTCAACACCCCTTGCCACCATTTGTCCATGAATCTAGTCCAAGTAGTGTATAATTTATCGAGTCTCTCTAGGTGATCTTTCATCCACTTAAAGTACTATCTATAACTCTAGTTTATATGGGTCACATAAGCATCCAAATAGTAGTAAACTTACTCTAGTAGTTCACAAAAGAAAACCCCATACAAGGCATCATAAAAGTGGTTTTAGACCTACTTCCTTGTGTTTTACCCTCTATAAGTTAGATGCCTCAACACAAAACTATCTTCTGCTTGTTCCATCTAATGCTCAATGTTCTCAAGGGAGAGTTAGAACATTGTGTTGGTACACCATTAAAGTAATAAAATTCAATGAGTCCTAGAAATAGAACCAAAATGTTGTATAAAAGTATCCTTTTATGGTCATAGACCTAGTCACATGCTTACCTAGTTATCTAGGTCAATTTTCAGTTTGTTTCAATGGGGTGTAGGCCTTAACTAGTCATATGGAACTCATTTATGCTATCATCAATATACATAAGGTTTCAGCTTTATGTTCTCACTTGAAGTACAATAAAGAAGGGACTTGGGTTTATTTTGGGCTAGTTGTGCCATGGCATAAATCTATTCTTCAGGGGCTTAAGTTAGTATGATGATGTTGTGCATTCATGGGTGTAAGCCTTGGGTCTCATGGGTTCAATGGCATTCAAGAACTTAAGGGCCAAATAGGTTTTAGGTTAAGGGTCTTACACATGGTATTATGCTTAGGCATGGGTATCATTCAGGGTGTAACGTCACAACCACCCTTAGACATTTTCTGTCATGGGAGTAAGATTCATTACTAGTTACATGCCCACCATGAATGAGCTAGGTTATAAACTTATGAAAAATCAACCACACATTCAATATAATAAATCATGTAATCAATAAACATTCAAATACTTAAAATATTTAATCTATTAACCATTTACACAAAGAATTCTTCATTAACTACATTAAACAAACATACATGCATAGTTCATATAAACTAAATGTTCAACATAAACTGCTAAGGCCAAAGCTCATAGGTGAGTTTGGGCATTACAAAGGGGAGCATAAAATAGCATCTTGATTTAAATCCTATTGCTAAAAGCAACTATCCAACATCATTTCACTAGAGCTTCTCTACTTAGGTCGTTCTCACTTCTTCAACTAAACTTGTCTTCCTTTTATAGGCTTTGGAACATCATAGGATCATGGGGAATGGATCACACCAATTGTTAATATAACACTAAAATTACACATCCTAACACCTCCACAACACTTTTGTTTAATGGTTTGTCATTTTCTCATGTTTCCACTTCCCTATGTTGTTTGATTCAAAAAGGAGTTGCTTATCTTTAATGGCTGATCACTATCTTATATGCCCACTTCCTAATAATGATTGATTCAAAATGAATTTTTTATCCACTAGATAGTTGGCACTTCTATAAGATAAAATATCAATCATCCTCCATGATTGCCTCATGCCTAGGTGTTTATTGAGTTGGTATGGATCCACTACTTAGCATGAAACAGGGCCCAACAAGTTATGCATAGCTAAATTTTGAAAGAGTGGTGATAAGGTCTCCTTAATTCTCCCAAAATACAAGAAGTGTTTGGAGGTTAAAATTTCATGGTCCTTGAGCTAAAATGTTAGTTAAGTATAAATAGATTGACATCAATCAGGAGAATCAACACCGATTATGGGAGAATCGGCAATGATTCACCCTTTTTAGTATCAAATAGTTTAATCCATGTTTGGTTTGTTCTAAATATAGGAAATATTAATATTTTATGCATGAGGTTGTTAATTATGGGATTATGTGTGGGTAATTATGTTAAAGGGTTAAGATTTCCTAGGTTATAAATATATTTAGGTGGTTGAGGAGGTAAAATGGTAATTTGTAAAAATAAATTAGCTAGTGGCTGATGTTGAATATATTAAACTTTAGGATAGGGATATTTAAGATAATAAAATAATAATAATGGACCTTTGACACTAAATAAATCATATATAACATACAAAATTATAGTGTCTACACCCATGAGGGATACCAAGGAGGTAACAAGCTTTAAACCCTACGTCCTCTGACCAGTATACTAGATGCATACAAAGGAGTGGAAATCACTACCAAAGAATTTGTAACCATGGGGAATATTCTTTTTAGGTGTCTAAAAATCTCCTAGTAGTGAGATTAATTTTTGAGGCCTAAAACCCAATTTTGACCCATCTTGAGCTCAAGAAACACTAGGAATAATACTCAAAGAGCAACTTTAGACACTCACACCATATCTCAAACATTACATGGGAACCTGAGCCATTTGGTATAGGTAAAGAGGTCATTCAGTAAAGTTTTCCAAGTTTAATGAGGTCAATTTATGTTTTTTTCTTTATGAATGACTGTTAAGACCCCAAATAGGTCTTAAACCTTTCTAAAACCTTGATGGTGACTAGTCAAGTAAAAAAGACTTTAAAAGCACATATAATGCTATAGTTTTCTCATAAAATCTCTTGTATTTTTTTGGACTCCAATTAGGTTATACACAGGTACTTTCATGCTAATTTCACTATTATAACTCCAACTCACACCCTTGGGAGAAGTTATTCAAGCTTCCCTTGATTGAACCATAAAATGGGAGCAACCTCGCACTGTGGGTATCCCATGATGGGACTGCGCCTCTAGAGGAGGATGACTTCCTCTTTGATTCTCACCTAAACTAAAGATAATACTAGTGATTTATGGTAAAAGGGTTAGAAATAGATAAGGGCTCCTAAGAAAGTTAACAAGGTGATGCACCAAAATTATAGATAGATCCTCTCTGCTTGACTCGAATAACACTAATGAAACAATTAAATGATCAGGTTTAGACCATAAATATTTGTTCACATATCCATGTTGAGGCTCACCAAATGGTCTATGTTGAGGGAAATGATGGAGATTTCTAAAGTAAGATACTAATCAATCATAGTATCCACATGCAAGCTTTGATCAAAAGATGTAAAACACTAAACACGATGTGCATGAACAAATGAACTAGTAACTAGGTGAGATCACAATTTGATGAGGGAAAAGTTTCTACCACATGTGAAATCTAGACATATACACATTATACTAGAATAGTGAAATCAAAACATTACCTTTTATTGCTTCAAGAGGTTATAAATTCCATCTTGGTAGAGTCTAGTCTAACCAAGAGAGGGAACTGAGAGAAATATAGATAGAGCTCTAATGATCTATCTAAAAAGTGAGAGATATCTATTTTTATCTTGAAGACCTCTTTTTATAGTATAAAAGAGAGAGAGAAGTTAGGAATCTTGTTGTTCTTGCACTGTTAGTTTTTGAGATGTTCTATCATGCTTTTGGTCCAATCAAAACAAGTCATTATGAATGAGATTTTCATAATTTGCTCAGATAGCCTCTAGATCATTATATTTTTATTAAATTACACTAGAAGACAAGAGTTTTCCAAAGGTGGTGAGTCATGGTTTGGCTAGAAGTGAATGCTCCAACCACTTTCAAAATTCTTAAGCTTTGATATTTTGATCTGTCACTAGATCCCATTATGAGGGTAAGATCTTCAGGGCTTTGAACTGCTATGGACATCTCATGTTTGTTCTGAATAGTGGTTTGTCGAGGCATGAATTAAAATGATATTTTCACACCTTCTCTATGCCTTGCATCTTGAATCAAATTAACTATAGAGGAAAACAAATCTAAGGATATTAGTTTCCCTATAGATATAACACCTTATCTAATAAGCGATCCCATCTAATTTTATATCGAGCTCTACTTCTTTCACATATTTTTATAACTTGGGTTAAGCTCAAGTTTGGGTTCTCCTATTTTTTGAGTTGGGCTTATCCTGCTTGATCACCTTTTATTAAATTATCCCAGCTCATTCTTGTGTTAGCTATTAATGATTTGGCTTGATCCCTTTAACACCTTGACCAATGCATGTCATCAAACCCTGAGATCTAGTTAAATTCAGATCATAGATATTTGGCACCCATCACCTTGAGCTCAACCTCTTATTAGTCTTCAAGATATTCTAAACATTTTAATTTCTCCAAGTTCTCATGGCCTTTACACTTGTCAATTGCGCACTCTTACTCAGGTCTTCACCAAAGATTTTTGAACCCTAATGACTAGTTTATGGAGCTTAATCTTGGCATTTGTGTGAATATAATTTGACATCCATGAGAACACTTTTGACATCCCATATTCCATCAAATTTAAACTCATATGGATCTTTACCTGGGTATAAAGTTGACACTTCAACAGATGTCTTTTATATTTTGGCCAAATTTGCAAACATGTATCCTAAAGCACAGAACTCATGAAGATACCAAACTTTTAGAAGATGGTTTTAATTCCATAATGATCAAACCCAATTGATTTACTAGCCTTGATAGCTTCCTGAGTGAAGATATCAAATACACAAGTTAGCTGGTCCACTTGACCCTGACTGAAAAATGGTCAAGTATGTAGATTTGGCCATTTTAGTCTATAGACCCAACTTTGAAGATGCATATCTTCCATCTTGAATCATCATGTGAGCTAAAAATTGGTGTGAATGGTCTTTGCATAAGAATAAATGAACCCATAAGACTAGTTTTTCTTGACTTATCCATACACATGAAATCTAGTAGTATTGAAATAGTTATTTATCTTTTCTTGCTACTGGAGCCAAATGTTTGGACAAAATCTAGATGGATTAAGTAAATCAGATGAGTTTCACATGCTCCCTAGTTTGTCCTGATCATTCCATAAGGTCTTCTATAATTTTTGAGTGTTTTAAAGGCTTGTGAGCTTTATGACCTCTTTGTTTTGTCCATAACATCTAGATTTCATCTAAATGATCTAAATTAATTGCTCAATCAAGAACTCTAAATCAATATGATTTATCAAGTGGGAAAAACTTGGTATGTGGACCAAATATGGCCAACACTATTGGTGACACATAAGGAAGCATGCCTGGTATGCTTGAGAACCCAATCCATTTGCTAGTCTGATCTATTGGGCATGGAGTCACCTCTTTACAACTAAGTTGGTCTAGAACCCCTCTTAAAATAGAAGGATAAAAGGAAACAAACAAATAAACTAACATACTAAACAAATTTTCACCAAAGCACTTAGATAAAATCATGAAATCTAACCTATCTTGAACTAACCAAACAAAATGAAACTATAGAAAACCATTAACTGGTTGTACAAAGTAGCTACCTTTTCTCAATATTACATTATGCTTTACATGTTTGAGGGATACTAAAAAAATATAGAGAAGTACTATATTTTCAATAAATTGATGGTATGCATCTACTAGAATAAGAACAAAAATGAACTCACCCTTTCATTTTGATTGCTTAGACATGCAAGCCTCATGGAGTGAATGAGCAAGCTGATCTTATTCTTGTTGAAGCTCAAACTTTTGCTCTAATTCGATAATAACCTATGATGGCTCTCTTTAGCATCTTCTAACTGAGATAAGTACCTGATAGGGTATCCTCTTGTCAATATAAACATTTATCGATCAAATTTTACCTCGCTTTTGTGTTTTTCATTTCATCGTCCTGATCCCTAAGCATAATCAGATCATAGTTTTTATAAATCACATGTCTATGTGGAAATTTTTACTAGTCCCCAAAATTCTCCATCTCAAAAGGTGATGGTTCTTCCATCTATGTCTCTTGAGCACTCAAGATGTCTTCCTCATCAAACTCACTCATAATTTTGGCTTGAGGATTGCCTTCACTGAGATCTAGCTTGTCAATATTGAAGCCATGCCAACAAGGTTGGTCTAAACCTAGTTCTCCCTCTTCCAAAATAAATGGGTTGCTTATTATGATTTACTCATCATAGATACTTATGATATCTTCTTCAAGTTCACCTATGACTACAATATTCTCCTCTATATGTTATATAATAGGCTTTCAACCCAAAAAGGAGATGGTGGGAGGGTGAAGAAATCCTCTTTGCTCATTGCTTATGAGAGTGTCCTTATAGCTCAAGGATTTGAAGGATCCTTTCAATGGCCCTTGAGGGAAGGAGAGAGAGTCTCTAAAATCTTGAAAACCAAGCTCACTGAGCTGGGTTATAGTTTTTTTATTCATTCCTTGCATGATTAACTCTTCTTCTATCAGAACTAGTTTGATTCTTGGTGAAGATGAGACTTGACAAGGTGGACTAGGGGGCTATTTTGGGATCTTAAAGAGTTGGGCTTGAGGCTATACATAAGGCTAATTCAAGTGGACCTACTATATTTTTAATTATATCAATATACCACCTATTTCTTGAATTAAACTCCCTATTATTACCACATCTTCATTCACACAGGTTGTCTATTGTTCACCTTCAAATGCAGACTACCCATATTTGATCGACTAGAAAGCACTCCTTGACTTTTGTAGAACATGGGTAGGGATGACTAGAGAAAACTCTAAACCCTTACCAATCTCCTTTATTAACCCCATATAGGTTGATAATGCGTGTTTGACTCCTGATAGGGATGTAAAAGGATAACCCTAGTTTTGACAAGGGGTAAGAAGGGGGTGAAGGCCATGATAAGGCTGGTAAGAATTCTAAGGGCTACTTGGAGGGAACATATAAACATTATCCATCTAATAATATGGATACTAAGGCATGTAATAAACATATTGATTAGAATATGGCTAATTGTACAAATTGGATAATGATTATTAGGCACTTGGACTGCTCAAACTTGATGAGAGATGCTCAAAGTTGCCATTGGTGTTTATTAAATGCCTAAAAAGGCTATTATGTATAAGAATAAAACCAAAAATAAATATTTTTCTTTAGTCTTTTGTCCCATCAATCATGCCAAAAACTATTATGGCTTCAACTTGCACCCTTGGGAGAAGTTCTTTGGGCTTCCCTTGATTGAGACATAAAATGGGAATAACCCTAGGTTGTGGGTATCTTGTGATGTGGCTAAACCTCCAAAGTAGGCTGACTTCCTATTTGATTCTCACCTAAAATAAATCTAATCCTAGTGCTTCATGATAAAATGGTTAGAAAGAGATAATGACTCCTAAAAAAGTTAACAAGGTGATACACCAAAATTATAGGTCGATCCTCTCTACTTGACTCAAAGAACACTAATGGAAAAAGTAAATGATTGGATTTAGACTTCAACTATCTATTCAAATATCCATGTGGAGGCTCACCAAATAGTCTCTAGGCTAAGGTAAATGAAGGCGAGTTCTAAATTAAGACACTAACTAGTCATAGTATCCACATGTGGGCTTTGATCAAAAGATGCAGAATACTAAACATGATGTGCATGAACAGATGAACTAGTAACTAGGTGAGATCATAATTTGATGAGGAAGAATTTTATACCACATGCACAAATTGGACATATACACACTATACCAAAATAATGAAATCAAAACACAACCTTATATTACTTTAAGAGGTTACAAATTTTGTCTTAGCAGATTCTGGTCTAACCAAGAGAGGGAACTGAGAGAAATATAGAGAGAGATCTAATGATCTATCTAAAAAGTGAGAGATGTCTATTTTTGGCCCCAATACATCTATTTATAGTATGAGAGAGAGAGAGAGAGAGAGAGATAGAAGTTAGGAATCTTGATTTTTTTGTGTTGTCAAATTTTGAGATAATCTATCATGCTTTTGGTCTAATCAAAATGAGTCATTATGAGTGATATTTTCATAATTTGCTCAAATAGCCTCTATATCATTCTATTTTTATAGAACTACACTATAAAACAAGATTTTTCCAAAGGTGGTGAGTCATGATCTGGCCAAAAGTGAATGCTCCAACCACATTCCAAATTCCCAAGCTTTAATCGTTTGATCTTCCACTAGATCCCATTATGAGGGTAAGATATTTAGGTCTTTGAACTACTAGGGATACATCATATCTATTCTAAATGGTGGCTTGTCAAGGCATGACTTGAAATTATCTTTTCACACCTGCTTTGTGCCTTGGATCTTGAACTAAATTAACTATAGAATAAAACCAATCTAAGGATATTGGTTTCCCTATAGATATAACACCTTATCCAATAATCAATCCCATCTAAGTCTATATCTATCTCTACTTCTTTCAATTATTTTTTCCAACTTGGTTCACACTCAAGTTTGGGTTCTCTTATTTGTTGAGTCAGGCTTGTCCTTCTTGATCAACTTTTTTTGAATTATTTTAGCTCATTCTTTTGTTAGTTGTTGGTGATCTAAATTGATTCTTTTGACACCTCGACCATTGCATGTCATCAAATCATGAGATCTAGTTAAACATGGATTATATATTTTTAGAACCCATCACCTCAAGCTCATCTTCTTATTATTCTTTAGGATCTACTGATCATTTGACTTTCTCCAAGTTTTTATGGTCTTAACACTTAGCGACCACATGCTCTTCCTCAGGTCTCTACCAAATATTTTTGAACCCTAATAGATATTTTATATATCTTAATGATGACATTCACATGAATTTCATTTGAAATCTATGCAAACAATTTTGATGTCCTACAGATCATCAAATTTAAAATCATATGGATCTTTACCTAGGTATAAATTTGACACTTGCACAGGCATCTTTCATATTTTAGCCAACTTTAAAAACTTGTATCTTAAAGCATAGAACTCAAAAAGGCACCAAAATTTTAGGAGATGGCTTTAATTCCATAAAGAGCAAACCCATTTGATATGCTAGTCTAGAAAGCTTCTTGAGTCAAGATATCAAATGCATAAGTTGGCTGGTCTACTCGATCCTAACTCAAAAATGGCCAAGTATGTAGATTTGGTCACTTTAGTATGTGGATCAAACTTTAAATATGCATATCTTCCATCGTACATCATCGTGTGAGCTACAAATTGGCATGAATGGTCTTTGTGTAAGAATGAATGAACCCATAAGAGTGATTTTCCTTGACTTCTCCATACGCATGAAATCCAAAAATATTAAAATAGCCATTTATTGTTTTTTGCTACTAGGGCCAAATGTTTAGACAAAATCTAGATAAAGTGATTGGAATAGATCAGTTCTATTTGCTCCCTAGTTTTTCCTAATCATTCCATAAGGTTTAATGTAATGTTGCAGTGTTTTAAAGGCTTATGAGTTCATGACCTCTTTACTCCACTCACACCATTCAGAGCTTGTCTAAGTGATCTTAATTAATTTATCAATCAATAACTCTACATTGGTTTGATTTATAAAATGAGCATGGATTGGTATGTGGGATAAATATGGTTAGTAGTCATCTGTATAGACTATCATAACGCCTTATTTTACATGATTTTTGGTGTTTTATAGGTGTTTTGAGAAGGGGAAAACTTCTCAATCATTGGATTATGTCATTTTATATGTGTCATAACTATTAAAGTTTAAAAAAAATCACAATATATTATGGAGGTGTTCAAACAAGGCTTATTTTCCAAGGTAATCTTAAATAGGCTCAAAATGAGTCTAGGTGGCAAAGTGATTTCTTGGTTTACATACTTCCACAAAGTCTCAAGAACCCAAAATTGACATGGAGGTTGGTGATAGCCTAGGGAAATTGAATAACATTATTTTTGTTGATTTAAAACATGTGGCAGAAGTCTAGAGCAAGAAAATAGGGTTTTAGGTAATAAATTCTAATTAAGGCATAATTGAGAAGAGAGAAAGGTAGAAAAGATGGAATTTCACTCAAAGTCAAACTATGAAATTTGAAATTTATCTATAAGGCCATATGGGTCCTATAATATGCCCTTGTATTTTTAGTACCCTTTATGGTTTTTCCTACACAAGAAGGTTTATAGGTTTTTAAGGCTACAATGGAAATATGCCTAATGAAGGTTTGAGGAGCAAAATGAGTTCTTGGGAGTTTTTCTAAGGACCAAAATGGTTTGTTTCAGGATTTATAACATATTTGAATATCATTTATGTAAATAGGATTACTTGAAGAATATGAACTTGAGTTTTAGGCCACTTGGACCAAGCTAGGAATGGGAAATGAAGAGTCTCAAGACACCTATGCACATGGATGATGAAATGTTAGATCAAAAGAGTTTATTAAAGCATGGAATGTGTTCAATTATTTTTTTTAGATTATTTCATGGTGAATTCATGATTATAAATCCCATTTGTCACTCTTTTTTTACAAATAAGGATAGTTTTCAAGAAGTTAGTCAAGGTGTCAAGCCAAGTTGTAACCCCTACACCACTTAGAAGGTTGTGACTCCTTCAAGAGTGAGACACATGCCCTTGGAGGTCTATTTTGACTATCTCATAACTCCCTTTCTTTTTTTAACTCACATGGATACTTGTCAATCTTTTTCTACTACTCCCCTCTCTCTCTCTTCACACTTCTCTATATAAGAAGCCACTTTTGGATTTCTAAAAGAATCCACATATGGTATGGTAAATCCCTATTAGTTTAAATATGGATGTTTACCTTTGAATAAAATATTTCAAATTGATTTTTAATTCTAAATCTTCTTTTCTAAGTGTGTGAAGTAGTGAATGCTTGAATAATAAGTGATAATCATCTATCCTTGTGTTTACCTTACTCTTTCATGTTTTGTGAAATTATTTTTCTCTCTCATTGGTCACATGAAGTGTAGCTAGTGTTTCTCATAAGAAATATTAATAGTGTCTACAATCAAATTAATATTACTAGTGTCTAGAGTCATACCTCTTATTCATCCACCTTGAGAAGTGCATTGCATATCACCTTCATGTTTGAAATACTTCTGTTAAAAACCTTTGATGTCAAAGTCAATTTTATGAATCATCTTTCATAGTGCAAGTAGATGGTGTTCTTGTGGATATTGAATTGGTGTGTCACCTCATTATATTAGGTTTATTTCATCTTCTCTCTATCCTTTTTCAACCCCAAATAGGTCAATATCATAGGTGATGAGCTTAATAGACATATCAAAGGAGCTAGCCCTTCAATCTATAGGTTACTCATGCTATAGGCAAGCTACAAGTATATGGGTAATTGCATGTTCCAATAAATCTGGAGGAGGCTTGAACTACATCTATAAGGGTGAAAAATAGAATGACAATAGTTATGACATACCCATTGGGATAATTATCCTAAACACTTCTTGTCAAGGTGAATGTTAGATATGATAAGACAACAATTGCATAAGTGTTCCTCATTTAGAATTTGGCAACTCCACTGAAGGTAATATCTAGTTGCAAACCAAGTTTTCATTATTTTCATGCTTCATGGTCTTTACTAGGTTAGCTTCTAGTATAAGTAATCAACCTAAAAATCCACTCCCTCATCTTTAAATCTCTCTTGAAGATTCATACCTTGAGCCTTTCTTGACACTTCAGAATCCTAAAAAAGAGCTTGAAGAGAAGTAAGGTTTTAAAATTCAAGAAGATCAAGAAATTGAGGAATAATTTAAAGTTAACATGGATAGGAAACATGCATTTCCATCTTTCAATACTGAAAATCACATAAATCTTGCTATCTATGACAATATCCTTCCCAATGCCACTAAGAGTGTTCCTTCTTGTTAGGATTGTGGAGCTAAAAGCTTCACTGATGCAGACACGGAGGAGGTTGTAGGAGAGTTGCTAAGTGTCAGAAGTGTTTGGCGTTGGTCTGGCCAACCGGCGTCGGCAGGGTAAGACAGGAAGGCAACTGACGTCGGTCATAGATCGGCCGGCGTCGGCGACCGCCAGGCGGACAGGGACCGACGTCGGTCGCCTGTGTGGTTCGACTGCGAGCTAATTACGGGCAGTTAGCTAACGAACCAAGTGTTTGCATGAAGAGAGCTATTTTTAGACTGAGAGCTGCGGATCTAATTATTGTAATTAGATGTCTAATTATTGTTTGGATGAGATCTATATAATAGACTCATGGTTGTATTGGAAAAGTGTGCTAGGGAGTAAGAGAGCATAATTATAAGCTCCTTCTGTGTGTGAGGTAGAGCAATGGTGCGTTCCTCCTAGTGCCTCAGTACCAGGTGTGTTGGTGCTGGATTGGAGAGCCAGCTGGGTTCTTCAGGAGTGTAGGATCTTGGTCACAGTTGTATGGCCTATATAGGAGATCTACATGGTAAGTAAGATCGTTGATCTGCAGGTGTATGTGTGTGCAAGGTCGAGGTTCACAGGTGAGCAGAACCGTTGTTTGATTTGCAGGTGTGCAAGGTCATATAGACAGCAACACAACAGGGAGCAGTATCAGGCAGGATCTACTTGGAGTACAGGTGTGTACTCAGATAGAGCAAGAGGAAGGCAAGGGAGTTCCTTCCATAAGTATGGTCTGTTGAATTACAGGTTGTTGCAGATTCATGGGAGATCTACTTGAAGTACCTTGAGTACTTGTGGAGCACGTGGAGTGCTTGTGGAGTGCGTGGAGCACTTGTGTTGTGCGTGGAGCACGGGAGGTGAACACCAACTCTGTATTTTGAGTTGGGTGTTGGGACCTGTGAGAGGGAGAGCTTTGGGGAGGAGAATTACTGTTCACTTGAGGTGTGGGAAACCTCTGTAAGGTGGTGGAGAAGAAGTGGCATCTTCTTTATTGTATTCTTTTCTGTATAAAGTGTTAATACAAGTTGTGTATTGTCTCTCATATCATGTGTTATTCTGAATTCTAGTTACTTGGTGAATCTGGTTAATTTCTGCATATTAAGTTGCTTGGTTTGGTAATCAAATTGTGTGCTTCCGGTTTATCTCCCAACAAGTGGTATCAGAGCAAGGTTGTTGGCTCATAGCTTGATACCAACAAGTGGTATCAGAGCTAAGGTTGGAGGAAGCAGGTTTTGTGTTTGGTTACAGGTCACTCTTAGGGGTTTCCGATCGAGTGGGAGTAGAGCAACAGCAGATCAAAGTAAGCTAAGAATGGAGGAGTTGAAAAGCACAGATGGTTACTCACGGTCCTATGGAAAGAAAGAGCAGGTAAAAGATTATTGTTGGTTGGTAGCAGATCAGCATGAAGAAACTGAAGATATAGATGTAGCAGGTGTTGTTGCACAGGATGTGTTTGCAGGTTTCTTGGATAAAGTTGAATCTTGGATAAAAGATTCGGTTGCCTCTTTCCATGCAGTTCCAGGTAGAGGAGCTGGTGAGCCTTGCCAAAGAATTGGCAAAGGGGAAGTGAAGTTGAAATTGCAGGCGGCCAACACACAGGTGTTGATGAAGGTCATGCAGGTCCCAGGTTTGGAGATATGGCTAATTTCTTTAGAAAGATTGGGTGATGAGAGATGCACAAGAACTCTCACAGCGGATGCACTTGAATTAGCTGGTGGTAAGAAAACAGGTATCCTTTATCTACTTGTTTATATTACTGATTCTTCTTTTGTTGTGGAGACGTGGCTTTGTAGGCTTGGTCACATGAGCAGGAAGGAGATGCATGTTCTTAAGCGGAAGACAGACATATTTGACAGGCTTAAGAACTGGAAAGCCTTGGTGTTTATGGAGGAGATGGCGGACAGAACCCAGTGGATGTGGCTGGATACTTCTGAGCAGGGTAGTTTGGACATGGGTTTTGATTCAAAGAAGCTCGCGGGTAAAAATTCATCACTCACAGGCGAACACAGGTATCGATGTCGGTCAGAAGGAACCGGCATCGAACAGACAGATGCCGATGTCGATCATGTGCAGACCGAAGCCGGCAATGTCGGGCAGGGTAAGACCGATGTCGGTAATGAGACCGACGTCGGCAGTATGTAAGACCGATGTTGGTTAACAGGACCGACGTCGGCAGCAGGGACACCAGCGCTGGCAGGTTGGTAGTCAGGTACAGATGCATGGAACTGACGTCGGTCAGATGCAGACTGTGGAGTGACCGAGGTCGGTCACTGTAAACAAATTTTGGGTGGACAGCATGTTGTCAAGGAGTCTCAAACACCCATACGGAGGACTGAAGGCGTAAGTAGGCCCTCAAATTCGTTGTTCCTCTTCTTTATACATGTTGCTGATTGTAGAGTAGGAAGGATCCAGGAAACAGGTGTGAGCTTGGCATGGATGAGGATGTGATTCCTTGGAGGAGAACCAAACAGGTGTGTTTTGGTAGGGTTGCCAGCAGGTATGAAAGCACAGAGACGAATGGATACCTTAGTAGAAGAATAGAGAGAACGAATACGTGAGACGAAAGATCAGGTATATGGTCTTGTGGAGCTGCAGGACAGTGGTATAGGTTTTTTGATAGGTGGAGGACGAAGCATGGCTTCAGTCAATGTCAGGGTAACTACTGTGGTTTGTCTTACCAGGGGGATGATGAGTCGCGACATCATTCTGTTGCTGTATGTGGATGGTATATTTGCTAGCAGGGTTAGTACATACAGGTTTCACTGAGCTAAGGGTAAGATTAGTTCAGTGGCATGTCATGAGGAGTTTAGAGCAGCAGAATTCTTTGACATGGGAGGCATGGAGATCACAGGTTGATTTTGTCTCGAGTGGGAGCTGATGTGAATCAGGTGTTGGCGAGGTTCAGGATGCAGAACCGGAGCACACTAAGGGCTGGATAGGTATAGTGTCTGAAATCACATGAGGTCTGGTATAGACCTGAGTATTCCCATGCAGTGGGAGCTGTCAGAGAGTTAGGAGCCAATTCGGGGAAGTGGGTTCTCAGGTTTTCTGAGAGGGACCGGCAGCAGGTGTTGCTATTGCAGGGTTAGGACTTCACTACATGTATTTGTAGGTTCGGATGTGGCAGGGTACTTGGATGATAGGTGGTACACCACGGGATGTGTGGTGGGTTGTCTTCAGGTGAGAGCTTGAAGAGGGATACAAACTAGGAAATAGATTAGACGGAGTACAGGTACAGGTACAGTGTAGCTGTTTATCTCCAAGTGGGAGATTTTTAGGATTGTGGAGCTAAAAGCTTCTCTGATGCAGACACGGAGGAGGTTGCAGGAGAGTTGCTAAGTGTCAGAAGTGTTTGGCGTTGGTCTGGCCAACCGGCGTCGGCAGGGTAAGACAGGAAGGCAACCGACGTCGGTCATAGATCGGTCGGCGTCAGCGACCGCCAGGCGGACAGGGACCAACGTCGGTCGCCTGTGTGGTTCGACTGTGAGCTAATTACAGGTAGTTAGCTAATGAACCAAGTGTTTGCATGAAGAGAGCTATTTTTAGACTGAGAGCTGCGGATCTAATTATTGTAATTAGATGTCTAATTATTGTTTGGATGAGATCTATATAATAGACTCATGGTTGTATTGGAAAAGTGTGCTAGGGAGTAAGAGAGCATAATTATAAGCTCCTTCTGTGTGTGAGGTAGAGCAATGGTGCGTTCCTCCTAGTGCCTCAGTACCAGGTGTGTTGGTGCTGGATTGGAGAGCCAGCTGGGTTCTTCAGGAGTGTAGGATCTTGGTCACAGTTGTATGGCCTATATAGGAGATCTACATGGTAAGTAAGATCGTTGATCTACAGGTGTATGTGTGTGCAAGGTCGAGGTTCACAGGTGAGCAGAACCGTTGTTTGATTTGCAGGTGTGCAAGGTCATATAGACAGCAACACAACAGGGAGCAGTATCAGGCAGGATCTACTTGGAGTATAGGTGTGTACTCGGATAGAGCAAGAGGAAGGCAAGGGAGTTCCTTCCATAAGTATGGTCTGTTGAATCGCAGGTTGTTGCAGATTCATGGGAGATCTACTTGAAGTACCTTGAGTACTTGTGGAGCACGTGGAGTGCTTGTGGAGTGCGTGGAGCACTTGTGTTGTGCGTGGAGCACGGGAGGTGAACACCAACTCTGTATTTTGAGTTGGGTGTTGGGACCTGTGAGAGGGAGAGCTTTGGGGAGGAGAATTACTGTTCACTTGAGGTGTGGGAAACCTCTGTAAGGTGGTGGAGAAGAAGTGGCATCTTCTTTATTGTATTCTTTTCTGTATAAAGTGTTAATACAAGTTGTGTATTGTCTCTCATATCATGTGTTATTCTGAATTCTAGTTACTTGGTGAATCTGGTTAATTTCCGCATATTAAGTTGCTTGGTTTGGTAATCAAATTGTGTGCTTCCGGTTTATCTCCCAACACTTCTTTCAATGGGGAATTTCCTATCACCCCAAGTGAGCATATTAGAGACATTTATAAATTTTAAAATTTTCATAATATCATTGAGATTAATATAGAAATCATATGCTTTTCCATGTATCTTAGGTCTTGATTGATATAGAACCTTGCTCAGAGGATGCATTAATACATAAGATGAATTTGGAAAGTTACTAACTCAAATATTTAAGGACAAGAGTGATCATACACCACTGATCCATTAGTTGAATGTAATTCAAAGAGGTCCTAAGGACTCCATGCATAATTTCAATGAAATTTTTCAAAGTACATGGAATAGGCTACCACCTTTCATGAGACCCCATGTAAGTTTTATTTTCCTAATGTATCTAAGAGTTATTGGGACTAATATAGCTATCATGTTGCAGTCCCATTGGAGGATACACTTTGCCTAATGCCTATGATGTGGCTATTATATTTGAGAATAGTTTGATTCAAGCTAGTAATCTCCCTTCAAAATTATTAATGACTAACATGCCTCCCACTTTTCCAAGTCTTGCTCCATTTCTAAATCCAAGTAATAAGTCTAAAGCTACTCCAAAGAAATCAGATGATGTCATTGATTAGAAAGTAAAGTGTAAGGCCATAGAATCTCAAATTAGGCAACCAAATCAATAATTTTGATCTCATCAAAACCCCTAATATTACCCTCCACAATAAAATATATTTCCACCTTAGCATAATGATCAAGGAAGGAGACAAGGTCAACCTAATTTCAATAGGCCACCTAATATATATGATCCAAATTTTGCTCCTACCACAAGATCCATTGTTCCAGTACATAACAACATAGCTCAAGTTGAAGAATGGAAGCCTCAAGGATAGTTCATGAATGCTAATTATGGTGAATATTAAGCTTTATTTTCTCAATTATGGACTACTCCGTACTTGATAGCAGAAGATGAGAGCTTCATGCAAGCAAAACCAAATGGAGAGTGTGGTAGTCAAGGAGTGAGCTTGGAAAACTTCCAAATAAAGGATAGACTTATCATAAATCAAAGTACATTAGTTGAAAACAACACAAGTTTAAATATAAGAGCTATGGTATATGTTCATGATGTGGATATAACTCCAAATAACACTCCTTCAAGGCAATAAGCTATGAATGCAAATGTGGTAACCTCTACAAGTCCTACACCTCTTCAAAATCAAAACTTGGGAAGAGTGGTTCAATATTCATTGCCTCAAGATCTAGTCATTTTATTTCCTAAAAGGATACAATAAAATGTTAGTGTCTCTTCTTTAAATATAATTGACTCTTTAAATAACATTAAAACATCCATATCCATTTAGGAATTACTCCACATACCCGATTAAAAAACATTACTCCACGAGCAGCTATCCCAACTCCATATCAATCCCAAACTAGTTAAACATGGTGTTTTATCCATCACAAATTCACCTACCCATATTTTTAAACCTTCTACCAAGTATATAAAGCCCCCACATTTCTATCTTACCCTCATTATGGGATATAAACTAGTTCATAATTACATTATGGATAGTGGGGCAAGCACTTTAGTTATGCCTAAGCTAGTTGCAGACAAGTTAGGATAGAATTATGATCCATATATTAAATTATTGTTGCATCTTGATGGAACACCAACCAAGATAATAAGGCTCATCAAAGGATTGAAAGTTTTTTCCATGACTACCCAGGCTTCCCAATTTTACAAGATAGTGGTGGTGGACCTATCTGCACACTTTGCTATTTGCCTATTAATAGACTTCACTACCAAGATAGGAGGGTATAATTCTACTGATTAGTCATTATTATCTTTTAAAACAAGATATATAGTTAAAGTTACAATAAGAACACAACCATTGGCCAAGTTTCACATTAAACCATATGTGGAAACTAGTTCCAATTTGAATTATATTATCAATGAATAAGAGGAGCATGTCATAGATGATGGGATAACTTCAAAAATTGAAGTTATTTATGATCTATTCCTATATTAATATGTTTTTAACACTTATGAGTATGATCTATATGCTTTCATTGAAGAGACAAGCCTTGGCACATACATCATTCATGATGAAGGTGATGAACATTCTGAGGTAAGTCTTGATGGTCCTCTTCAACAAACTATAGAAGGTAACTATTATCTTCATATGTATGATGATGATAAGTCTTCAAGTGTGGTAAATCATGAGGATATCAAAGATGGTGCAATTATATCTACTAAAAATGAAATATTTCATGAGTGTGATAGTCATGAATAAGAGGATGATATATGGTAACAATTCCATGCCATAGTTTAAGAGTTTGAACAAGTGAGTTACCTAATTATCCTTCCTCAATAACATGAGCTTGATATTAAATCCATTGGTGGACCTATTTATCATGATAAATAGTTTCAAGTCACTTTCAATCAAGCTATAGTCTTGAAGGAATGCAACCAAGCCAAGGCAAAATTTTGTGTGGTTGTAGATAAGCCTAGATAGCAGTCTAACAATGAGTCACTTGCAAACATGGTTGAATAGTAAGAAGATAATTATGATGGTCTTAGATAGTAATTAAATCATGGTATATATGAAGGTGAATTTGACAAAGGTTTCATGGTTCCTAAGGAGCAGATTAACAAATACCAAATGATCATGAAGGAGACCAAGCAGGTTGCATTGTGAATTAGACCTAAGGAGGAACTAGAAGGGACATTCAAAGGAGTTTTGAGTGGTGAACTTGTAGATAGTATAGGTCCTATGAGTGGTAAGTAATTTTATCATCTTCACAAGAAATTTTTTTTAACAAACATCCATCATATGGTGACTTATTCTCATGGAGAAATTGTGACTCAAGAAACATTCTTTTTTATCCTATTTGAAGTAAGAGGAAGTGTTCCATCACCTCAAACATGTTTTGAGGTCTATACATAGTAGGTTAGGGGTGTTGTTTGATTTTTTATGTGGTTTTCCATAAATGCCTTTGGCATAGTGTGTGTTTATTTCTTGTTATGTGGTATGGTGTGAGTCTGAAGTCTTTGAAAGGCATATGAGTTTCATATTATAACATAAGAGTGACTCCATTTCCCACTAGAAGGACAAGGCTATCATTCCATTAGCATTATATGCATGCTACCCCTATGAATCACCAAGAATGTTGATCAATTTTTTTCCCCAAGTCAAAATTGGTCACCCCCTCTAGGTTGAAACTCTATAGGATTGTCAAATGTTTTTTATGGTCTTGTCATGATCTCAAATGGTCATAAATAGCTCCATATAGTCATATGTGTCCTTGTCTAGCATTGTCCAAAGTTTGGTCTCATATTCACTTATTTATTCCTAGGAGTCAATTGCAAGGTCTTTGAGTTGTCAAACATATTCAAAGGTATAGTGTGGTATAATTTAATTATAAAAGGTTATTTTTATGTCATTTAAGTCATATTATTATCCACTAACCTTTTATTTGACTCTTATATGCAAAAATCACATTTTGGCCACCTTTTGGCCCATAGGGAAGAGTTGGGCATACAATTAAAATAATAAAACATTTAAAGAAGATTACAAACATCTATGATGTTAGATATTGGTCAGATAATGTTTAGGGGTAGTCAGAGTCTAACAGCATCTATAGTTCAATGCCTAAAATTAGCAAAAGGACACTTTACAAGCTTTTTACAGCCTTTCAAGATTAATTTTTAGTTATAAATGGTTTGGAAGTGTATTTTGAGCTCCCTCAGATCATTTTCCATCTTTGGATGAAGTTTCAAGTCTAACTGACACTCCAAACACTTTTTCTCCTCCATCACTACCTTTACAAGCTCAGGAAGCCAAATTTAAATTAAATGGTATCGCTAGGAGAGAGAGTTTGTAGCTAAAAATTTGGAGATTTTTAGTGGTCCTAGTAATATTGAAATTAGTGTCATTGGTTTGAAAATTGATGGACTCTTATTTATTAACAATCACTAAGAGTGATAGTAGGTCACTATGGCCTATCCATCTGAGAGGGGTCTATTCTTGCACCTGTTCTCCACTTAAATAATCAATGGAGATGAATTGTTTTGAGGGTGATTTATAGAGGTCATAGATATCCCTTTCATGGTTTTTTCATCATCCAACTCATCTTCATGAAGTGATTTCACTTGGAGGAAAAGTGTTTTGATCTACAAGTTGTTTAAGTGAATCCTGCTACAGGTTTTTATTTTGTCTTCATGGTGGTCACTCCCATAGGTTTTTAATGATTCATAACTAATGAAATATCCCTCAATTTCATGGTTTTCATGTGCTTTTTTTAATGTGTTTTTGTTCATATTCTTTAAGTGTGCATGCTCTTGGGAGACATAGCTTGTATTGAATAGCTATTAGAGGTTTGATTGCCAATTTTGGCTCAAATAATAGTGATACGTCATGGTATAATTTTATGAGTTAACATTTCACTATTAAAATCATGAAGAAATGAAGATTTCAGTCCAAGCACACTTTTAAATGAGAATTACAATTGTCTCTTTCATAAATAGACCTGTATGGACTATAAGAATAGTTTGAGGATGTTGAGATCCATGAGGGGAGCTTGATACATCTCCTCATCCCTTCATATAACCTTGAATACTTCACTAATATCATCAAAATGACACAAACCAACTAAAAAATTTAATTCTCTATACATAGACCCTATATATGAGCTAATAGATACCTACAAGTCTATACATATATAAATATAAATATATATTTATATATATATATATATATATATATATATCAATTAGGTGAGTTGAAGGTGGCATGACATGGTCATAGGCTCCATAATATCTTGAAGGATTGATAAGAGGTGCCATATAATTGATAGTGCTGAAAGAAGCTCAAGAACTTAAGAAAGTGGCTTAGTAGCCCTGAATACTCAAAATGTGACCTATAGGCCCAAGCCTATAGGTCCTCATTTAGGGCCAAGATCAACATCCAATAAATATAAGGGAGTCTCAATATTATGACCTAACTTCATTATAGATGCATAAAGTGTTATAAGGCCTTGTATAAAAACTAGGTCACTTGTAGTTCAAGGATGAAAGTTAGATTGAATTGACAGTCTAACAATCACCTACAGTACCCTGTATGAAAAGAGCAAGTGCAAATATGGTCTAAAAGTGTCACATGAAGTCTATGAATTTGAATACCCTACATATATAATTTAATAAGCTCTTTTGACTTGGTTTCTTTAAATCATCATAACAAGGTTGAAAATACCAAATTCAAGACTTTGTGTTCAAACCTAGCCCTAATGAACACCTACAACCATGCCTTGTTAGGTGTGAGGTAAAATACATATAATGAAAATACAAAGGTGTTGAGAGATGTTTCAACCCATTCATTACTTCAACTGAGTTCATGGATCATTGGGAGGTTTGTAATGCGGAAGTGAGTTCCTAGACACAAGGAATATAGTCATGACTCTTCTATAGGTCACCTATAGGCCTATTTTAGGGATCATCCTAGTTTTAGGATAAAAGGAAGGACAAAAGTATATGTGAAAGATTTATTAACCTAATTGATATTACAAACAACTTCATGAACTAGTGAGGAAGTTAGTAATGTAGTATATGATGTCTTAGACTCATAAAACATAGTCAAGACCCTCTAAAGCCACATACAGGGTACATAAGCACAGGCTGGTCCTAAGCCTAAAGGGTAAAACAAATATGTTATGGAGGAATCTGAGTTATACCTCATATTTACATAATAGGTCATAAATTAACTTTGAGACCAAAGTAAATGACCATAGAAGATGAACCAAACTGAGCTCAAATTCCATACACAATCAATCAAATCCACACTAGCGGACCCAGCTAGTCTTGAGGTAAATTTTTGTTTGAGGATTCTATAGGCATAACCACAATTTTTGATTTGGTAAATAATATGGTCATTATTTTACTAAGACATTCATAGTAATTTAAATGCCACATAGGTAACAAAGATACTCATTTTTTTGTCTCAGACCTTGCCCACTCCATTGGCAAGGGGCAGTCATGATACTAAGGGGTCTATTTGAGATTAAAATCATAAAAAAAGTATGAAAACCCCCATGGAGATCCCTTGTGTAAATTCACAATCATTTAAAATATTTCAATACACTTTTAGGTTGCACACAAACTTAGTTTTCAATCCAAATATCCTTGAGGGCTACGAAGGAAGTAACAAGCTTTAAACCCCAATTCCTCTAACCAATATACCAAATGCATACATAAGAGTGGTAATAAATTAAAAATAATTTATAACCATGGGTAATTTTTTTTGGAGTTTTATTAACCTCTCCTAGAAATGAAATTGATTTTTGTGGCCCAAACCCCAATTTGGACCCATCTCAAGCTCAAGAAACACTAGGACTACTACTCGAGGAGCAACTTCAGACCCTTACACCATCTCTTACACTTTTACTAGGAATTTAATCCAATTTTTATATGTGAGGAGGTCATTAAATAAGGTTTTAAAAGTGGAAGGAGGTCAATTGGAGGTTTATTCTTTATAAATGATTGTTAAGACCCCAAATAGGTCTTAAACCTTGACGGTGACTAATCAAGGAAAAAAGACATCTAAAGCACATCTAATGCCACATTTTAATATTTAAAACTATTTAATGTTTTTGAGGACTCCAATTAGTTTATAAACATGTAATTTTATGTTGATGTCACCTTTATGAACTGTCATAAATGCCTTAGTTTGCATGTTTTTTGGCATTTTATAGGTGTTATGAGAAGTAAATAAATTCCAAATAATTTTATGAGGTAATTTAAAATGTGTAATAACTAATAAATCAAAAAAAATTACATATTATATTCTGGTGGTGATCAAACAATGCTCATTTTCCAAGGCAATTTCAAACAGGCCCCAAATGAGACTAGGTGGCAAGGTGATTTCTTGGTTTGCATACTTCCATAGGGTCTCAGGACCCCAAAATTTACATGGACATGGTTGATATCCTAGGTAAATTTAATCACATGATTTTTTACTATTTCACATGTGTGTCAGAAGTCTATATCAAGAAAATAGGGTTCTAGGCAAAGAGGCCTAATTAAGGAGAGAGAAAGGCAAAAAAGATGTACTTCCACTCAGAGTCAGATAATGAAATTTGAAATGGAATTTTAAGGAAATAATGGGTCATATAATATTCCATTTTTTATTACCCTTTGTACTTTTTCCTATACAATGAGGTTTATAGGTGTTTGGGGCTACAAGGGAAATAGGCCTAGTGAAGGCTTGAGGAGCAAAATGAGTTATTTGGAGTTGTTCTAGGAACTAAAATGGTTTTTTTCAGGAATAATAACATATTTTAATACCATTAATGTAGATAATATTAATTTAAGAATATGAACTTGAGTTTTAGGCCACTTGGACCAAGCTAGGCATGGGAAATGAAGAATCTCAAGACACCTATGCACATAAATGATGAAATGTTAGATCAGAGGAGTTTATTAAAGCATGGAAAGTGTTTAATGAGTTTTATAAGATAATTTAATGGTTAATTAATTATTATAAAACCCATTTATCACTCCTTCATGCAAAGAAGGGTAGTTTTTAAGAAGCTAGTAAAGTTGTCAAGCCAAGTTGTAACCCCTACACCACTTGGAAGGTTGGAGCTTCTTCAAGAGTGACACACATGTCCTTGGAGGTATATTTGTATTGTCTCATAACTCCCTTTATTATTTTAACTTACATAGACAATTTTAAATCTTCTACTATGCCCCTCGCTCTCTCTTCACACTTCTCTATATAAGCAACCATTTTTGGCTTTGTAAAAAAATCCACATCTAATATGGTGAAGCCATGATAGTTTTAATAGTGATTTTTTCCTTTGAATAAAATATCCCAAATTGGTTTTTATTTATAAATCTTCTTTTCTAAGTGTTTGAATTAGTGCATGGTTGAATGACAAGTGATAATCATATGTCCTTGTGTTCACCTTACTCTTTCATGTTTTGTGCAAGTAGTCTACTCTCTCACAGGTCACATGAAGTGTATTTAGTTTTTATTGTATGTCTCTAATTTTAATTAAGAGTAATAGTGTCTGCAATCATACTTCTTGTTCATCTACCTTGAGAAGTGCATTGCATATGACCTTTATGTTTGAAATACTAATGTTAGAGAAAACTTTAATGTTGAAGTCAGTTTTATTAATCATATTTCATAGTGAAAGTACATGGTGGTATTTTTGAGATTAAATTGTTGTATCACCTCATTATATTAAGTTTCTTTCATGTTCTCTCTATCCTTTTTCAACCCCAAACAAGTTAATAGCATAGGTGATGAGTTAAAATAGACATATCAAGGGAGATAGCCCTTTAATCTAGAGGTTTAACCTTGTTATAGGCAACCCACAAGTTTAGCATTAATCCCATGTTCCACTCAATTTGGAGGAGGATTGAACTACATCTCCAAAGGTGAAAATTTTAGTGACAACAATTCTTGTAAGAGTTCAAAAACCTTAGTGATCTTAGTATTAAACCAATAATTCCCCATAGTGGCCATCTTGGGCATGTCCTCTATGCCAATATTACATTGAACTATCTAAAGTGGCTCTAAATGTGGTTGATGTTCATGTTGTATGGTGTCTTAGACATTATGTTTTCCATACTCAATATGTAAAGCCAAGTGATCAATAGATATATTTGATGGGTCAAAAATGGTACCTTCATCAACCTAGTGCACATCCTTTTGTTTACCTTTTTGTATTTTTTCCCTCAATTTATGGTCTAATTAAGAGTCAATATGTGAAGAATAAGAGGCAAAATCATCATGTTGATGTAAAATGTACGAGTTATCTTTATGCTTTCCATGTATATGTTGTATGTGGTCTTCAACCAACATTGGATTGCCTATAATAGCTTAACATATGGCTTGTAGAGATAAGCACAAATACATGTGAGGGGATGAATAAGATAGTGATAAATAATATTACATTTAATGTTACTCTAGGAATCTATGTCTAGGTGTCGTTCTTGATGTATATACCATGATCTAGCCCAAGTGCATAGAGTACCATAGAATGCATGGATACATAAATAGTCAAGCAAAGATGTCTCATCTATAGTCCAAAAGTTTTTACAAGCCTCAAAATGAGCTTCAAGGGCATCAATACAATCATATATAAGAGTGTCATGAACATGACTATCATTATTAAAATAATAGTGCATAGTAGTGTGCACTTAGTCCCAAGTGAGCAAATTGTGATAGTGAGTTTCTCACCATCGAGCAGTTATTCCTTGAAAAACATGTGTCAGGAATCCAAGAACAACAAACATGCTCTGATTCCACTGTTAGGATCTAGGAAGCACAACTGATTACCAAGCAACTTAACATGCAGAATTTACCAGAAGTAACAAGTAACTAGAAATAAGAAATAACACAGAATATGAGAGGCAACACACAATTGTATTCAACTCATTACAGAAGGAAATTACAAAAAAGAGATCACACTCTTTCATCCACTTTGTGTGCATACCAGTAATATTCCCTCAAGAGTTATCTTCTCTCAATATAAGTCACAACAAACAACTCAAACACAGAGCTGTTGTTCACCTCAACTAGTTAGTATCAATACTGCCAGTACAATCGAGTACGAACCGGTACTCTAAGTAAATCTCTCTTGGTCTTGCTCCTTGATGTATTCTTGTCACCTTTGATCTTGCTCCCCCACAGATCCACCTTTGACCCTCACATACACACACCCTTGTAAAGCAACCTAATCTTACTTATCACATGTAGATCTCCTCCATGACCTTGCAACAACCTGCAGATCAAACCTGATCTTACATACCTAGAACCCCTGTGATTCTACCATGGAAGAACTCTTTTGTATCTACACTTTACAATATAGCCCATGAGTCTATTATATATATCTCATGCATACAATGATTAGACTTGCGGCTCAAGACTCGACTCAGTCTTTAACATGCAAACAACTCGTTCAACTAACTGACTATTCATTAACAACTAGTTCTGAACCGCATAGGCGATCGACATCAGTCCATGTCTGACTGGAGGTGACTGACGTCAGCCAACTACTATCGATGTCAGTTGCCTTTACACTGATCCTATGACCGATGTCAGTTGTGGCTTGTCGACGTCAGCGACTATCATACTCAGCAACCTCCATGTTTGCATCAAAGGTGAAGCTTTTAGCTCCACAACCTAACAATCTCCCACTTGGAGATAAATAGCTACACCTGTACTTGTACCTATACATTGTCTAATCTATATCTTGGCTTGTATCCCACTTCAAGACCAACCTTGAAGACCAACCACCACACACCTTGTGATGTAACACCTGTGTCTGAATTTCTCCATTCTCAGCTTACCTTCTTCTGTCGTTGATATACTCCCACTCGATCAGAAACCCCTGAGAGTGACCTGTAATCAAAAACACTAACTAGATCTAAACCACCTATTAGTCAACCTCACTCTAAGAACCTCTAACCTCACTTTGATACCAACTATCAGGAATCTAAGAACAACAAACATGCTCTGATTGTTAGGGTGTGGAGCTAAAAACTTCACCAAGGAGCATACATTAGCAGATTCGGGTCTACACAGACACCGACGTCGATCAGGAGCGACCGACGTCGGTCAGGAGCAGTTGCAGAGACACCGACGTCGGTAGACGGTCAGCCGACGGCAGTCATAGACAAGCAGCAGGAACCGACGTCGGTTACCTGCGTGTCCAGAAAGCTATTTCTGTGGACAGAAGCGAGTGTTTGCATGATGAGTTTGAGTTGTAGTCTCAAGCTCGCGTCTCTATTATTGGCAATACTATTTTTAGAGCCCTTGTTCAAGTGGCTTAACTACTTGTTGGAAGTACATGCTCAAGTTTCCTAATTCTATATGTAGAATTAGATATTCCTAGCTTATTGTAGTAGTTGGAGTTATTGTGAATTATTGTAATTCATTGTATGAGAAGAACAGTACAGAATTGAATCAATCCAGGCTTGTTGGAGTTGATTGTTCTTGAGAGAGAGAGCTCTTGAGGAATAGAGATCTAGTGAGAGATCTATACATCTAGGAGAGATGTGGAAGAAAGAAGTTTCTTCAATTGTATTCCTTTTGTAAAGAGTTTGTTAATACAAGTTTTCAGGGTGTTTTCTTGTATCTCTTGTTCTTGTTATTATCTCATTCTAATTACTTGTCAATCTGATTTAATTCCACGTTTATTGCTTTCACAATTGTAATATATTGTTGGTTGATCCTCCAACAAGTGGTATCAGAGCCTTGGTTGCAGGTTTAGAGCTGATATCCATCAATTGGTATCAAAGCTCAGGTTCACTAATAGGTGGTTCAGATCTGTGTAGTGTGTATTGATTACAGGTTCTCACAGGGGTTTCTACAGGGATTTCTGTTTGAGTGGGAGAAGCAATGGCAGATGAAAGTAAACTGAGGATGGAAAAGTTCAATGGCAAAAATTACCAACACTGGAGAATGCAGATAGAGGATTATCTGTATCAGAAAGATCTCTACTTACCGTTAGGTGGGATTGAAAAGAAGCCCAAAGACATGGAGGATGAAGAATGGGAAGTTCTTGACAGAAAGGCTCTGGGGTCTATAAGACTGAGTCTAGCATCCACTGTGATATCTAATTTATCACAGGCAAAGTCCACGGTAGAGTTGATGACTACGTTAGCAAATTTGTATGAAAAACCCTCAGCTTCTAATAAGGTATATCTTATGAAGCAGTTATTTAATTTGCATATGAATGAAGGTGGATTTGTTTCTACTCATCTAAATGATTTCAATGGTATTGTGAATCAATTAAGTTCAGTGAATATAGTGTTTGATGATGAAATAAAAGCTCTTTTAATATTATGTTCTTTGCCTAAAAGCTGGCATGGCTTAGTAATGGCAGTAAGTAATACTGCATCTGCATCAAATATTTTGAAAGTAGAGGATGTTGTTAGTGTTATCTTGAATGAGGAAATACGTAGGAAAAGCATAGAAGAGGCATCTGGGAATGCTTTAAGTTTTGAGAGCAGGGGAAGGTAGAAAGAGAAGAGCAAGAAAGGTAGATCAAGATCCAAGTCAAAGGGGAAAGGCAAATCTAAATCTAGAAATGGCAGAAGGCCACAATGCTAGAATTATGGAAAGATGGGGCACATAAGCAGAGATTGTTGGTCAAAACCTAAGAAGGACAATCAGCATGAAGGAAAGGAAGAAGCCAGGGTTGCAGGTATTGCACAAGATGCTTTAATTTTCTCTCTGCATAATAATATAGAATCTTGGGTATTAGATTTTGGTGCATCTTTTCATGCTACTCCTAACAGGGAATATTTCAGTGACTATATCCATGGATATTTTGGAATAGTGTATCTAGGGGATGATGAGCCCTGTAAAATAATTGGCAAAGGTAAAGTGCAGCTGAAGATGCAGAATAGCAACACATGGGTGTTGAGAGATGTGATGCATGTTCCTAGCTTGAAGAGAAATTTGATTTCTGCAGGAAAGTTAGGGGATGAGGGTTGTACAGTAACTCTCACAGTAGAATCTTGGAAGGTGACCAAGGGTGCACTTGTTATGGCCAGAGGTAAGAGAGAAGGTACTCTCTATTTGTGTAATTGTGTTACTAACAAATCTCCTTCTGTATTATCTACTTCAGATGTGGATGCTAAATTGTGGCACTCAAGGCTTGGCCACATGAGTGAGAAGGGGATGTCAATTCTTAAGTCCAAAGGTATGCTTTTAGATTTAAAAGGCATAGATCTAGAGTTTTGTGAGCACTGTGTATTTGGAAAATAGAAAAGGGTTAGTTTTCTCAAGACTGGGTCTACTAAGAAGAGGCATAAGTTGGAGCTTGTTCACACAGACGTGTGGGGACCGGCTCAAGTTGCTTCCATTGGAGGATCACAGTACTATGTATCTTTCATAGATGATGCTACAAGGAAGGTATGGATCTATTGTATTAGGAGAAAATCTGATGTATTTGATAATTTTAAGAATTAGAAAGCTATGTTTGAGAATGAAACAGGTAAAAGATTGAAGTGCCTGAGATCAGACAATGGTGGTGAGTTCTGCAGTCATAAGTTCAGAGATTATTGTTACATGCATGGAATCTGTAGGCAAAGGATGGTTCCAAGGACACCTCAGCAGAATGAGATTGCTGAAAGGATGAACAGGATAATAATGGAGCGTGCAAGATGTATGAGATTACATGCCAATTTGCCCTTACAGTTTTGGGCACAAGCTGTTGACACTGCAGTATACCTGATTAACAGAGGACCCTCTACAGCTCTGGATGGTGGTATTCCAGAAGAGGCATGGACAGGTAAAAAGGTTGATCTCTCATATCTCAAAGTTTTTGGTTGTGAAGCCTTTGTGCACATAGATAAGGAAAATAGAAAGAAGCTTGATGCTAAGTCTATGAGGTGCATGTTTATTGGCTATGGCTTAGATGATTTTGGTTACAAATTGTGGAATCTAGAAACTAACAAGGTAATCAGGAGCCGTGATGTTGTTTTCAATGAAAGAGTGATGTATTGTGATCAGCTAAGGAAGCTGAATCAATCTGAGCAGAGCAATGGTGAATTGGACGAGGTGAAAATCCAATATGAGCTCGCGGGAAAAAGAAATAATCACTTGCAGGAAAACACAGAGACCGACGTCGGTAGGGTAAGAACCGGCGTCGGTAGGATATAAACCGGTGTCGGCCATACAGAGACCGACGTCGGCCATACAGGTATCAAGGTCGGTCAGGAAGAACCGACGTTGGCCAGTAACAGGTCTGCAGGTGACCGAGGTCGATCACTGTCAGAGAATTTGGGTGGACAGCGTGTTGTGAACGAGTCTCAGACACCCATCAGGAGGTCAAAAAGGGTGAGTAAGCCTCCAATTAGATATTCTCCTTCTTTATTTTATGTATTGCTAACTGATGGTGGAGAACCAGAGAGTTTTGAAGAAGCAATACAGGTGGAGTCCAAGAGTGAGTGGGAGCGTGGCATGGTTGAGGAGATGGAGTCCTTAAGAGAGAACCAAACATGGGATTTGGTTGAATTGCCAGCTGGTAAGAGAACACTCAAGAACAGATGGACCTACAGGTTGAAAGAAGGTGAGAATGGACAGATGAGATATAAGGCCAGATTGGTGGTAAAAGGATTTGCACAAAAGCCAGGTATTGACTTTGGTGAGATTTTTTCACCTGTTGTTAAAATGACTTCTATAAGGGTTGTATTGTCTTTGGTTGCTTTTGAGGATTTGCATCTTGAGCAGCTAGATGTTAAGACAGTATTTCTTCATGGAGATTTGGATGAGGAAATTTATATGGAATAGCCAGAAGGATTCGAGGTCAAGGGTAAGGAGAAGTTTGTGTGCAGATTGAAGAAAAGCTTGTATGGCCTCAAGCAAGCTCCTAGGCAATGGTACTTAAAATTTGACAGGTTTATGACTGAGCATGGCTACAGTAGGTGTCAATCAGACCATTGTGTGTATTTCAAGAGATTTGATAACGGTAGATATATTATTCTATTATTGTATGTAGATGATATGTTGGTTGCAAGATCACACATGCAGGATATCTCTGAGCTTAAGGTGAAATTAGCTCAAACGTTTGCTATGAAGGATTTGGGAGTAGCAAAGAAAATCCTTGGCATGAGCATTAAGAGAGACAGGAAAAATCACAGGTTGATATTGTCTCAAGAAGATTATGTGGACAAGGTGTTGAAACGGTTCAATATGCAGGATGCTAAACCGGTAAGCACACCTTTGGCTGGACATTTTAAGTTAAGTAAAGAACAATGTCCTAATTCATATGATGAGATAGAGTACATGATTAAGGTTCCATATTCTTCCACAGTAGGGAGTTTGATGTATGCAATGGTGTGTACTAGACTGGATATTGCCCAAGCAGTGGGAGTGGTAAGTAAGTATATGGCCAATCCAGGTAAGGAACATTGGAAAGCAGTTCAGTGGATCCTTAGATATCTGAGAGGAACCAGCAGTAGGCACTTGTGCTATGGAGGTTCAGATACTTCTCTACATGGTTATGTAGATTCAGATATGGCAGGTGATTTGGATGGCAGGAGGAGCACTACAGGTTATGTTTTCACTGTAGGTGGAACGGCGGTTAGCTAGATATCTAAGTTGCAGAAGGTTGTTGCCTTGTCAACTACAAAAGCAGAGTATATTGTAGCCACAGAAGCTAGCAAAGAGATGATATGGATGACACGGTTCATGGATGAGCTTGGTAGGGAGCATGAGAGTTGTAGATTGTATAGTGACAGTCAAAGTGCAATCCAATTGGCTAAAAATTCAGCCTTTCATTTAAGAACAAAGCACATACAGCTAAGGTATCACTTCATACGACAGGTATTGGAAGATGGTGAGTTGAAGCTGGAGAAGATCCATACAGATAGGAATCCTGCTGATATGTTAACCAAGCCGATTACAAAGGAGAAGTTGAATCTTCATTCAACTTCTGTTGGTCTTCATGATTGAGTTGAAGATGGAGGAGCTAGAAGATGTTGTTGTATAGGTATTGGTGTAGCTGTTTATCTCCAAGTGGGAGATTGTTAGGGTGTGGAGCTAAAAACTTCACCAAGGAGCATACATTAGCAGATTCGGGTCTACACAGACACCGGCGTCGGTCAAGAGCAACCGACGTCGGTCAGGAGCAGTTGCAGAGATGCCGACGTCGACAGAGGGTCAGCCGACGGCGATCATAGACAAGCAGCAGGAACTGACGTCGGTTACCTGCGTGTCCAGAAAGCTATTTTCATGGACAGAAGCAAGTGTTTGCATGATGAGTTTGAGTTGTAGTCTCAATCTCACGTCTCTATTATTGGCAATACTATTTTTAGAGCCCTTGTTCAAGTGGCTTAACTGCTTGTTGAAAGTACATGCTCAAGTTTCCTAATTCTATATGTAGAATTAGATCTTCCTAGCTTATTGTAGTAGTTGGAGTTATTGTGAATTATTGTAATTCATTGTATGAGAAGAATAGTACAGAATTGAATCAATCCAGGCTTGTTGGAGTTGATTGTTCTTGAGAGAGAGAGCTCTTGAGGAATAGAGATCTAGTGAGAGATCTATACATCTAGGAGAGATGTGGAAGAAATAAGTTTCTTCAATTGTATTCCTTTTGTAAAGAGTTTGTTAATACAAGTTTTCAGGGTGTTTTCTTGTATCTCTTGTTCTTGCTATTATCTCATTCTAATTACTTGTCAATCTGATTTAATTATGCGTTTATTGCTTTCACAATTGTAATCTATTATTGGTTGATCCTCCAACACTGATTCCACTGTTAGGATCTAGGAAGCACAACTGATTACCAAGCAACTTAACATGCAAAATTTACCAGAAGTAACAAGTAACTAGAAATAAGAAATAACATAGAATATGAGAGGCAACACACAATTGTATTCAACTCATTACAGAAGGAAATTACAAAAAAGAGATCACACTCTTTCATCCACTTTGTGGGCATACTAGTAATCTTCCCTCAAGAGTTATCTTCTCTCAATACAGGTCACAACAAATAACTCAAACACAGAGCTGTTGTTCACCTCAACCAGTCAGTATCAATACTGCTAGTACAATCGAGTACAAACTAGTACTCCAAGTAAATCTCTCCTGGTCTTGCTCCTTGATGTATTGCTGTCACCTTTGATCTTGCTTCCTCACAGATCCACCTTTGACCCTCGCATACACACACCCCTACAGAGCAACCTGATCTTACTTATCACATGTAGATCTCCTCCATGACCTTGCAACAACCTACAGATCACACCTAATCTTACATACCTAGAAGAACCCCTGTGACTCTACCATGGGAGAACTCTTTTGGTTCTACACTTTACAATACAGCCCATGAGTCTATTATATAGATCTCATGCATACAATGATTAGACTTGCGGCTCAAGACTCGACTTAGTCTTTAACATGTAAACAACTCGTTCAACTAACTGACTATTTGTCAACAACCAGTTTTAAACTACACAGGCAACCGACATTGGTCCTTGTTTGACTGGAGGTGACCGACTATTGCCGATGTCAGTTGCCTTTGCACTGATCCTATGACCGACATCGGTTGTGGCCTGCCAACATCGGTGACTGTCATACTCAGCAACCTCCATGTTTGCATCAAGGGTGAAGCTTTTAGCTTCATAACCTAACAACATGTCTAAATGAGCACATTTATTCATCTTCAAACACATATAAAACTTCCAACTAATGCACATACTTGCATACTTTTATTTGACTATGAAACCTAAGTGTTTCATCTAACCACAAGGGTGGTCCAACCATCATACATCCACCAATAAGGTGAACAAACTTATGGAACTTAAGTAGATTTTATGGAATATCCTCTCGAATACCAATAGCACCACAAATTCATTTAGTAAGATCATACTCTCCATGAGCCCAATGATCGCAATAATTATTAGTAGAGTCATAAATAAATTGTACATCTACCTAATGCAATATACCATTCATACTAGGATCGAGATGCTCATCTCCTTGTGTCATGATATTATAGATATGATTTATATCTTCTTTAACATTAATGGGTTTAATAAAAGGAATTCCCTAAGTATTGTCTAACGGAATCAAGATGCACTATTTATCATTCTCAAAATTGATGTAGTGATTTTTTAAGCTCAAGTCAATATTGTTGTCATGGCATCATGGATGACCCAAAAGAGATGTAAAATCATCAACTTTAACCAACTCAATCACTTTAAATTCAACCTTGAAAGTGACACCTAAAATATTAATGCCGGCATCCTTAAGAACTCCTATGGGCAGTGCACGAGTCTTATTAGCCATGAACAATACATGTGTAGAGGGTTGTAAGGGAGGGATTTTCATATTCCTCTAAGCATCTTTGGTGATTAAATTCACCTTTTCACTATTTTTTATTAATATATCTTGAATGATCTAACCATCAATAGTTATGTTTACTAATATTTATTTATCACACTTCGTATTGGATTGGACATGAGCATCTTATTGTCATGCATGGTTCAACTGATGATCCTCTATAGGATTTAGTGTTTGATTACTTAGTTAATTCCTCAAAATGGGAATGTTGTATTCATCAAGAAGTCATTTTCATAATTCATGAAACTCATCATGCATTAAGTCTTGAAGATCCAAATATTTATGCATTTTAGCATGCATAGTGGCATCTTTATCCTTAAGAAATTGAATCTCACCTTGCATCTCCCTCACCAAAGTCATTGTGTCATGTAATAATTCTTTCTATTGATAAACATCTAGGTAGTGATTTGCATGAGTCTCCTCCTATTGAATCTTATCATTAGGTTGATTTGAAATAAATTGGGAAGGACCACCACATCATGTAGTAATATTTACCATGGGACTAATAGGAGTAGTAGGGCATAATTTGTATTGATCAGTTGGAGTCTTTTCAATTCATATCATTCCAAGACCCTTCTCATTTCTCTCCTTGGTGATAGAGATATATAAATCTAGGTATTCCTTCAGATGATGATCAATCTTATAAAAGGCATAAGTTAGATAAACTATACAATCATGTTTCCAATGCTCTAGAGATCCACACTTGTAACAAGTTCTAGGTATAAAAAAAACACCTCCACATCCATGACCATGACCTATATAGGACTGGCCTCCACCATTGTCTTGATTATTGGAAACATAAGTTTGATGAGTACCATGCAAGCATGCCTCATGAATATCACTAATAAGGAAACAATAATTTATAGCATGTATATATGCATCACATATTTTTCAATATGATGATACCTTTAGATTGAGTCACATGTTAAAATAGGGGCAATCTATCACATCGTGGTATTCTTGGAAGATCTCACAGGACTAATTTATCATTGTGAAAATAATGTTTATAAGATCATTATTCTTATTATGACCTTCAATTTCACAATCAACACACCATAAATCACTGTGAGTTTCATGGGTATTGTCCATAGTTAACTTATCTAACTAAGATACCATAATAGTAATTTGGGATTCTGTAAAGGAACTAATCCCTACTATACTTCTAATGGATTCAGTGTGAAGGGAAACTTATAAGGCCTCATGCGAGTTAGTGAAGGTCTTATAAGATAATGTGCATTAGAAGGGAAGTAACAAGCCTCCTAAAAACCATTAGGCATGCTGAGTTACATTTATCTCAAATGATAACTTGGAAAGAAGCATTTTAAAATGTGCATCATACTCTCACACACTCTTAGTGAGTTATTTTTTAATATCCTTTAGTATAGCATATCCTTTAGGGAAATACAGCTCTATTATTCAAACTCTATGATATCAAATTATTTGAAAAAAATTGCATTTAATTGATCATAGTTTACCATAGCTTGTTGTGGATCAAAGCTATGGTATCACTTATGCACACAATCTAAAAGTGTAGTGGAAAATTAAGTTGTCTTCCATTTAGTAGAAGTAGTGCCACGTGCCTACCAAATAGGTTCACACTTATAGACATGTTCTATTGTATTTTCCATGTTGTGATATTCAAGTAGATGGAACATCATCTCATAGTAAATTGTGGTAAGATTGGGTGTTGGCAATGGAGCCTATTATGATGCACTTCCAATTCCTCTTGGACTTTATGGGGGAAATCCATGAATGCCCCTTGCACCACTTTTGGATATTCCATTTAAACCATCATCGGTACCATCTCCCACACCTCCAATGGTAATAGAAGCACCTAATACATTAAGCATGGAATTAGTTTTATTAACTATGGAAGGGACTATATCCTGCCCACTAGTTATACTTGGTCCAACAAACATTCCAGATTGAGTCATATGGTTGAATTGTAATGGAAAAGAAATGAACAAACTATTATGTTGATCTTGTACTTCAAAATTTTCTTCAACAAGTTCAGACTCTAACTCTACACGATCTGTATCCCAATTTTTTACAAGAATGTCATCTAACTCAAAGGCATGAGAATGTACTATGGGTGGGGAATTGGGCCTATCTAGATTAGGTTCTATAGTCACCAATACTTGACTTATTTCTCTTATGCATAATTATTTTAGCATTAGGTGTGGTCTTATGGTTGGGGAGTCCTAATTATGACTTTTCACTTCCTTACAGATCCTTTTGATACTTCCAAAGTCCTCCCAATCCCTCCTTAGATCACTTCCAATCATAACCATTTGCCTAGCATCATCATACTTGTACTTACATAACTCCTACTAACCATTTTCCATTTTTAACCAATAATCTTATATCAAAGTGTGCCCCTACATTTCTCCATTGATTACACTGCTCACATAAGAGAGAGAGTTTAGCCATCCATGTGGAATTTTTCAAGTCTTAAATCAATTATATACTTCTTAATCTTTAATGGAAACTACCTGAGGTATCTTCTATGACTCCCCTAGAGGAATTTAAATTGGGTTTCCTTTGGAAATGAGTATGTATAGATATTGTATTCCAAAATATATTTATTTATTGTTCCTCACCATCAAATATCCATCATGTGCATCTAGGGCACTCTCAATATTTCCAAGGCTAACTAATGTTTTACTGACCAAGAGATCTTTTTTTCGTAGTTCCTTAAATGGTCTTGCACATATGTTAAAATCTAAGGGTGAAAATGAATAGGCACTTCTACAAATAAAACTTCATAAAGTGAGTCATAGAGGTTATATTCTACCCATGTGCACATAGAAACACCTGGTTTAAGATATTGAAGTGCAAAATTCTTTTTTACAGTAGTAACCTAGTGTTTCACATTTTAGAGAGAGCCATTCAATAATCTTCCCATCATCATGTAAACAAGTGCAATAGGTCCCACCAATGTAACCAAAATGTTGGGTTCTTTTCCTTTATTCTAGCATATCCTTCCCTAGTTATACACCTAAGAAAACAAGAGTTCCAACAAGTTGGCATGCCAAGATATTATGCAAAAAAGGTTCTTTTGTGCTAACCTAAAGCACACAACTTAAGACCACTTCCCATTGGTTTTGTCACAAGAAGGATTATTCATTTACGTTCCTAAGCCAATGCACTCAAACAAGCACTTAGTTATAAACTCATATTTAGTTCCATTTCTAACTCTTAACTATTCATTCATTACTTAACCAAAGAAAAAGAACTTGGGCATCAACTGGTAACAAATAATAATATCTCCATTATATTCATGAACATATTACACAAGTATTTCATCAATAAAATCTTCATTTCATTACATTTGTAAGTCATAACCAAGATTATAATGACTCCATAATTACAATCATCAACAATAATACTAAGTAAAACAAGGGGGTATTTTATAGGGTTTACCCTAACCATTTAGTTAAAATAAGATGACTCGTCAATGACCATTAATAGTAATAAGTTATGGCAAGCTGTTTACAATGAATTACTAAGGATATGGTCCTAACTACCCCTATATTCTCTCTCTATTTCATATCTTCATCATCACACACCTATATTTCCATGTACTAATGTTGGATTCATGCTTGACTATTCTTCTCTGACATTCATGCAAATCGTTCCCTAACCGTCTCTACTTTTCATGCCTTTCCCAAGTCTTTCGTTAATATACAAGTCCTACATTTTTGGGTTTTATGTGTATCATGCCTCTTTGTTTCACATGAATTTCCTCTCCCACACCATGGTCTTTTGTTCCATGTTCTTCCACACCATGGTCTTCCAAAAATTACTTAACCAAAATTGACTCAAAATTAAAGGCCCAACACACCATATTTTCTAGTTGTTGTGCTAGATTACAAATAATCCTCCTCCACCAAACACATCCAAAACTATATCTTATTAATCCCCATAAAAATTATTCTAACTTTCTCTACCATGTCCCAATACTTCCTTCCTCTCCTCTGATTTACACTTTTATACTGATGGTAATCCTAGCTATTCCATCATCCTCTTAGCTTCCATTGTCAACTCTTCCACCTCTTCCTATTTCTCCATTCTCTTGTGGGATTTTTCCCACATATATCCATCCACCTCCACCAATTATCTTCCTCATAATATCCACACACTCCTTCCTTTATAAATATACATCATCCAATACCTCTTCTTCTTCTACATATGATCAGGTTAATAACAAAGTCAGTTGATCCTTCTTTCATGCCCTAACTCTTTGTAGAAATAAAACCACCACCTAGACCTCATTCATTTCCTTCAATCCATGTCTAACATTATTTACCTTCTCTCATCCAAATGCTATTTGGATCAACCAACAAGCTCTGAAATTTTCTTCCCACCAATTCAACCTCTCCATCCCTATCCTATTTCATTTGGATTTCTTATTTTTTTCTCATATGCTACCACATTCATCTCCCTTCATTTACATATATTGATTGATATAATATCCAAATTTTTATCCTCCTCTCCCTTTTCTTCCTTCACTTTTATTTCCAACTCTTGACTCATAATAGTCTTATTCTCCTTAACTTTTTTGAAATCTTATATAAATTCTTTTGTATGCACTTTTTGTCTACCTTCTCTTATTTATCTCTCATTGATGAAACAACTTCTTCTCATGTCCCCTTAATTTTTTTTTTGTCTCAATTGTTTTTTAATTTCTTTAACTAGCTTTTATCTTATTATCTCTAAGATATTCAAGCTCATCAGGACCTTCCTTTTTGTCTTTATCTCTACTACACATGGATTAATCTGTGTTTCCTTCCTCTTTTCTATTTCCTCCTTTTCCTGTAAAGTGTATTCTCTAATGATAAAAAACTAGCTTGTATGGTATTCATTTATCTCTTCATCTCCTCAACATATGTCGGTTTTGTCTCCTTTATAGGATCCATTCTTTGTAACTTTATTGTCCTCTCCTCCTCTACCATGCTCTTTTTTTCAGTCCTTACTCTTGTTAGTAAAATTTTCAAGAGTCCCATTACATCCATGTTATTATACCTCTCTCACCACTACTGACTGCAAGTTTTTTTCCTTTCACCTACTTGTTCTTTACCCACATATACTATATGGATAACTACCTCTCACTTAATCCACTACTCTCATAGTGGAGGACAACCTCTCTCTCACAAACTTACAAACTCACTTTTCTAGCTACCCCTCTCTCTCCTTAAAAAATTTTACCCTCAACTATAAAATCTTATACCCAATATTTCTCACTAATTGGAAGATTTAATTCTCATTTGCCCACTCATGGCCTTTAACCATTATTTCCTAATGGGGGAAAAACACTCTCCCACTTATCCTATAGATTTTATCTTGCTCTGATTATAATTATGCAGTCAAGGATAGGGTGTCCAATAAAGGATACAATGTTCCTTGAAACTTAACCCTAAAAAACATACATAGACATGAGACTAAAACAAAACTTCACACTTTATTAAGGTGATACATATATTGTACACACAATACTCACACTCTATCCTAAGACTATAATTCAATAGAAGCATGCTCACACAGGTAGTTCTTTAGGTGGATTGAACACAACCACCTACTCCTCTTGGGTTTTCACTCTCCACATTCACTTGGAAGTTCTTATCCACTTTAGTCTGCCTTCTCTAAATAATTTTCCTCATTTTTTGCTTCAAGCAATGACTCTTAGAATCCCCATTGATCTTGAAAATGCTCCAAATGAGCACTTAAATAATTCTAGGCCATTATTGGGTGTGGTTAACAACCCTGAGTAAAACCACCACTTCCTGTAGAGTGGCAGTTTTATTACCACCATTTAACATAAACCTATGCTAATTCAAAGTTTTGTTGTCATGAGATATAAACACTCTATTTCATGACCTGAAACTTCTTCTCCTTTAAAGAATCTTGTTGACATGAGAATGAGTACGTAGTAGATGTCTTCGACTATCAAAATCCCATAACACAAAAGATATCCTTTTGGGCAATGCAAGATTTCTTGACTGACCGGATGTTCATGCATCAATCATTTAACAAATTGTGTTGATAATTTCATAGAGAATTCATCAAACATTCACTAGGATTATAGAGAGATCAAACAATCATTATAGGATTTATCATTTTTTGAAGCTATTATTTTGCATGGAACACTTTTGACACATAACCGAAGTTTGATATGTCACTAGATTTATTTTTAATTATGTTAGTTACTATTTTTTTATAATGTTTATTACTAATGGGCTTGATAAGTAGACAAAAATTATTATTTTCTTTTATCTTCAAATATTGTAACCAATCTAGGGTAAGGAAAATAAATAAAAATTGAAAGTGATTTATGGTAAGTGTATATAGGTTAGATAACTATACATTAACCAATAAAATAAGTGCAATGGTAAAATTTGATCTAAATATAATATATAAAGATCTATAATGTGCTTAAAATAAATGAATGAAAGTACCTCAAGATATAGAGAATTAACAAAGGGGGTTTATAAATGCATACATAATTTATAACTCACTTGTATTTAGACAAGGATACAAGTACTAAGAAGAAGGTCCATAAATAGTATTAAAGATAATTTATAAAGATGGTAGTGATTTTATAATGTTATTAGAGACTATCCTAATAGCGGTAAACCAATATTAGGTTGCTTTAATATCAGTAATATATCCCAAAAGTGGGAGTTTAGTTTCAATAGCATTAAATCATTCTAAAACTTTGTGAATCTTTTGTATATTCTTACTTGATAAAAAGCTTTCACAAATCTATGAATTAGTGCCATGATTCCTTCTCCTTTTCCCAAGCTCTTATCCACTCCAAAAGACCTTATATGGATGCAAAAAATTAGTGTTATTTTGAAGAGACTACCTTAGTTAGTCCATTACTTGATGACAAGTTGGAAACTATCTCTCATGCAATTCAATAAGCAAATTCATGTATACGAATATCCCAACCCTTATCCCTATGTATGGGATATAAATACGTAGTTGATTCAATATATTCTTTCGTTAGTCTTTGTTTTGGCACAAGTATGTATAAATAACTCTTCAATATATAGAAATGGAGTAAAAAGGTATAGTGTAAGAATTCCTTAGATGTGATCCTTATAATTATGCGAGCATATAATATGATATCTTAGTTCTCAAATGTATTATGAGGTAGGTGTGTGGGTGGGGGGTGGGGGCGGTGTGTGGACTTCTCAAATTGAAATTAAGACCTTATTGGTGCATACATTGCACTTGTGAAAATGGTAAAGCCAATAATTATAGTAGAATGAAACATGGTGAACATGGGGGAAGTGGACCAAAGGACCTAGGGCTAACACACCCACTATTAGAATGATTTGATAGTGGTTATTTAACCAATATTAGATTGTTCCAATACTGGTTAAGGTGACCAAAACCATAGAGTAAGATAGATACATGTTTACATAAGCATCTAGAAGTATTTTGTGGTAAACTAATCACAAATTTGAAGGTGTACAAGATTGAATGGCTATAAGTGGGACCCAACACAAAGAAAAATGTACAAATAAGAACTCAATTTGAACCAATGATATATATGTACTAAAACAAGACAATAACATTGTAATTGCAAGGCTTGTATGAAAGTTAGGTGTTTACATTAGGTATAGATGTCACATCATGAAATATGGACTAATGTAGTTGAATATTAAGACTAGATCGATATAGTCATCAAATCAATTTCTTCATGTTTGTCATTTGTCGAGAACATCATTGACAATCCCAAGAGTATAAATCATAATCTTTGGAGCTTTCTCTTTTTAATATCAATCTTTTAAATAAAATCACTGTCAATATTAAGCATATAACTTTACAACTATCATCAAATCTCACTTTTTTCAAAATACACTTTTAAACTCTATATATTTAATTCTATTTTTAAAATTAAATAATTAATTAAATTTTTATTACTATTATATATATAATTTTTAAGAAATTAATAAAAATTAAATACTTATATCATATAATAATTCATCTATCCATATTACATTCTCACCCTCCATTCTCTTCCCATTGAATTTTCAAAATTATTACAATTTCAATGCTAAAATTTGTTGAAAATCCTCAAATGTGCACAAATAAGAACGCTCGACATATTGAATATTTGAATTAGCGTTGGCCCATCACTCTAATTGCCAAGAAAAAACACTCGAGCTTTTTCTTTAGTTTATAAATTTCTCTTCAATAGTCCTCCATTTTAGCACATAGTCAACAACTATTAATTACCTATAAATATTGAAGTCTTCAGAAACTTAACTCTAGTAGGAATAAATATTGAAGTCTTCACGAACTTAACTCTAGTAGGAATAAGCTCGTATTCAATCTCTTTCTCGGACAAGAGCCCTTCATGGAAGTGTTTGACAAAGAGGAGCCACCTTATCTACATAAAATATTATTTTATAGAAGGGAGTTGTATTCAGCTAGTGAGATGATGACTTAACGTCACGTAATAATATATAAATTTTTTTTGAGATATTTACAAGTTGTAAGTGTTTTGTCAAGCATTTTGGTTTGATGTTTTGAAGATTTATATTTACAAGTTTATTGACATGATATGGTGAAGGTTAGGTTTGATTCATGTTTTGTCAAGCATTTTGGTTCGATGTTTTGAGGATTTATATTTACAAGTTTATTGGCTTGATATAGTGAAGGTTAGGTTTGACTTGTGAATAATTCTAATGAAATGGATCTTGTTTGTTGTCACAATTAATTGAAAGAGATTTCGATTTAAATGTATATTTACTCAACATGTTATAATCATCTACTAAAAATAAAAATGTCTATATTTATATAATTCAATTGTATTTAATTTAATTTAAGTTTTTTTAAATTGACCGAGTCTTCGACTTAACATTAAGGATTAAGAGGTTCCATCTATCCAATATTAATATACATTATAGACCAAAAATAATTAATGAAATTAAAAAAGACTACTTAAATCCATTACATAAAGACCTTATCAAATGTATCCCCTAGAAGATAAATTTATAAATAAACATTAGAAAACACTGAAGTTTAATTGATGAGGATAATGGTTGGTTATACTATCCACCAAAATAAATTTTTCTTAAAATACCAAATAAAAAAGAAATTCTTTTTTAGTTATGGGTAAACGTTTTTATAGAATCTACAGTTATGAATCGGAGAGAGGCAACATTGACTGGAGTTGCAAAATAGTTTGAAACACAAATGTGAGGCCCAAATCTCCCTTATTAATCACCGACATCACTAACGTCACCAACGTCATCAACATCCTCAACATCACTAGCATCACTAGCAGCTACAACTGACCTAATATACTAAGAAAAATTTTAACCTAAATGTCTCTGAACTCAACCAAACCACTTAATCAATACACCCACATCTCGTCAGAAGTGCCATGCACATGGACTTAAATATCCCTAGCTAGAGTGCACCCAGAGCTCATGTCGATGGGTTTATCAATAGTGGAACATCCACGTGATAATCAAAATAGAGGAGCGCACTCCTCATTTTTGTTGTCGATGCTAAAAAAAATTCAAAAAACTACATTTTAAAATATATTAAAATTGATAGTGTACCATTCCCTTTATAAAGAGCATACCATTATGTACCCATATCCTCTTAAAAACAAAGCATCCCCATACTCTATGTGCCCCAGGCATATACTAAACAGGGTATTAACTGTAGTTTGACCATGAGAATTGTGCTGAGTACAGGGCAGCCTTGAATTGACCTAGGCAACAACGAAACTAACTGTAAAACCATGTACGAATAGACCCAGTAAAATTTACTATAAAATCGTGTACAAGTAAACCCAAAATTACCTCGAACATGCTCAAATCCAATTTTAAACATTCATGTACACGACATTGAAATAAATAAATCCCCCCAATCATAAGAACGTAACTAAAAAATAATTTAAAATATAAAGAAAGATGTCAACATCTACATAACTCCAATGAACATCATATATAAATAAAAGACAAAAGCAAACACTATCTCACCATCGCATTCCCCACTCACAAAACGGAAGTTAGAAAACGTTCAAATTTGGCGCTTAGGCTGTTGGACCGTTAAAATTAAATTATTATTTTATAGCAAAACCAATCATGCATAATGCTGACGGAGATGTTATCCCAGACGGCACGCCTCCCGCTAGACGGTGGATATATATAATAAAATAAACATGTTGATTGTCTTCTTTAAACGCTTTGACTTTTCGAAATCACCGGCGTGATTACGGTTTCCGTCCGTTGTTGCCACGTCATAACTGACACGTAACCGATACGTTTCCCCCGAAATATCGGTTTTTTATTAGCCTCACATGACTGTATTGGTTTATCGGACACGTGGAGGGCTGAAACATGCATGACACGGTGGCAGGTGTGAAGTTGGTTTAGTTCATGGGTTTCATGCCGTGGAAGACAGCCACGTGGCCGCGTGATGGCGATGGTCACGGGAATAAAAATGAAGTGGGTGTTAATCCCGCTTCTGTCCCTTTACTAATAACAAAGTCAACTTTTAGCATGCCATGTTTTTATTAAAATCTGGCCCGAAAAGGAAGAGGCTTTTTAGGGTCTATTCGTTTGGGGGCATCTCTTTAAAGTTTGAAATAATAGTAGTTTTAAATACATTGTTGAAGATTTTTTAATATATAATTAAGATTGTAATGTTTATTAGAAATTGAGAAAGATGATTTTTAATTGAAATTGAAATGAATGGAAATAGGAGATTGTCAACAATAGAGATATAACGAGTTGTAAACAATGAAAAATGAGATTTTTTATATTTTTACAGTTTATAAGAGTGAGTGAATAGATTTTTGGGTAAAATTATAATTTATTTTTTCTCAACGCGTTTCGAATCACAACTTATGATGCATTATCAGGGATAAAACACTGTGTGTTCGATTTTTTCCCAACGTATTTCGATTCACAACCTACGATTCATTATCAGGTATAAAATATAGGTTGTGATTCGAAATACATTGAGAAAAAATAGAACACGCAATATTTTATTCATAATAATAAATCATAATTCATGATTTGAAACGCGTTGAGAGCATCAGAACACACAATTTTACCTTAAAATGTACACACTCAACAATAAAAAAGATTAACTATTTCAAAATCAATTGTTACACTTAATATTATAATTAATTTTAAGTTTCTAATTTTGTGACTTCAAAAAATCTAAAAATCATTTTAATCTCCTCTGGATAAAAAATACTATTTAGTTTGGATTTTTCTTAAAATTATTATCATTTTTCATACATATATAAATTAGTGTTTTTGTTTGATATTACCGTCGAATTTCCAGTTATTAATTTTTTAAAAGTAAATTATGATTTAAATTCTTAAAAATAGTCTATAAATTGTCAAATTCCAAGCTTGATTTCGTCTATATCCATAAATGACTCATCATTTAGTCAATATTTATTAATGATGCATTCCATTTATGTTAATTAATTGAAGGGTTCTAAATATTATTTAATTTTACGAGTTAAAATTATTTCAATATAATTTTTATGACTAAATTTTATCTTAATGACTTTTTTTTTATAGATAAGTGTTTTTGATGAGAGCAACAATCAATTCTGGGGCACACTAGAGGGGCCAGTCCCCAAAAGATAAAAGAAGCCTATCAAAGGACACACCACCAAAACCAAACAAAAGTTGAAGAAAGCAAGCAAAGAATAGAAGCAAAGTACCCTCCATGACTCAAGAGAACCCAAAATAGTATTTACAAACCAGAAAAAGGGGGGATTGTTGAAAGTAAAACTATGATCTAGGAATTTGACTCATGAGGGGATGGTTAGTATGGTGTTAGTTCCAAAATAAAAACAAAATGAAAGAAACACACTAACTAGCATAACATTTGTAGGCCTAGACACTGGGGAGAGCTTAGTTAACAAACATGAATAAAACACACAACTAAAATGCAAAAAAAATCCTCTTTTACCTTCCTTGGATGCTCCAAAATGCTTGTTATAGTGGCTTGCTCGATTTGTGCTCACGAAGTCCTTGGCAATGGAAGCTTGGTTACCTCCATCTCTCCTTGGCACTTTTGGCTTATGGCTTGGCTTGGCTTGGATTGAAATCAATTTGGCATGGTAACACTAGTTACAATGGCTTTTGGAATCATTTGTGCATTATAACTTTGCACCAAAATAGCTTAGAAATGATGTTCATGGCCTCTCTATTATAGATTTTTGAGAATGTCTAGAATCAACCTAAACCGTCCATCTCAAGATTGAGATGTGTGGTTGAGGATTAATTTAATTTTTAGAACTAAGTTTATAATTATCCTCATCATGGCATTGGAAGAAGGGGCAATTAAGAGGCATTGCTTTGTAGAGAGGATTACAAAGCAAGTTAGTCAAACATTAGTCCATAAATAATGAAAAATGCATAAAGAACTAACTAAGCCTATCTATTCCTATGAGAATTACAAAGGATAGCAAGAAATAAAATGAAAGAAAGCAACATCATATTACCTTCCTAAATGGATTCACCATATCCATGTGGCTCAAAAGCATGTTCTCCCTTGATCAAGCATCCTTGTCTTTGTCAACACTGGTGACAAACTCCTCCAATGTCTCAATAACACTCCATAAAACTTAGGCTCATGATTCTAAATCATTAAACTAACCTATCAATGAAGCTTGCAAATAAAATCAATGGTCTATTGCAAAAGTTGTAGAGACAATTTTGCATAATAACTTTGCATAAATCAAGATTTTTTCTTCATGTTTATGGCCTCTCTATTTATAATTTTTTGAGATTGGTCAAGATCAACCATGACCGTCCATCTCAAAATTGAGATGTGTGGCCATGGATAATTCTAATATTTGGAATTAAATCCATAATTATCTTCATCATGACCTTGGAAGATGTTGGGTGAATATTTTGTTGTCAAGCAACCGACGACAAAATGGGTATATCAACCACAGTACAAGGAGATTTATACGACAAAAAACATGGGTTTACCACATCATAGTGAGATAAATCTCTCCTCTCATCAAGGGGAGGTTCCCTATGAACTACTTATATATTAATATGAACTAAAAATAGACTCAGGGGTGAGGTTACACCATCCATCTCTCTTTTTTCAGAGATGATGTTTACAAAGCAAAAGAGAAATTCTGGTTGATGACTAAAAGCATTTATTTTCTTTCAAAAATGATGTTTAGTAAATGGCAGGAAATCTTCTCGGATAGTAACTAGATCTACGAGAAACCCACGAAAGCACAAAGTCTTTCGTTGCTCTTCTTATTGATTTGAAATGTACGTAACAGTAGAGTGAAGTGCAGCTCAAAGTCTTCACCTAAAACTACAACAGAGTATAAGATCACAAAAGATAAAAGCAGTTCAAAGCCTTTATAATATCCTTCCCGCTAAAACATAGAAAACATGAACTAAAAGTAATTATAGCAGCTCAAAGTCTTCATAATTAACTTCAGAACGTCTTCAGATAATTTCCACACACACTTTGTTTAATCAAATAGATGAGAGATTATTAAGAAAAATAACTTAAGAACGATCTCCTAAATAACACAAATTATTCCAACAAAAAGTTTGAAAGTAACTTGCTTCTCATTCACTCAAGAAAATATGATTTACAATTTGAGATCAAAGTCTCAAGAAGAATCTCAATTTTGGTAGAGTTTTTGCTCTCAATTATCAAAAGATAGATCATGACAAAAGAAGCTCCCTCTATATATATAGGGAAAAGCCTTCAAAATTGAGAAAATACTTAAATATTAAAACTTAGTCAAAGATGAGTCTCCATTGACTTTGGGACTTTTTCAGATTTTTACATGTAATTACACATAACAAAAGTACATGTGCAAATGTCCCAAGTCAAATACAAAGTGCATGAGAAAAATAGAGAAGAAAACATGGAAGAACAGTTCAATTTTTGTCGCCAACCTTCTTTAGATGAGCATCATACATGGCGAGAGCTGCCTGTATCCCGATATTGTCTAGAGTAATAGTATTCTTGAGAATTACCTTAGCCCTGACTATAGCATCTCTTACTACTGTGATTAACTTGGCGTGACTGGTTAACCTGATTTTCAAATTGTCCAGAGTTAACTGATTATCTAGGATATTGTCCACAGAAGCCATTGAGAATGTTTTCTCCTCAAATTCCTTTCGGATCATACCTTCAAACTCCTGAATCATTTCCTCTACTGAAATGAATTGGTTGTCTTGAGAGGTAAGTCTGTAAGGTAACTCCTCCAATTTGTGCACCAGACTGATATCACTTTGTTCACTAACATCCTTGGAAGATTCGAGGTCGTTAATTAATTTCTTAAGCACATGGATTCTATATATCAGTGATTCTTTAGTTTCAATATAAGAATCTCTATCAGCAATGACATCGATTGATACTAGGGTACGTATTCTTAGCTCCTTCATCTCTGTCCATTTGCTAAGATATTTATCTATGCTTTAGATCTTCTGAGAAATGGTATTGATAAGATCATCTAATTCTATTCTCACTTTTCTCATTTTACCTATTTTCTCAGACAACTCTGTGAACAAGGAAATCCCCTGTGCATGCATTTTATCTAAGTAGTCTTCAAGTACCTTCCCCTTTAGATAAGTCTTTTATGCTTTTTGAATCACGGGATCATCTATGGAGATGGCCTCTGGAGTTACCGCTTCTGGAGCAAAAGTGAATCTCCTTATCACTGCGGTCAATTGTTCCACCATCACCTTATAATGATCCTTCATTTCTCTTTCTCTGTCAAATTTTTGAACCATAATATCTATCACAGATTGCAAATCACTCTTAGTGCTCTCGTGAGTTATCTTCCCTAACTCAACTCAAGAGATAAAGTAGCTGCTCATATCAAAATTTGCAAGAGTCGCATCCTATAGAGGTTTAGATATTTTCAAAAATTTGTGCCCCTTATCTCCAATCATCTTCGAAAGTATCTTTGGCTTCTTGGGGGTCTTAGCTTTCACCGACACCATTTTACCAAAGTCAAAGTCATCTAGAAAGATGGCTTGTTTTTTTCTTTTTAGGTGTAAAAGTTGACAGCCAAGGTGGGAGAGTAGAAGCACTTATATTAGCAATAGTCCCTGTAGTTGGCGTCACTGGGGTAACACCTGCACTGCTGGTGAAAATAATGGGCGTAGTATCAATTAAAACCACACTTGCTGCTGAATGGTCGAGGGTAGAACTATCTTTGATATTAAAAGATGGAGATGACAAATTGGGGATGGATCCTGATGAATGAAGAACATCTCCAAAAGTGCTTTGAGGGTCACCAAAAATAATTTTAGAAGAGGTGGCTCCAAAAGAGGGAACATTGATTGGAGAAATATGCAAAGGAGTTTTACTAGGTGAGTGGGGCAGAGAAGAAGAAATTCTTGCGTCTGGCGGCACATCCTCTTGCAAAAATAGATTTTTTGTTCCCTGTTGACTTATAGGCCTGTCATTAGTTTCCATCTGTTCTGCTGCTAGTTATTCGGTGCTTTGTTTCTCAACCTCCATATTTGTTGTTTCTGGCTCTTTATCTACAAATTTTGATTTTTTTGTCACAAAAATGATCTTAGGCTTATGGGGTCTAGAAGGAGAAGGAACATCACTTTTATTCTTCATTTTATTTTCCACTCTCCTCTTTGTTTCCTCTTGAAATTCGACCACTAATCCCATGATGAACTCTTTCAAGGTGATTCTCTTATTTGTTAACCAATCATTGGTGTTTGCCAATATTGGTTTGAATCTCATCCTTAAGGAGGTCAACTCTTTTTGAGACCACTGGATCGAAGGAAGAGGAGCATTGAAAACTTGTTCAGCATGATATCTATTATTGACCAGATCTCCATCATCTACTAGATTTGCAAAGATATCAGCGAGTCCAGATATTCTATTTGTTCAAGGGATAGTCTACTATAGTCCATCTTTTTGATATCTTTCGCTATCCTCAAATTGATACAGACATCTTTGATCATGGGTTCATAGAATTGGGTCTTCCTCCTAATCAAGTTTTTCACACCTCTGTAGTCAAAATTAGGTCTCCTTTTAAACTACTTCATGGTCACAAGTTGCATTTCGATCTCCATTGCCCTAGCTTTTATAGCGGTCAATACTGAGAACCTACCAATTTCAATTGGGAACCTGAAACTGGGTTTCTTGAGTTCCATCTACTTATTATGTATGATAATAATTTGCCTACATAGCTCCATCAGGACCAATTTATCTGAGGGAAATCTTGGGAGCATATAGGGATAACTTTAAAAAAAGCCAACCCATAGATAACAAAAAGAACGGAACTACAAGAACATGCACCCGAAGTCATTTACAACAGTCCAGGCTTTGTCTAACACTTTTTTCTATTCTAATTGAGGGTCAAAAAGACACAAAAATATCATGAAGAAAGCATCATTTACCCTCCTAAAATGATGAATTGAACTCTTCAATGTCAACTGAGGGTAATATTGATATACCAAGGTAATTTTCTTGTCTCCCTCTGATGTTAAGCCTGGAAAGGTTCTCATTGAAGCTGTAATGTATACCAAGTATGAAGTCATATAGAATTTAAAGGTAGTAGACACCTTTGTCAATTGCTCATGCAGAGCATTGCTGATTTGTTCACCCCAGAAAATGACTTGTTTGCCCTAGAAGATTATCTTAATGAAGGGATACATCCATTCATAAAACTGAGAGGAAGAGGGTAAACCTCGTACTCTACTAAGAAGAGTAATCAAGTCACTAACCTCTTCTATAAAATCACTCCTTAGAAAGTTATGTGGCCATTTAGACAAGTTTGCTCTAAAAGTTTTAAGCCATCTATTATTGATCACTTTCTTTACCTTCTCGAGATATTTATCATTTTCCTTTTGTGCTTCAACAAAGTCGATCTTCAACACTTCAGTAGTGGGAGGGCACATGAACACTTTGTCGATGAACTCAGGGTCTAGTCAAATTACTATGTTACCACCAACATCTACCACAGCCCTGGTATCTTTGTTGTAGAATTGGGCGCACTAGAGAATGAATTTTGTGTGATGAACCACCACAAGAAAAGAGGATATCAGATGAATATTGCTCTCAATTATCCTCTTCATTTTAGAGCTAGTATTGTTTGCTTTGGTTCTCTCTACGAACTCAGCCATATCTACGTGCCCGATCTTTGTATTCTTAATATCATTGACATTAGAAGTGACTGAGGTGATTAGAAAAATACCTTGATACTAGTACTTCATTGTCTTCAACTTCTTTGGAGAAACCTCAGTCATCGGGATGAGCCTTCGTCAAAAGTATATTGATGAAGAAGGACCTTGAAGAGAAACTACGATAAGAATCATGATCACATAATTAAGGGAAATATTAACAATCTGAAAAAATTGCACGTTAGATGATCATGACCAGACAAATGTACTTGAAAGGGCTAAGGCATGAGCAAATTGGTAAGTGAAAGAGAAACGAGCTTAGAAAAAATAAAAATTGAAATCTCCCAGAGTTAGTAAAAAAAATTGGAGGAAAGGCATGCATGGGTGGCAAAAATTGCCGCCCTTACATGTTGAGGACTGTCATTATGCATAGGTGGTGAAAATTGCCCCATGTGCACATTGAGAATGATAGATGTGCATCGATGGTGAATTTCACCGCTTATGCACACTGGGAAGTCAAGAGTTTGTGCATCGGTGGTGAATTTTGCCGCCTATGCACATGTTAGTAGTTTTTGTGTAAGGGTGGAAAAAATCGCTGCCCTTGCACTAATTAGTTAAGAAATAAATATGAGGGTGGTGATTTTTTCCGCCCTTACATAGGAAAAAATGGAAGGCAGTAATGGTGGCAAAAATCATTACCTTTACACAGAAAGAAGAAGAATGTGTAAGGGCAGCAAATTTTGCTGCCATTACATGGAAAGAGTGGCCGACGAGTGCAAGGAGGGGAAGAGGGTTTAGGTGCAGTTAGATTACCTCCATGGGGAAAAGAGGAAGAAGGAGAAGAAGACAAAAACCTAGACCTAGAAGGAAAAAAAGAAAAAACAACATGAAGAAGAGAAGAAAAGCAAAAACAAAATAAAAACCAAAACAAGAAGAGTAAAAATGTGAAACCCTACCTGAAAATCATGATACAACACTTGAATCTGAGGAAAACACGATTTCAGCATGCATGATCATCTAGACGTAGAAAGGAGGAGGAAACAAAGAGGAATAAAATAAAATGAGGCAAAAAAGGAATTAAATGGGGTGAAAATTGACCCCAACCACTCAGTGTGTATGGCCATAAATCTTGCACACAAAAATTGAGATCATGCAGGGGCAACAAATTTTGCTGCCTTTGCATGTGAGGTTAAAAGACGGATGTAGGGGCGGCAAAATTTGTCGCTCCTACATGAAGGAATAGAAAAATGCAAGTGTGGTGATTTTTGCCACTCCTGCATGAAGGATGCAAGGGCGATGAAAATTGTCACATTTGCATAGAAACTAGAAAACCAATGTAGTGGTGGCAAAATTTACTGCCCTTGCATGTAAACTCAAGAAAACACTTAACTTGAAAAAAGGGAAAATTTTGTCATCTGATCGCATCAATATCGTAATGATTTTCACATTTTTTGAGAAATCATAACAAGGGAACATCATGAACTTTTAATGATGCCAGTTGACCAAATAAGAGATCAAGAAAAACTTGCCTCGAAAAATAAATTTAGAGTGAAAAATATAAAACAGACAAGTTTTATAGGGGTTGTCCCAAAAATGAGCATAGATAATTTTGAGAACAACTGCTAGCTCCTTTTGGGGAACTTCAATTGATCAAAACGATTGACAAAAGTAGAAACCAGTCTCTAAGTGCCTTCATCTAGGCCATTGGGCCATGGAGTCAAGCTAAGAAAGGAAAAGATGCGAAAAAACCAAAAAGAAATACATAAACATAAAACTATATAAATGTATAAGTGAACTCATCTAATACTTCAAAGATTGAAGTATTTTAGATGTTGCCCACTGTGAGGTAGTGAGAATGGCGCTTCATCTTGATACTCTAGTAAGAAGCTATTTTCACCACAGACTAGACGAATGGTAAACAGACCTCTCCATAAAGAATCAAATTTGCTCTGCATTCCTTTCGGTTCTCTCCTCTTATCCCACAACAAGACTTGATCTCTAATCTAAAAATCATGAATCCTTGCCCTCTTTTCGAAGAGTTTCTTCACTTGATTTTGATGTGCAATAATCTGGTCCACCACCATGGTTCATTGCTCATCTAATTTGGTTAGGCACATGATCCTTTTATCAACAAAATTTTTGAAGGTTGAATCTTCGATTGCCTTTACCAACCTGAGTGCTGGTAGTTCTAAGTTGATTGGTATTTTTGCATTCAAACCATACAGAAGTTGGAATGGTGACATGCCTATTGCCCTCTTGGGTGTAATCCTATCTACTCACAAAGCATCAAATAATGATTTATGCCAAGTCCTCTGATTATCATCTACCAGTTTCCTGATAATAGTAACCAAATTTTTGTTGCTCGATTTTGCTTGGCCATTTTCTTGTGAAAAATAATCAAAAGAATGGGAGAGGGTAATTCCATAATAAAAGTAGAACTGGGTAATCTCATGAGAAGAGAAACATGCTACATTATTTATTACAATCTTAATTATAACTCCAAAGTGGGAGATGATATTTTCCTTGAGAAAATTACATACCACTTCTGAAGTAACATGCTTGGTTGGGATGGCTTCCACCTATTTGGTAAAGTAATCAGTTGCAGTGAGGACATAATCATGCCTGACACTTGAAGACAGGTTGACTATGCCAATGAAATCAATACCCCATTGTTGAAAAGGTTCTTCGATTACCACTGGCTTGAGAGGTAACATGGCCAATTTAAGTTTTTTGACAAACTGCTAACACAATTCACACCTACGCACCTATTTGTAAACATCTTGAAATAGTGTAGGCCAATAGTACCTCGCTCATAGAATCTTATAGGCTATCACTAGTGCAAAAAAATGTCCTTCATAAGCCAAATTATGGAAGGACTCCAAAAGTTTACTTTGTTGCACTTTATCGACGCAGTGAAGAAATACCCCATCAAGGCTTCTCTTATACAAACCATTGTCCCACAAGACATAGTTAGTAGCCTTTAGCTTAACATTCATTTTTTCTTTATAGGATAGATGAGTGGGACACTCACCATAGATAAGAAAATGAGCGATGTTAGAATACCACTCATCAGTAGTAGTGACGAATAGGACCGTAGGCACGTCTTCAATCTTTATTTCTTCATTTTCTATTTTCTTGGAGATATTATCGACAATCAATTGGTAGAGCCCGTTTTCCTACACAAGTTTGGTAGGTTTGATATCAAGATCAAACTCCTAAATTTTGGCAATCCAATTGCCCCTTTTAGTACTAAACTCCTGTTGAGTTAGAATGGACTTCACTTTTGTGTCAGGCACCAAAATAATAGTATGTGAATTCAGGATATAAAACCTGAAATGCTTTACCACCTTAACCATGGCATACACATGTTTCTCCATATTTAAATATTTTAATTCATGAGCTTTGAGAGGACAACTCATAAATGATATGGGAGATTCCACACCTTCTTTATTTTACTGAACTAAAATAGCTGAAAGTGTATGCTCAAAAGCATAGCTGTATATTATGAAGTCTTTGGTGTAATCTGGACAAACCAAAATTGGTACATGGGCAATCACTTTTTTGATGTCTTCAAATGCTAACTTGCCTTTTGTAGTCCATTGAAAAGTGGCTTTGCCCTTCATCATGTCCACAATGTGGCAAGTCTTCTCTATAAATTCTGGAATGAATCTTCGTAGAAAATTCACCTTTTCGAAGAAAGAATGAACTGCAGTCTTACTAGAAGGAAGAGCAAGACTTTGGATAGATTTGACTCTTTTTGAGTCACTTTTTATACCTTCTTAAGATACAGTGTGACCGAGAAGCTTACTTTTTGTAACCCTAAAAATTAATTTTTTGGGATTAAGAGAAATACCATTTTGCCGACAGCATTCCAACACTTGTTGTAGATGATGCAGATGATCAAAATGATGTTTAGAAAAAATAGTCACATCATCAAGATATACCACAATAAACTTTCCCATTTCGTCTTTGAAAGCAAGATCCATTGCTCTTTTGAAGGTTGCACCAACATTGATCAAACTAAAAGATATTCTACGATATGCAAAAGTGCCCCAAGGTGTAGTGAAACCAATCTTATGTTGATCTGTTTCATTGACTTCTATTTGATTGTACCTAGAAAAACTGTCTAGCATTGATAACATTTATGAACTAGTCACTATTTTCAAAACTTGGTCCATGATGGGTAGAGGGTAGTTATCTTTTAAATAAAATTGATTTAGGTTTCTGAAATCGACACAGATACAAATTTTTCCATTCTTTTTTCTTACAAGAACTATATTAGCAATCCAGGTGGAATGATGGATTAGAAAAATAATTCTTGCATTCAACATTTTTTGGATCTCAGAAAAGATAGTACCTAATATTTTAAGATTGTATTGCCTTTGTTTTTACTTGTAAGGCAAGGACCTAACCTTAAGAGGAATTTCATGCCAAATTTCTTCAGGCCTGAGAGGTTTCAAATCATCATAAGAATATGCCAAAACATCAATGTAATGGTGAAGAAGAGCAATGAATTTGAATTTGAGCTTTTTATCAGAAGTGCAACAATTTCCAATGTTGACTATTTTGAGATTCTCTTCTGTACTCAAATTTATTTGATCGAACTTGAATCCACTTGTTTCTGCTTGACATATTTGTCCTGCTTATCAAATAATTTTTCAAGAGAAACCAAACCTTTTGGAATTTTATTTCCCTTGAGTTGAAGGAACTCTTCACTAGTTTTGGAATTTACTTCAGGAACTGATTCTCATGGTGGAGATTCGCTTCCTTCAAAATAAAGATCTTTAAAGCTATCCATCTTTTCCAGAAAAGCAATGATTTGATTGTCACCATTGAATACTTGTCAATAGTTGGAATTATAAGGTACACTTGGTCGAAAGACTAGCTCAATAGTGTACTTGTCTCCTTCAAAATTTTTATGGGGAACCATGAGGGTCGTGGAGATAGCCAACAAATCTACACAGTCATTACATTCTCTCAGCATAGCAAAAATATTGAAAGCATCAAAACTTTCAATACAATCCCATACAAGATTGCGATAATGTCATAATCTTTCATTTTTTATTTGATATAGATTCCTTACCTGACAAACTACCAGTTCACCATCTCCAAGGGCGTGAAGAACCTTAATACCTTTAGCATGAGTAGCTTTCAATCCAAGTAGCAAAGACTCATACTCAACAATGATTCATGTTATTGAACTGCAACTTATATAAATAAGGAAAAATTTCTACTTGAGGGTAGATCAAAATAATTCCAGCTCCAGAACTGGTAGAAGAGCAACTACCATCAAATTTTAAAATCCAAATATTATCAAAATTTGATCTTTTTAAAAACTTCTCTTTGTTATTTAGGGAAGATTCTTGGTTGTCTGAATTTTGCTTTGACAATTCTTCGAACTTTGCATCTGAATTTTCTAAATTGTCACTAAAAGGACTTTCATCTGATAAGATGAAAACATCTTCAGTAGTCAAGAAATAATTACCCATTCTTGATGATTCAAATAAAATTTAGGTTTTAGGATCTGATGTTTGGGTGACTATATCTTTCGACTCTTTCTCAGAAAGCAATTTCTTCATAACACCTTTAACAGGTATCCTTGCTTCAAATAGATCCATATTTAATTCTCTACCTACATCTTTGCAAAAATTGTGCCTGAGCAGAATGCCATAAGAGGCTGGAACATCGGCCACTAAGACCGTCATTTTGATCATCTTCTCTGGAAAAGATACAAACACAAATTGGGCATCTTTAATTTGGCCTAGGAGTGGGACTTGCTTATTTTCCATGGAGAAACATCTCTCAAAAGTCTTAGTCAAATTAAGACCAAGAAAATATGCTACTTTGGCAGGGATAACGTTATCAGAAGCTCCAGATTTTATTATGTAATTACTCAATTTATGACCATTTATCAACAAGGAAACATAAAAAGGTTCTATTTTCTCAGAGGTGACACAAGAGGATTAGCGATAAGATTATTCTAGGTGGATTTATTCTTAGAAGAATCATGAGTCACCTTTGGAAAATTTTGTCCTATAGGGGTAGTTTTACTTTTAACGTATTCGACCAACATATCAAACTGTTTACGATTGGCTCGCAAGTACTCAATTTCAGTCATTTGAATCTTGGTCTTTTTGGCATGATCAATTATATCAAATAATTGAAATGAGCTAGAGACAGAGGGATGAAGCTCATCATCCTGATCTTTATTAGGTGTGGAACTGGTCTGAGAGATAGAAGTAGAAGGTATGGGACGGTTTGAGGTACTTACTTTCTTATTAGTCATCAGGGCCTTTGATTGAAAAGGAAGTGAAGTCCCTCATTTAGCGATAGAAACTACTGGCTGAGGTTCTTCTACTACTTTTTTTTATTAGCTTATTGAACTGACTAGTTCTAGGACTTGGTAAAAATAGCGTACGATCCATCAAACACTTCTCCCTTGCTTCTAGCTTCATCCTGATAATTCAGGAAACCAATGTTAGAGTCACCAGCTAATTCTTATTTTTGTTTTACAAAGAGATTAGCATCATCTTCTTGATCCAACTTAGGTTGGAACAAGAAATCATGTTTAGCTTCAAGATAACCAACTACTAAATTAACAGGTGTTTCTTCAATGGCAAGCTTCCCATGTGGAGGAGGCAGGTGATTTGGTTGTCCTTGATTTCTGGTAGCATTGCCATGATATGACTGGTTGGGAAACATCCTTCTTAGCATATCTCGATGTGGATGGGTAGACATACCCAAAGCCATTTGTCTTTTTAGGGCTAACAATTCATTTGCCAATTTTTGCACCATAAGATTTGTGGTGCTAGTGGAAGTACTTTTAGCAGATGAAGAAAATTTACTTTTATTAAAATCTTTTCTAATCTTACCTGCTATGATAAGATCATCCTTGACCTCAGTAGCCAAATTTTGGGCTGTAGAAAGATCAATAGGGCTAGCTCACCTCAATAGAAAACTCACTTCAGGAAGTTGAGAGTTAATGAAAAAACACTTAAGATTCTTCGGTGTTAGCTGTGTAATTGTAGGAATTTAGTTCCTCAGCTTGTTGAATTTAGCAATGAAGTCTTGCATGGGCTCATGAGGTTCCTTCTTCATTTGTGTAAGCTAAGCCAACAAGGCATGTGCATCTTTGGTAGGTTTGAACCTAGCCTCAAACTTAGCCTTGAGGGTGTTCCATTCAATTATTATTTGAGCTTGAAGGTGGTAAAACCAGTCCACAGTAGCACCTTGCAAAGTTCTTACAAACAGTATCACTACTATATCTTCGCGTTCCACACCTATCACACCACATGATATGCAGAAAGTAGTGATATGCTCATCTAGATGAACTTTTTTATCACCATAGAATTTAGGAAATTTCTTCCTTGAACTATGGGGTAGTTCATGTAAAGGTGGGGTCAAATTGAGAGGGCCAAAAGTGTTGTCCCAAGGGCCTTGGACTGCCATGATATGTCGATTAAATGGTGGGATAACAAATCTTGGTGGGGTAAGTATAGACAAAACCCTACTAGTACTGAGACTAGAAGCTTCACCAGGTATGGAAGATCTGACGCTAGTAGGAGGAAAACTCTTGGTTCACTGAAGGCAAGATGGTGGAGGAGAAATCTCAAAATTATTTCATCGCACCAACTCAAATACAGGATCAACAATACCTTGAGCTCTTTGGCTTCACGTGTATGGTAGATCTCCAAGAGTGTAAAATGAAAAAGGACTAGAAATACTTCAAGTTGAAGCTTGAGGCTTCAAAGTGCATGTTTGTGTCCCCAACAGAGTCGCCAAAAGCTGTTGGGTGAATATTTTGTCATCAAACAACCAATGGTAAAATGGTATATCAACCACAATAAAAGGAGATTTATACAGCAAAAAGCATGGGTTTACCACATCATAGTGAGATAAATCTCTCCTCTCATCAAGGGGAGGTTTCCTATGAACTACTTATATATTAATATGAACTGAAAATAAAATCAGGGGTGAGGTTACACCATCCATTTCTCTTTTTTCAGAGATGATGTTTACAAAGCAAAAGATAAATCCTGGTTGATGACTGAAAGCATCTCTCTTCTTTCACAAATGATGTTCAGTAAATAGCAAAAAATCTTCTTGGATAGTAACTAGATCTACGAGAAACCCACGAAAGCACAAAGTCTTTCATTGCTCCTCTTACTAATTTGAAATATACGTAACAGTAGAGTGAAGTGCATCTCAAAGTCTTCACCTAAAACTACAATAGAGTATAAGATCACAAAGGATAAAATGAGTTCAAAGCCTTTCTAATATCCTTCCTGCTAAAACATGAAAAACATGAACTAAAGGTAATTATAACATCTCAAAGTCTTCATAATTAACTTCATAACATCTTCAGATAATTTCCACACACACTTTGATTTTTTAATCAAATAGATGAGAGATTATTAGGAAAAAGAACCTAAGAACGATCTCCGAAATAACACAAATTATTCCAACAAAAAGTCTACAAGTAACTTGTTTCTCATTCATTCAAGAAAATATGATTTACAATCTAAGATCAAAGTCTCGGGAAGCATCTCAATTTTGGCAGAGTTTTTGCTCTCAATTATCAAAAGATAGATCATTACAAAAGAGGCTCCCTCTATATTAGGGAGAAGCCTTCAAAATTGAGAAAAGACTTAAATATTAAAACCTAGTCAAAGATGAGTCTCTGTTGACTTTGGGAAATTTTTTAATTTTTACATGTAATTACACATAACAAAATTACATGTGCAAATGTCCCAAGTCAAATACAAAGTGCATGAGAAAAATGGAGAAGAAAGCATGGAAGAACAGTTCAATTTTTGTCGTCAGCCTTCTTTAGATGAGCATCGTACATGGCAAGAGCTGCCTGTATCCCAATACTTTCTAGAGTAACAATATTCTTGAGAATTACCTTAGCCTTGACTGTAGCATCTCTTACTACTATGATTGACTTGGTGTGAATGGTTAACCTAGTTTTCAGATTGTCTAAAGTTAACTAACTATTTAGGATATTGTCCACAGAAGCCATTGAGAATGCTTTCTCCTCGAATTCCTTTCGGATCATACCTTCAAAATCATAAATCATTTCCTCTACTGAAATGAATTAGTTGTCTTGAGAGGTAAGTCTGCAAGGCAACTCTAATTTGTGCAACAGACTGATATTGCTTTGTTCACTAGTATCTTTAGAATATTCAAGGTTGCTGATCAATTCTTTAAACACCCAGATCCTATATATCAGTGATTCTTTAGTTTCAATATAAGAATCTCTATCAGCAATGACACCAATTGGTACTAGGGTACATATTTTCAGCTCCTTCATCTCTATCCATTTTCTAAGATATTTATCTGGACTTTTGATCTCTTGAGAAATGATATTGATAAGATCATCTAATTCTATTTTTACTTTCCTCATTTTACCTGTCTTCTTAGACAACTCTGTGAACAAAGAAATCCCCTGTGCATGCATCTTATCCAAGTAGTCTTCAAGTGCCTTCCCATTTAGATAAGTCCTTTTTGCTTTCTGAATCATGAGATCATCTATGGAGATGGTCTCTGGAGTTACCACTTCTGGAGTAAAAGTGAATCTCCTTGTCACTGCGGTCAATTGTTCCACCATCACCTTATAATGATCCTTAATTTCTCTTTCCCTGTCAAATTTTTGAACCATAATAGCCATCACGAATTGAAAATCACTCTTGACGCCCTCATGAGTTATCTTCCCTAACTCAACTCGAGAGATAGAGTAGCTGCTCATACCAAAATTTTTAAGAGTCGCATCTTGTGGAGGTTTGGCTATTTCTAGAAATTTGTGCTCCTTATCTCCAATCATCTTCAAAATAATCTTTGGCTTCTTGGGAGTCTTAGCTTTCACCGGCACCATTTTACCTAAGTCAAAGTCATCTAGAGAGATGGCTTGTTTTTTCTTTTTGAATGTAAAATTTGATAGCCAAGGTGGGAGAGCAGAAGCACTTACATTAGCACCAACCCTATAGTTGGCATCACTAGGGTAGCACTTGAATTTCTAGTGAAAACAATGGGCATAGTATTAGTTAAAACCACACCTGCTGCTAAATGGTCGAGGGTAGAACTATCTCTGATATTAAAAGATAGAGATGACAAACTAGGGATGGATTCTGATGAACAAAGAACATCTCCAAAAGTGCTTTGAGGGTTGTCAAAAATAATTTTAAAAAGAGAGGCAGCTCTAGAAGAGGGAACACTAATTAGAGAAATAGGTGAAGGAGTTGCACCAGGTGAGTGGGGTGGAGAAGAATAAATTCCTATGTCTGGCTGCACATCCTCTTGTGGAGCTAGAGTTTCTATTCTCTATTGACTTGTAGGCCTGTCATTAGTTTCCATCTATTCTGCTACTGGTTCTTTGACACTTTATTTCTCAACCTCCATATTTGTTGTTTTTGGCTCTTTCTCTACAATTTTTGATTTTTTCATCACAAAAATGATCCTAGGCTTATGGGGTCTAGAAGGAGAAGGAACATCACTTTTATTCTTCATTCTATTTTCTACTTTCCTCTTTGTTTCCTCTTGAAATTAGGCCTTTGATCCCATGATAAAATCTTTCAAGCTGATTCCGTTATTTTTTAACCAATCATTAGTGTTTGCCAATATTGGTTCGAATCTCATCTTTAAAGAGGTTAACTCTTTCTAAGACCATTGGATCAGAGGAGGAGGAGCATTGGTGACTTGTTCAGCATGATATCTATTATTGACTAGATCTCCATCATCTACTAGATTTGCAGGGATATTAGCAAGCCCCAAATATTCTATTTGTTCAAGGGATAGTCTACTATAGTCCATCTTTTTGATATCTTTTGCTGTCTTTAAATTGATCCAAACATCTTCAATCATGGGTTCATGGAATTGGGTTTTCCTCTTGATCATGTATTTCACACTTTTGTAGTCAAAATTAGGTCTCCTTTTGAACTGCTTCATGGTCACAAGTTGCATTTTGATCTCCATTGCCCTAGCTTTTGTAGCGGTCAATACTGAGAACCTACCAATTTCAATTGGGAACTTGAAATTGAGTTTCTTGAGTTCCATTTGCTTATTGTGTATGACAATAATTTGCCTGCACATCTCCATCAAGAATAATTTATCTAAGGGAAATATTGGGAGCATATAGGGATAACCTTAAAAAAAGTCAACGCGTAGATAACAAAAAGAAGGGAACTATAAGAATATACACTTGAAGTCATTCACAACAGTCCAGGCTTCATCTGACACTCTTTTTTGTTATAATTGAGGGTCAAAAAGACACAAAAATACCGTGAAGAAAGCATCATTTACCCTCCTAAAATGATGAATTGAACCCTTCAATGTCAACTGAGGGTAATATTGATATACCAGGGTCATTTTCCTATCTCCCTCTAATGTTAAGCTTGAAAAGGTTCTCATTGAAGCTGTAATGTATACCAGGTATGAAGTCATATAGAATTTTGAGGTAGTAGACAGCTTTGTCAATTGCTCATGCAGAGCATTGCTAATTTGTTCACCCCAAAAATGACTTGTTTGCCTTGGCAAATTATCTTAATGAAGGGATACATCCATTCGTGAAACTGAGAGGAGGAGGGTAAAATTTGTACTCTACTGAGAAGAGTAATCAAGTCACCAACCTCTTCTATAAAATCACTCCTTAGAAAGTTCCGTGGCCATTTAGACAAGTTTGCTCTGGGAGTTTTGAGCCATCTATTATTGATCACTTTCTTTTCCTTCTCAAGATCTTTATCATATTCCTTTTGTGTTTCAACAAAGTCGATCTTCAACACTTCATTAGTGGGAGGGCACATGAACACTTTGTCGATGAACTTAGGGTCTAGTTGAATTACTATGTTACCACCAACATCTACCATAGCCCTGGGATCTTTGTTGTAGAATTGGATGCATTGGAGAATGAAATCTATCTAATGAGCTGCCATAGGAAAAGAGGAGACCAGATGAATATTACTCTCAATTATCCTCTTCATTTTAGAGCTAGGATTGTTTTCTTTGGTTCTCTCTATGAACTCAACCATATCTACGTGCCCAATCTCTATATCCCTAATGTCGTCGACATTAGAAGTAATCAAGGTGATTGGAAAAACACCTTGATACTGGTAATTCATTGTCTTCAACTTCTTTAGAGAAACCTCAGTCATTAGGATGAGCCTTCATCAAAAGTATATTGATGAAGAAGGACCTTGAAGAGAAATTGTGATAAGAATCATGATCGCACAATTAGGGGAAATATTGGCAATATGGGAAAATTACACGTTAGATGATCATGACTAGGGAAATGCACTTGAAAGGGCTAAGGCATGAGTAGATCGATAAGTGAAAGGGAAGTGGGCTCAGAAAAAAGGAAAATCAAAATCTCCCAGAGTTAGTAAAAAAATGGAGGAAAGGCATGCATGGGTGGCAAAAATTGCCGCCCTTGCATGTTGAGGACTATCATTGTGCATAGGTGGTAAAAATCACCACCTATACACATTGGGAATGATATATGTGCATTGGCAGAAAATTTCTCTACCTATGCACATTAAGAAGTCAAGAGTTTATGCATTGATGGTAAATTTTGCTGCCTATGCACATGTTGGTAGTTTTCATATAAGGGTAGCGAAAATCACCACCCTTGCACTAATTGGCTAAGGAAGAACTGTGAGGGTAGTGATTTTCACCTCCCTTACATGGGAAAGAAAGGAAGGCAGTAATGGTGAACAAATTTTTTGCCTTTACATAGAAAGAGGAAGAATGTGTAAGGGCGACAAATTTTGCCACCATTACATGGAAAGAGTGGCCGATAGGTGCAAGGAGGGGAAGAGGGTTTAGGCGTGGTTAGATTGCCTCCACAGGGAAAAGAGGAGGAAGGGGAAGAAGACAAAAACCTAGACCTAGAAGGAAGAAAAGGAAAAATAACATGAAGAAGAGAAGAAAAGCAAAAACAAAACAAAAAGAGTAAAAAAGTGAAAGCCTACTTGAAAATTGTGATATAATGCTTGAATCTGAGGAAAACACGATTCCACTTGCACACACAATCATCCAGATGCAGGAAGGAAAAGGAAATAAAGAGGAATGAAATAAAATGAGGCAAAAAAGGGATTAAATGAGGTGAAAATCAACCCCAACCACTTGGCATGTGCAGCCATAAATGCCACGTGCGAAAACTAAGATCATGCAGGGGCGGCAAATTTTGCTGCCTCTACATGTGAGGTTAGAAGAGGGATGTAGGGGAAAAAAAAAATTCCGCTCATACATGAAGGAATGGAAAAATGTAAGGGTGGTGATTTTTGCCACCCATGCATGAAAGATGCAAGGGTGGTAAAATTTTTTGCCTTTGCACGAAAACTAGAAAACCACATGTAGTGGTGGCAAAATTTGCCACCCTTGCATGTAAACTCAAGAAAACACCTAACTTGAAAAAAGGGAAAATTTTGTCATTTGATCGCATCAAGATTGTAATGATTTTCACATTTTTTGGAAAATTGTAACAAGGGATCGTCACAAACTTTTAATGATGCCAGTTGACCAAACACGAGATCAAGAAAAACTTGCCTCAAAAAATGAATTTAGAGTGAAAAACATGAAATGAACAAGTTTTGTAGGGGTTGTCCCAAAAATGAGTGTCGCTAATTTTGGGAACAATAGAAGAAAGGGCATTGAAGAGGCATGGGAGGCATTAACTAGGCATGGGTGACCCATAATCTTGATATTTGTGGCATTTATGGCCTAGGGATGTTTTCCCAAAAAATGATGTCACCTGATGAAGCAGTTAATAGAAATAAATTTTCAAAAATAAATATTCAAAAAATCTCATGGAAAATCCACTTAAGCTCTTGATTTTAATTAATTAGCCTTAAACAAGGTTAATCAACATTTTACAATTATTTGAAAATTGATGCACAATTAATCAAAATGGTCAAAAAGTCATATTATTGGGTTGTAATTTGATTAGATAGGAACTTGAAGGTGATGTTAGATGCGTTGGAGCTGTATTTCCATTTAAGATGTTTCCAACACCATATAACAAAGGTACATGATGTGTACCAATGAATTAGAATAAAATAGTGATCTAGAGCACTAAATGGTGAAATTGTCATTTTGACTCAAAATGATCTGATTAAAGTTAGCTGGCCCATAAAATGTATTGCCCTATTTAGGGATACTTTGAACTAAACTGGCACTTGTAAGTGACAAGTTAAAACCATTTAGGGCATTTTATGGATTTTGTCCTAAAATGTGCATTTGAGTGTAATTCGAGTAAGATTGACAATTTCAACATAAATGATGTTAAGAATTGGATGTCTACATTTTGCCCCTATTTGATAAGGTGTAGTGAGACATTAAAGTGAAGAAAAATATTTTCAAAAAAAAGAGTTGTCATGAAGAAATTGGAACATACCCATGATGCCCCCTTGAGAGGACATACTAGGATGGAAGAAAAGGATGGACTCTCAAAAAGAGAGAGAAAGTGAGAGATTAACCCATAGAATAGATCACATCCAAATGAGATAATGCTTGTACACATGATTACCATAAATGATCAAAATATAATGAGAAGTATGATAGGCCCCAGAGACAGGGGGAATGGGAAATATATAACCCATAAATGTAAGGGACACACTTTAAACACACCCAATTTGAGTGTACAAGCTGCACACTTATGACATTGATCAATCCTGAGATAAGTTGCACACTAAAATATTTCCATAATGGGATTTAATATGGAGATCTTGGAATTAGAGGAAAAGAGAGAACATTCTACTTCAGGAAGGGAAGAACCACTAGAACGGGGTCTCCAAAGAGAATATAATAAGTACTCCAGTAGAGCAGATTTGATTGTGATAAAATAGTTTTGCCTCAGTAGGGCGAATCTTGATCATTTTTAAAGAATAAATAATGATTTGCCCCTATAGAGCTGATTTGATTCAGACATTGTTTAGATGTTGTGCCCTAACATGGGCAATTGGCAAGAAAAATAGCTCAAGGATATAACTGAAAAGATAGGTTAAAGTAAGCGGGTGAAAATGTACATGCGATGGTGTAATGGCTTAGAAAGCCATATAAAACCAAGCATATGAGAATGCACAAAGTGATGAGAGAGATGAAAATAAGAATGGAGATAGCCGAGCTAACCTCAATATAAATTGAGTGCTACCTACATAGTTCCATGGACTCTTGTTCCAACATGAACTTCAGGCCAATGTAGCCCACCCAAGTTTGGGAGAGAATGGAATGAGGAATGATGAAAAAATGACCAAGAATTGATTACACTTATAATGTATGCAAAGAGATGCACATCTAAGCATAGACAAAGAAGCCTAAAATGCATGTTACTTAGATGCCTAATTCCATATCATGAGCCTTGGTTTTTCAAAGTGTTCTTGAGAATCATTCATCGAAGCTGATGTTGACGTTAAGATGTTGAGACCTGAGCACAAAGTGCTTGCTATAGAAAAATAAATTAGGCATCATAAGTATGAATAACTTAGAATGACATAAGATTCCAATTGCATTGAGCCAATTCAAATATGAATATCTATAACTAAGGATAATGGTAAAATAATGACCAAAACTAGAGTTAAAATGATTTACATTTAAACAAAAAAGCAAAGACAAAGAAAAAGATAAACATAAATGAACCTAAGTTGAAATCAAGATATGATCAATCAAGACTTAAGTAGGAACAAAAATGATTTAAAAATAAAAGGTAAGAACATCTTAACAACATGAGATCAAGATATAAATAATCAAGATCTATGTGGACCATCAAGATTTACTTGGAAAAAAAAAATAAAGAAGCAAGAACAAATAGGAAAACAAAAGACCAAACAACAAACAACAATCAAATAAACACACAAAATGTTTTTGAGTTTTTAAATGGTTTTATGAATGTTTTTGGAATTTTCAAATTATTTCAACTCAATTGAGGACTAGGAGATACATAATGGTCTAGCTCATGAAATGGTGAGAGTGCACCAACTTAAAATGATCATAATATGATGAGAGCATATAATAAGAGGGATTGAGTTGATCTTGACATGAATCGAGCATGACCTATATAACCCCAAAATAGTCCCCAGTCATGGTAATTTTGTCCACACAAAAGTTGATGAAAAATTGACTAGGTCACAACAAGTTCACAAACAAATGTGAATGACAAGACAAATGATAATAGTAATGACCAGATGATGCGATAATGCATGATAAAAAGGCATTATACCTAATTTGCCTATAGGTAGTTATAATTAGGAAATAATGTCATAATACTAATTTGCCTAAAGATAATTATAATTAGGGGTACCAAAACAATACTAATTTTCCCATAGGTAGTTATAATCAATGATACCAAATAAGATTATAGATGAAATATAACTTGCCATATCAAATGTCACACTATGTTCATAGACTGTCCTTCAACATTGAATTCAAAAACTATTGAAACTGGATCAGAATCCCCTCACAAAAGGTGCTGGATAGACCAAAGGAACCAAGATCAAAATGGGACAAACAAGATGACTAAAAATAATCCTTGGTAAATACTAAAGAAATGGTATAATAAAAATGGTATAATGAAATGATTAGAAGAAAATTGGATACAGTGGCAAAAAATTTTACCCCAAGCAATGACTGGATCATATTACTCACAAAATGGTGAAAGCATTGGCTTAGGTTGCTCACAAAATGGCGAGAGCATGGGAAATGGGTGATTGAGTTGACCTCAATAAAAATTGAGAACTGCCTACATAGTCTTGAAGGACCTCAAGTCAATGTAGTTCAAATGGCATGGTTCAAGGATCTCAATGGTATAATAATGCCTAAAAAGGGTCTATAGGGTTGTCCCCAAGAGATGTGGCATGGTAATAGAAAATGGTTTAATGCTAGATGAAAAATGGTTTTATTGCACTAGTCAATATGTGAGACAACAAAAATGATCAGCTATATAAGTTGCTATCCAACACCCTTTCAAAACAACTACTCTGTTAAGAACTTGTTACTGATTTGGCACTCAATAATGTGTTCCTGATCTTCATAGATCATTGATTTTTCTTCCTTTAAACATTGAGACAAGATATCCTTATAACCTCGATAAAGGAAAGTGTTGCCAGTGATGGTAAATAATGGTAGGATAAATGAGATAAGTGGGTAATAACTAGGTGGGTGATAATGGAATGTATAATGAATGGGAAATAAATAGAGATCAGGACTTTCAGTCACATGTAATGTTTTTAATGCAAAATTTGACATAATTTTAGTTGTGGTAGGGCTGAAGACCTCTGAAGATGCTCTTGATAGGACCATCAAATTGTTCTATTGCTTGATCTTGAGAGTAGCTATCATCTGATTATGCTGTAGATTGGAAGTTATTTTAATTTGATCTTTGATATTATCTTTAGTAAATAATGAAGAAATTTTGTGCTTAGTTATTGGTGCCTCAATTAATTTTTCACCAATGAATTTGTTTTAATCATCCCATATTGCCTCTGAGAAGGTTTCATAAGGAGATGTTAACATTTGACTTTGATTGTCTTCTAGCGCCTTCAAAAAGGTGTCACTAAAAGATGTTGATTTTGATCTTTGCTTATCACTATAAGATTATTCTTCTTATGAATAAATGTGGTCTTGGTCCCCATAATATTTTGCAAATGATATGTTGCCATGGATGCAGTTCAACAAAGAATGATTCTGTCAGTCCCAATCGACATTTATGAGAAGTAGACTGTTAATATAATGGCTATGTTGGGTGGTAATAATGAGATGGTGAAAGGAAACACAATCCTCATAGAAGATACTAAGATAACTTGTGTCAATGCTAAAGTAATCATCTTAAAAAATTGTATAAGGATCACAAATATATTCAAATTGATTTGTAAGGCAATTGTAACCAATGTTGTAACAACCAATACTATAATCTATTTATGACTTTGATTCTGAAGTAAGGGACTCTGAATCCAATGTCATAACTGATGTTGATTCTATTTCTAATGTTAAATCCAATGTTGGTTCAAAAATGGAACGTGACTCTAATATTGATTCTTCATCTGATATGGTTGTTTTGACAATGTTCTATTGAATGTTGAATTTTTAACAAGTAATGGCCTATGATGGAATAATGGGCTCAATAAATATTGATTTATCTTGGAAGGGTTTAACATATACTAACTCATCTAAGTGAATCCCCTCAAAAACAGGGAACCAATCAAGGGATATCTTGAAAAAATTGTGTCTATCAAAGAGAGACTCCTTAATGAGTTGGAAAAGATCAAGAGACAACTCTACCAAGACTAGCTTGTCAAGGAGATGAGGTTCTTTAAAAATAAGTAACATATGAATAGGTAACTTATCATAGTTTATCTTGTCAGAAATGGGTGTTTAAACAATAACATGTTGGTTTTAGTTCACTATGGGTTACAAAATATCAATTTTGAACACATTTTGATCCTCATAAGATGGATTTTGAAGAGGTAATGGTTCTTATTTAGGCTCAAAGATCGGCACAAAATTTCTAAAGTGGGGAACATTTGGTTTAGTGAGAACAATGGTTTATGGTTCAATAATGAAATCTCTAAAGATTAGACTATTGAAGAAGGGATAAAAAACAATTGGTTCATCAAATGGAGGTTCTTCAACAATAGGTTCATCAAAAATTGGTGATGGGATAAGAATTGTAATAACTAGATGATTCTTAGTTTGGTTGCTTGTGCAAACCCAAGGAGGAGATCCTAAAATGGTGATGAATGGATGCTTCTTAGTTTGGTTAATCATGCAAACTAAATGAGGAGATCTTAAAATGGTGATCTTGGTACATTATGGAGTTTGATTACTTACACAAGCCAAAGCATCCAAGTCTTTTTGATAAACCCAATCATTCCAATCATGAGTTAGATCATAAGTTGGATCTTGACTGTGTTCTCATGACTGATTTTTGTGAGGTGGATAGAAATTTATCTCACAAACCATATTGTCACTATAGGGGTCTTGAATAAAGTCATAAAAGTCATTTTGTCTGGCCATTCTATCATAAGTTGGATTATCCATGACTGCACCATAAGTGTAGCTAGATATATCTACATTTAATGAAGAAAGCTCCAAAAATAGAAAGACCTAAAGTTTTGCAAACTCTAAAAAGTGATGTTTAAAAGACAAAAGGTTCAACCTTGGTTGAAAGGGTGAAGCTGCATCTCAAAATTAGTTTGTGTTGAGATTTGTCATAAAACAACCTAATGTCAAATGTCTAACATCAAAGGTTTTTGAAGAAAGGTTGTGTTTTCCCAAAAAAAGTCACAAAAATGATGAGGATAGGCACTCGAACAAATAATCAATCAATAATTTTCAAATTGGGTAATCATTTAACTGAAGCTATGTAACCCAAAAGGAAAAGATCTGCATACCAACCCCACAAATTGAGGCCTAAACAAAAATCGATCAATGTTTGGATCCAAACTTGACAAGGTTAATTGAAAATGTAATGTTGAAGGCTAGGATTGGACCAAACAAGCTGGACAAGAGTGGACAACATAACGACGCATAAACAAGGTCCAAATGGTATACATGCCATGATTTGAAATAATGATAAACAAGTTTTTGAAACAAATTGAGTAGCCTAATAGCGTAAGCATGCTCGAATGATTTGGTTAATTGTTATATTTTAAAGACTAAAAGGCAAAAAAGATTTGACATGATTTAGGTAGCATAAATCTACCCTTCTTAACTCAAATACATGATTTTGACATGGCTTATGAATAAACAAACAAGTTTTAGCCTCAAAGCGTACCAAGCAAATAATGACCAAAATACACTAAGTATAATCATTTAAATCCTAACAAGGGTATGGTAAAATGGGGTTGACTAAACTAGTAAGTTTTTGATCATTCTAGGGTAATCAATTACACAATGAATTTCACGTCAAAAGATGTAAAAGACAAGCATAAAAATTAGGTGACTGTGACATTAGCTAGTTGTAAAAAGGTCTAGTCCTTTTGACAACCACTACATCATGCTGTTTGCTCAGTGTAGTGAGATGTCTAAATACATATACATCCCATGTGCAACACCAAAGGAGTAAGTGAAGTCAATGCTAAGAGATGTAACCCTGGGTCAAAGCTTCCCTAAAGAACTCATGAGAGGTAATGGCATCCCCCTCACAAGCCAAGTTTACATAAAAATAAAGAAAACATGAAATAGAAAGACTTTAGGATCATTTTCAAGGTCACCCAAACTTTGATGAGTTTTTGGGGAGTGCTTTAGATGACTTTATTTCTAAGCTTTTGACTAGGCTAATTGCAATAGGAATGACACTTTTGATTCCAAGGGTTCCCTAAAGGGGACAAATGGAAGATCATACACGTGGCATCCCTCTTTTTTCCAAATAAAAAATTAATCTAAACAACTAAGTAAACATAAAAAAATTTGAAAAGGTGAGTTTATTTTTAAGCCCAAATGGAAAATAAGGTGGTGTTCATTTGACCCCTTGGTCTTAGTTTCAAACTTTGAAAACATTCACCATAAACATCTAATTTTTTTTTAAAACACCAAAATAAGGTTCCTAATTGATTTTTAAGCATGCAAAAGGTGATCTAAAACATGTTTTTATCAAATGTCAAGCTTGGTCCTAAAACAAAAATGTTAGCATGTCCTTTATCCTTGAAGCTCGTTTAGGTTTGAAATAATGAATTCTAAAAAAAGAACTCTCAGGTCTATGTGTTAAGAAAAACACAGTGACTGACGTTGGTTATATAACTGATGACAGTTACATTTTCTAACCAATGATGATTATCTAACTGACATCAGTTATACCAATGTGACCATTGACAAGTATCCAAATGATGTCAATTTTACTGATTGATGTTGGTTAATCTATACAACTGATGTCAATCTTACTAGCGAACATTAATTACTGTCTAAATCTATGGCAAATAAAAATGGCAAAATAAAGTTAGAAAATCAATTTGTAAGAGTTTTAATGATCTAAATGAATATTTTATAGCTACAAAATGATATTCTTCATGTGTGAGATGCATCTTGTTCCATCAGGCGTGCCAAGATGTAGAGAGGATTACAAAGTAAGTTAGTCAAACATTAGTCCATAAATAATGAAAAATGCATAAAGAACTAACTAAGCCTATCTATTCCTATGGAAACTACAAAAGATATCAAGAAACAAAATGAAAGAAAGCAACATCATATTACCTTTAAAAATGTATTTACCATACCCATGTGGTTCAAAATCACGTTTTCCCTTGATCAAACATCCTTGTCTTTGTCAAGAATAGTGACAAACTCCTCCAATGTCTCAAGAACACTCCATAGAACCTAGGCTCATGATTCTAAATCATTAAACTAGGCTATCATTTAAGCTTGCAAACAAAATAAATGGTCTATTGCAAAGGATTGTAGAGATAATTTTTTGCATAAATCAAGCATTTTTCTTCATGTCCATGGCCTCTCTATTTATATATTTTTGAGATTGGTCAAGATCAGCCATGACCATCTATCTCAAAATTGAGATGTGTGGCCATGGACAATCTTAAGATTTGAAATTAAATCCATAATTATCTTCATCATGACCTTGGAAGAAGGGGCATTGAAGAGGCATGGGAGGCATAACTAGGCATGGGTGACCCATAATCCTGATATTTGTGACATTTATGGCCTAGAGATGTCTTCCCATGAAATGATGTCACTTGATGATGTAGTTAATAGGAATCAATTTTCAAAAAGAAATATTCAACAACTCTCATAGAAAGTCAACTTAAGCTCTTGATTTGGATTAATTATCCTTAAACAAGGTTAATCAACATTTTGCAATTATTTGAAAATTGGTGTATAATTAATTAAAATGGTCAAAAAGTCATATTACTAGGTCATAATTTGATTGGATAGGAACTAAAAGGTGATGTTAGATGCGTTGGAGTTGTATTCCTATTTAGGATGTTACCAACACCAAATAACAAATTTTTTGACGTGTACTAATGAATTAGAAGAAAAGAGTGATCCAAAGCACTAAATGGCAAAATTTCCATTTTGACTCGAAATGATTTGATCAAAGTTAGCTTGCCCATAAAATGCATTGCCCTATTTAGGGATACCTTAACCTAAAATGGCACTTGTAAGTGACAAATTCAAACCATTTATGGCATTTTATAGATTTTGACCTAAAATGTGCACTTGAATGCAATTCGAGTAAGATTGACAATTTCAACACATGATATTAGGAATTGGATGTCTACATTTTATTTGACTCAAGATAGGATGATTAGTAAGGTGTTAATTCTAAAATAAAAACAAAATAAAAGAAACACACTAACTAACATAACATCTCTAGGCCTAGACACTAGGGAGAGCTTAGTTAACAATAAAACACACAACTAAAATGTAAACAAAATCTTTTTTTACCTTCCTTGGATGCTCTAAAATACTTGTTGTAGTGGCTTACTCAGTTTGTGCTCATGAAGTCCTTGGCAATAGAATCTTGGCCACCTCCATCTCTCCTTAGCACCTTTGGCTTGTGGCTTGGCTTGGTTTAGATTGAAATCAATTTGACATGGTAACACTAGTTGCAATGGATTTTAGAATCATTTGTGAATTATAACTTTACACCAAAATAGATTACAAATGATGTTTATGGCCTCTCTATTTATAGATTTTTGAGAATTTCTAGAATCAACCTGAACTGTCCATCTCAGGATTGAGATGTGTGGTTGAGGATTAATTCAATTTTTAGAATTAAGTTTATAATTATCCTCATTATGACATTGGAAGGCATAATTAAGAGGCATGGTAGACATCATGGAAGGCATTGATGAGGCATTGAGGGCATGAATCCTGATATTTGTGGCATTTATAGCCTAGGGATGTCTTCCCAAGAAATAAGGTCACCTGATGATGTAGATATTCAATATTCATTTCTAAAAAAAAATTCAACAAGTTTCCATAGATTTCTTGATTAGGCTCTAATTTGGTTTAATTAGCTCTTAAGCATGATTAAGCACTTTGTGCACAAATTACTCAAATTGATCAAAATGCCTTGTTATCGGTACAAAATTTAGCTAAATTAGAATTGGAAGGTGATGTCAAATATGTTGGATCCATTATACCATTTAGGATGTTATTGACAAAAAATAATAAAGACATACATCTTGTGTAAAAGATTTGATAGGAAAGAGTAATTCAGAGCACCTAGGTGTGAAATTGGTAATTTGACTTGAAATGATTTGACCAAAGATAGCTGGCCCATAAATTGCATTACCACATTTAGGGATACCCTGGCCAAAATAGGCACTTGAATATATTATTTTCAACTTAATGCATTTTAGTGTTTTTAAGCCAAATTATGTATTTTGGGTGGAAATTAGACAAAATCTTGGTTGGAGGTTATGGTGGCTAGATTTAGGTGTCTATAGTTTGCCCCTATTTGAGAAGGCATTCTAAACTATAAGCATAGTAACATATTTTAAAATAATGAGAGATGGTATGTATGCCAAAAATAAGATGATGGTTGAAGAACAAATCTCCAAATGGTGTTTGGGAAGCCTATGATGATGCCCCCTCGAGGGAGTGGCCATCACATTTGTTGATGGACAGTCCCTCAAAAAGAAAGAAGAAAGGTGGAATTAATCTCTGATTGAGATTAATCCAAATAAGAAAATGCTTGCATGAATTGATGTAAAAAGGATGTTGATTTGCCTAAAGGTGGTTATAATCAAGAATAAAATTCAAAATAATGATTTTCCCATAGGTGGTTATAATCATTAAGAGGACCTAGATTGGCTAAAGATGATTATGACCTAGTTAGGGCTGATTAGCAAGCATAACTCAAGGATATAACTTAGAATATAGATTAAGGATGAGCAGGTGCAAAGTGATGAAAGAGATGGATAAAAAAATAAGATTGATCATTAGAAATGATTTAGTTCTACCTGCCAATGAGGAGATGCTCATCCTTATTAGCAATGATACAACTAGAATGGTCAAATGAGTTATATTGATCAAGGTGGGTGGGAGGATTTGCCAAGGTACCAAGGAGAAACTTATATGGCTCCATTGATTGTAGACCTTTCTGAAGCTAATTTTTGTTGTAGCATGTGATGGTAGGCTTCATGATAGAACATCATGAAGACTTGGCTAAAAAATGCATAAGGGCTAACTCCTGATATCTAATAAATACTCAAAAATAATGCAACAATGATAAAAACCATGAAGATAATATTGATGTATGAATATGGATAGACTCAAGAATAATGTGCTCAAAGAATCATCCAATGGACACATATAAATTGAGTCAAGGTAACAGTGCTGAAAGCAAAAAAACATGAAAGTGAATAAACAAAAAAACAAATAGAAGAACAAATAAACAAATAACCTAAAATAAACAAACAAACAAAAATCTTGAAAACAAAATCAAAAGAAAGCATCCTAATAATGACAATGCCCTAGTAAGGTGGATCGAGGATAATTGACTAGGCTTAGATAGGATAATTTTTTTTGGAATTTGAAATATTATGATTGTTTTTGGTATTTTGAGGTATCTTAACTCATTAGAGAATGACAAGATACTTGCTCACAAAATGGTGAGAGCAGTTGGCTGAGGTTGCTCACAAAATGGTGAGAGTGTATGGAAAGGGGGACTGAGGTGACTTCAACATGAATTGAGCATGACCCACATAGTCCTAAAATGACCTAAAGTCATAGTAATTACATCCACACAAAAGGTGGGGAAAAAATAACTAGGTCCCAACAAGTTCTCAAATCTGGCAAATGGCTAGTCAAATAAAAATAGTAATGGCAAGGTTATGTGGCAATGCATGATAAACAAGTGTTGCCCTTAGTTTTCCCATAGATGGTTATAAATAGGATACAACAACATAAGTCAATGATAATAATTTGCCCATAAGTGGTTATAATTAGTAGCAAGACTAATGAAACATTGATTTGCCCATATGTGGTTATAATCAAGCTCACATAAACAAACCTGATAAGATGAAATATATATTTCTAGATTAACTATCACACTACTTTCATAGACTATCATTTAAACATAGACTTGATTGATTATTTAAACTTGATTAGAATCCCCTCATAAAAAGTGTGGGAAGAACCAAATGAACCAAGATCAAAACAAGATTGGGTAGGATGACTAAAAATAGGCTTTGGTCTAGAGAGGAATGGAGTGATAGGATGGTATGGTATTGCTAAGGATAATGATGGTTTTTTATAGATTGGATAAAATGGTAAGAGGATTTCTCCCAAGTGATGGGGTGATTGGTAGGAATATGCAATGATGGCAAAAAAAATGTAAGAATGGCAATGACATGGCAATGCGAAATGATATGGTACATGTTTTTGGCCTAGGTGTGGTAAATGGCATATGATTCTATTTTTCCTTATTGAGGTGGAGATGCACATCCTAATAAACAAATGATACAAATATAATACTTGATCCTATTAAATTCTATCCCATACCTCATCTAAATAGTTACTCTATCAAGAACTCAATGCAAATTTGGTTGTCAAGAATGCTTTTGTGATCTTCCTTGGTCATTGATTCTTATTTCTTCAAACATCGAGACAAGGTATCTTTGTAACCTCTACAAAGGAAAGTGCAACCATGGATGGTAAATAAGGAAAAATAATGGATGGTAGGCTTGATTATGAAATGGAATGGTTGATAATAATAGAATGTATAATGGTGAGAAAACAAATGAAGATCAAGACTTTTAGTCACACGTAATGTTGTTGATGCTAGATTCAACATAATTTTGGTTATGGTGGGGCCAAAGAATTGTTCTCTTGATATGACCACTAGATTTTTTTGTTGTTTGATCTTGAGAGTAGATACCATCTGATTAGGTTGTAGATTGGAAGCTATTTTGATTTGATCTTTGATTTTGTCTTCATCAAGTAGTGAAGAACTTTTATGCTCAGATATTGGTGCCTCAATGAGGTTTTCACTAATGAAGTTGTCTTGATTATCTTGTAGTACCTTCAAGAATGTTTCACTAAGGAATGTGGACTTTTGACTTTGATTGTCTTCTAGCACTTTTAAAAAAGTTTCACTAGAAGATGCCAGGTTTTGACTTTGATTATCCCCTAGCACCTCTAAAAAGGTTTCACTAGGAGAGTGTTCTTCTACCACATGAATGTTGTCTTGGCCTCTTTGCTCTTCTTCAACCGCTATGTCACCATGGATGTAGTTCAACAAAGTGTGATTCCATCGATCCTAATCAATAGTTATGGGAGATGAAATGTCAATAATATGGCTATTTTGGTTGATGGTAATGGCTTGTGGAATGGGTAGAGGATGCACAATCCTTGTAGAAGATACTAGGAGAACTTGTGTCAATGTTGAAGTACTCATCCTCAAAAACTATATAAGGATCACAAATGCATTCAAACTTATTTTTGAGGCATGCATAATAAATATTGTAATAGCCATGAACATATTCTTCTTCTAAATTTGATTCTAACTCAAGGGAGGCTAAATCTGATGTTGAGACTAATGTTAATTTTGATTCTGATGCTAAATCTGATTTTGATTCTGATGCTAAATCTAATTTTGATTTAAGAATATAACTTGACTCTAATTTTGATTCTTCATTTGATGGGTACTCTGTTACATTGATGTCTTGTTGAATGTTTAGTATTAGATAAGTAACAAGTTGTAATGACATGATGGGATCCTCTAAGATTGGTTTATTAAAGTGAGACTTCTCTAGGATGGGAAAAAGGTCAAGAAATAACTCCTCAAAGATTGGTTTGTCAATATGTGGCTCTTGAAAAATAGGCACATGGTCGAGGTAATGATTTGCCCAAATGAAGTTATAATCTTTAAGAAGTGACTTGATAAAGACTAGCTTATCAGAGTGAGACTCTTTGATAACTAGTATAGGATCAATAAGTGATTCATCACATATTGACTTATCATAAATGGTTGGTTCAACAAAAACATTTTGGATTGGTTCTCTTGGCCTTGGTTTCCAATGAGTTAGAAGATACCAGTTTTGAACATAGCTTGGTCTTCGAATGATTGGATCGATTGAGGTTTGGATGGGATTGGTACTAGATGAGGAATGACTCTTGGTTGAATAATGGTAGGGCATTTGGAGCATGATTGATCACATAAGCCAAAGGATGAAGTCATAAAATGGTAACGATAGGGCGTTGTGGGGCTTGATTGCTTACATAAGCCAAAGGACTAGGTCTTGGGATGATAAAGGGGCATTCTGGAGTTAGATTACTCACACAAGCCAAAGGATGAGGTCTCAGTATAGAATGGTGCAAATTATGGTCCTAGAATAGAAATGGTACAATGTGGTGGAGCCTAATTACTCCCATAAGCCAAAGCATCCAAGTTTTCCTCATAAACCATATCATCCTCATTGTGAGCTAGCTCATAAGATGATTCTTGATTGTGTTCCATGTACTGATTATTGTAAAGAGCGTATGGATCCCTATCCCAAATAATATTATCTTTAGTTGGGTCTTCAAAGTCCTCCTCACAAGAATCTTTATACAAATCTAGGTTTTGATTTAGATTTTGTGAATTTTGACTATTTTCCCCATAGGGAGAATAATAAAACTCCTTATAAAATATTTCTCTATAGGAGTTCCTAGTGGGATTTTGTGTGGCTATTCTATCATAAGTTAGATTGTATGTGAGTCCACCATAAGTGTAGCTAGACATATTCATGTAAATTATGAAAGCTTAGAAACAAAAATGCTTAGAGTTCTACAAACTCTAAAAAACTATGTCCAAAGGACAAATGGTTTAAGCTTAGTCTAACTTGGTCAAAAGGTGGAGTTGTATCTCCAATATGGTCTAAAAGTGGAGCTATATATCCAAAATGGTTTGTGATAAGACTTGGCATAAAATAGTCTAATGTCAAATGTCATACACATAAAAAGGTCAAGCGTCTAAATAAAAATTGACATGTCAAAGGTCTAGGTCAAAGTGTTCCAAACAAGGTCTAAACTAGGAAAGGAAAAAGTTGAGTTACTAGGTCTTTTGTCTAAATGTGGAGTCAAAATCTAGGCTCAAACAAACAAGCATGTGCTATGACTTTTGGCCAAATGGTGTCAAAATCTAGACTTGAAATAAACACTAATGTGATTTGATTTAATCTAACAAGTTTTGAAACAATTTTGACATAGACCCGACACATGGAATCAAACATAACCATGATTAGTTGGCATAAGGCATAAGACAAAATGCTCTTTAAATGAAGATACATCTCACTACATCCTATTGTTCGCTCAATATAGTGCAATGTCCAAATGCAGATACATCCCATTGACAACTCCAATTAGGATCAAAATGAAGTCAATGCCAAGAGGTAAAACCCTGAGTCAAAGCTTCCCTAAAGCACTTGTGAGAGGTGATGAAGCCCCTCTCATAAGCCAATTTTGCATAAAAATGAAGAAACCATGAAAGTAGAAAGATTTTAGGGTCATTTTCAAGGTCACCCAAACTTTAAATTTTTTTTGGAGAGTGATTTAGATGACATTATTTCTAAGCTTTGGACTAGGCTTCTTGCAATAGGAATGACACTTTTGATTCCAAGGGTTCCATAAAGGAGACAAATGAAAGAACATACATGCAACATCCCTCTTTTTGCCAAACAAAAATATAATCTTAACAACTAAGTAAATATTATTTTTTTTGAAAATGTGAGTTCATTTTTAAGCCCAAATGGAAAATGAGTTGGTGTTCATTTGACCCCTTGGTCTTAGTTGCAAAATTTAAAAACATTTACCATAAACATCTAAATTTTTTGTTAAACACCAAAACAAGGTTCCTAATTAAATTTTAAGCATACAAAAGGTGATCTAAACATGTTTTTAGTAAATGTCAAGATTTGTCCTACAAAAAAAATGTTAGCATGTCCTTTAGCCTTGAAGCTCTTTTAAGTTTGAAATAATAAACTTTAAAAAAAGAGCTCTCAAGTCTGTGTTTTAAGAAAAACACAGTGACCGATGTCGATTACATTTTATAACTGATGATAATTATCTAACCAACATCAATTATACCAATGTCACCAAAAATAGGTATTCAACCAATGTCATTTCTAGTAATCAATGTCAGTTAATCTATCCAACAGATATTAGTTTTACTAGCTGATGTTGGTTACTGTGTAAACTTGTGGTAAATAAAAATGGCAAAATAAAGTTATAAAATCAATTTACAAGAGTTTTAATCATCCAAATCAATATTTTAAATTTTTAAAATGATATTCTTCATGTGTGGGATGCATATAGTCCCACCGAGTATGCCATAATGTGATCTAGGAATTTTATTTAAGAGAGGATGGTTAGTATGGTGTTAGTTCCAAAATAAAAACAAAATGAAAGAAACACACTAACTAGCATAACATCTCTAGGTCTAAACACTATGAAGAGCTTAGTTAAAAAACATGAATAAAATGCACAACTAAAATGCAAAATAAATCCTCTTTTACCTCCTTGGATGCTCCAAAATGCTTATTGTAGTGGCTTGCTCTGTTTGTGCTCATGAAGTCCTTGGCAATGGAAGCTTGGCTACCTCCATCTCTCCTTGGCACCTTTGGCTTGTGGCTTGGCTTGGAATAAATTTGGCATGGCAATACTATTTGAAATGGCTTTTGGAATCATTTGTGCATTATAACTTTGCACCAAAATAGCTTAGAGATGATGTTCATGGCCTCTTTATTTATAAATTTTTGAGAATGTCTAGAATTAACCTGAACCTTCCATCTCAAGATTGAGATGTGTGGTTGAGGATTAATTAAATGTTTGGAATTAATTTTATAATTATCTTCATCATGACATTGGAATAAGGGGAAATTAAGAGGCATGTTGGGCATCATGGAAGGCATTGATGAGGCATAGAGGGCATGAATCCTAATATTTGTGGTATTTATGGCTTAGGGATGTCTTCCCAAGAAATGAGGACACTTGATGATGCAGATATTCAATATTCATTTCTAAAAAAAAAATTTCAACAAGTTTCCATGTATTTATTCATTAGGTTCTAATTTGGTTTAATTAGCTCTTAAGCATGACTAAGCACTTTGTGCATAAATTACTCAAATTGATCAAAATTCTTTGTTATTGGTCCAAAATTTGATTGGATTGGAATTTAAAGGTGATGTTAGATGCATTGGATCTATTATACCATTTATGATTTTATTGACAACAAATAATAAAGACATATATCTTGTGTAATAGATTTGATACGAAAGAGCAATTTAGAGCACCTAGGTGCAAAATTGGCATTTTGACTCAGAATGATTTGACCAAAGTTAGCTAGCCCATAAATTACATTGCCCCGTTTAGGGATAACCTAGCAAAAATCGACACTTGAATATGTTAGTTTCAACTCATTTAATGCATTTTAGAATTTTTAAGCTAAATTGTGCATTTTGGATGGAAATTAGCCAAAAGCATGGTTGGAGGTTATCAATGGCTAGATTTAGGTGTCTACAAGAACTAGTGAAGGAACAATAACTACATCACCCATAGACCCAAACAATAGAAAGGGAAACTTACCCAAAATAAGGACACTCAATCATGAGACACTAACATTATTTTACCATTTTTGGAGAGTAGATCTTCCATAGTCCACTAAGTACCACCATCAATAGAGCATAGAGCATCAAGTTGCAACCATTCTAATATAACTTTTCTCCCTCTTTTTCCTTTATTGACACAATTCTATTTTCAGAGCATACAATTGTGTTGATTAAGAGATAAAATTTCTCTAGAACCAAATTGCTTCTCTTCACCAACAAGGAAAGAAACATCAGTCGAATCATGACCTCCTACAAGCAAAGAGTCTTCTCCCTCAAAAAGAAAATCAATCTATTTTGAAGATTAATAGCTCCTCTTTCGCACTCTAAAGACAAATTGTTCAAGGGATTCAAACTCTCCAGACTATGAGTGTCTACAATCCCTTTCTTCCTAAGAGGAGTAGTCTAGACATTACTCAACCTAAGATGCCCTAATTGAGCCTCTCTGGTTAGCACCTCTTGAAAGGTCCTTACAAACCAAATGATCTACTAAAGGAACAACTAAGCATCCTATATAAGGGAAAGTTCCTAAAATAATATTTTGAGACTTAAAATGGGAATCCTTTCTTGTGATAAGAGAAGATGAAACATGCTTAACTGTAGAATCCAAAACCAGGTTAGAATATCTAGCTTGCAGATCAATACCAATACCTAGGGAGTGGCCACCATAGGTGACCAAATTTTGAATGTTGTTCACAAGATTAGTGTTATGGAAACCCATTTTTTTACCCATTTATTCAAAAAGGGGGAACCATATCTACTCCTTTCTTAGGATAATCAATGACTTTGTGACTTGCCTAGTTACATTTAAAACATCTGAAAGGCAACCCTTCATAGTTAACAAATTATGTCCAGGAGCTATGAGAGGAGAAAATTAAGATAGAATGATGGAAGGGTTTTGAGAAGTTTACCATGATACCAACCCTTACAAACTATTTTTGAGCCACCATGTCCTTGTCTATTCTAACAAAATTTCCAATCTTCTTAACTAGCCATTGTAGAAGTCCTAGGTCTCTCAAAGCCAAAGGAAGATTATAAAGTCTAACCCAGATTAGAGATTTCAAGATCACAATATCATTTGGGTCAAAAAAAGGAGCCCAAGGACATAAAAAATACCAATCTTACCAAAGAACCATGGGCCATTATCCCACATAAATGCCTCACCTCTACCAATTAGAAAAGAATTGAGAAAAATCCATTTGAGAAGTGAGAAAGGGAGACTTCTAAAAGGTTAGGCTAGATAGATTTTGACTAGAGAAAGAGCTCCTCCTAGGTGGGGCATTTACCCAAACACCTGAAGATGAGGGTTATGTATCCATAGTCCTTGTTAATGGAAAGAATATCCTCATACTCAATTTCCAAAATAGGTGGGGCATCAGAGAAGATCAACAAGACATCTCCCAAGAAAGTCATCTCAAAGTCCAGTTGAATCAATCCATCAAAGTCCAAACTCCTCTCCAAACTTGCATTAGACACAACATTAGATCATTGCCTTTAATAATATCAAAAATAGAAATAGCGAGGGCACTTATCAGAACCAACTGTAACAAGAGAATAGGATTAGAATAAATAATATTAACTTTGCAAAAGTCATTATGAGAGTGAAAATGGTTTGTGATATTTTGATAATTTAAAAAACTAGGTCCTTGTTTAAAGAAACACTCACTAAAAGCTCCATGGACTTACCCAAATATAAAACTTCACGAGCCCCTAATCCATTCCCAATGCTTCCAACCTTGGCCTCCACTTCTAGATTCACAACATCTCATCCTCTCCTTTTACTTATGGAGTTTCAACCATCTCCTATTGCTAGATGCTGCCTCAGTTCTCTAAGACTACACCCACCATCACTACCTCTACCTATGTTAAACTAATGATCTTTAAGATCTCAGCCATAATATGAGTAAACAATTTTTCCTATCCAAAATCTGCCTATCATTGATCCACACACTTTCTTATTGACTCCATGGATCCATCTGATTAAGAATGAAGAGTTTATTTCTTCAACTTTTATTGTTGATATCTTTCCTTTGTTTCAAAAACTTCCCTTATCTAGGAACCCCTCACATAATACCCCAAAAAAGATGCCTCTACTTGACCCACAATAGAGGTAACATCCTCAGGCACCACTGAGCCATCCACCATCATTGTGGTTATCTTAATGACTTTATTAACATATTTAAATCATCTCAATATAACATTCATATTTCCTTAATGACATTTTTCTTCATATATTTCTCTAATAATCATTCTTATATTTTAATTGATAATGATTTAATTAGATATATTTTGTTTTGGATATTAATCACAGTGAAATACCTACTTAACACATTAGCACCAATTATATTTTAGTGATGAATTTAAATGTAGTGCCAAATACTTAATATATTCAACACTATATAATTTATTCATTCCAAAACATGTGTTTCATAAACCTTAATAATCTTTTAGATGTCCCTAACTTATTATTGCTTGGTGTAGACACCTAAAAAGGTTCTCTTTGTGTAGTCACTCAAATTTGGTCATGAATACTTGATAATGTTAGTTTTGGCCCACTTTTACTTTAATTGACTTGAGCACTTAATTTGAACATATTTCACCACCTCACTATATCCTAAGTACTTGTATATGGACCTATCCCTTTCTAAGTTGATGTCTTACACCTATAAAAATGTTCTTAATCATTAAAAACCTCCCTAAGCATATGTCCAGACATCTTAAAACATACATTTAAAATTTTACTCTTTAAGAAAAAATTAACCAAAAAGGGACACTAATGGCAATCGATCTTGACCTCTATGGGTAATCATGTCCTTCACTTAGTAACAATTATTAATTGAGTTTAAACCCTCCCTTACAAGCTGGTCTATATTTTTAAGATATATAGCATGAGGTTTCCACTTTTTAGATTTCTATAAAGGTACATCTAAGTCACCTATTCTTACACTTATAAATTTGAATATTATGTCATATTTACATGATTTCAAACTCAATAAAGCATCCCTATTCTTCCCAAATCTAATTTTAGTCATTTGAAGCAATTTTCAGCCAAGTCAAGAGCTTATTTTATCTAAGTAAAGGAAAAGAATTATCATGTATTCAATCCATCTCTAGATGCATACATGAAATAAAAGAAGAGTAATACCACAAAACACTCTAAGTGGGAGAATTATCTAGGTTTGATTTTCCTCTTTAGAGTATTAGATACGTAAAAAATGATTGATCATCATGAGGTGATTGAGTTCAGCTCAACCCATTACACTCCCCCTTTATATTTGTAAGTTTTCAAATATTTCAAGCCTTATTAGATTTTCAACTTTGAAGAAGACATTTGTAGGTCATATGCACTCAACCAAAGGTCAAATTTTCACAAACATACATATTTCAAGTAGACCCAAGGGACTATGCACTAACTTTTCTACTTTTCTATAGAGGAGGAGATTGACCTACAAAAGGTGATAATGGTAGTCGTTCTTGTCCATTTATAGTTGGTTTTGACCCCAATCAGTGATAGTTAAAATTTATGTTACATGTGCATAATTCAATATGATCTAGTATTTAAAGTGTGTTTAAGTCAAACACAATCAACCTTCAAGTAGAAAATAACTAACTTTTATTGTGTTTTTCATAGCTAGTTTCTTTCATTCATTTTTGCTTCACCTATTATAGTAATTTTATTTCATTTTTCTAGTTAAAATTTATTTTATAGAATTTGGTATCTTTACATTCATTTTATCTTAATAAGAGTTAACACAAAAAATAATTTCAAATTATGATAAAACATATTGGTGAATACACACATTTTATTTGAGCATTCCTTCAAAAAAATTATTTTAGGGTTTAGATAAATTACTAAGCATATGATGTTGAAATAAATTTATTTCAACCTTAAATGTAATATCTTACACTAAATAAATTACTTTGTATATTAGATTTAATATCTGACACTAAAAGTACTTTTTTTACTTCAAATTTAATATCTGACACTAAAAGTAATTTATTTTGACCTTGGATTTTGGGGAGATTCATTAAATCCATACACATTTCCCCCCCTTTTTCTAGGACCTAGATTTCAATTTTTTGTTACTTGCTTTTTCAATTTTCAAAGAATACTTTCCTATAATGGATGGACATTTTTTTCTTCAAGGTTTCCTAGTTTTCATTACATGTTTAAACCTCATGGAATCAAATGAATTAAATCTGATAAGAACCAAAAAAATAATGAATAATCTTAAGACTGTTTAATTTTTCTTCCTCTTAGGCCTCAAGGTTATCAAAACTACCATCCCACTCCCATTATTCATACATGGTTTATATTGGATAATGGATTCTGTGGTCCATGTTTTTGATACTCAAATAGGTAAACCATCACATCATAAATGTAACCAACATGTCCTTCCTCAACTCCATCCACTTCCCACACATATTATTGATGGTGTGCGTATGCATATTCAATAAAAAGTACATAAGGATTATGCTTATGAAGCCCTTCAAAATTAAATAGTCACTATGAGAAAGTTCATAGAAGATTGTAAAATAAAATCAATATCTCAGTTCAAGGATTACATCACTAGAAAATAAGATCACATACATAAATAATCAAGAGCTTTCTTGTACTAATCATATATCTGCATCTCCATATAACTATTTTGTGCCTCAAAATATATCATCTTGAATATGGGTTAAAAATCAACATACATATATAACTAATGATTAAAAAAGTATACTAAGGCTAATAAGAGTTCTAATGAAATTCAAAGAGAAATGATTTGAAAACCATTGATCATATTACCTCATAGGCATCCTCTAAGGAGATCAAAATATTATTATGTATATCATATAATGAATGAGCATCATACAAATAGTTATTGGGATTTGAAAAATTGGAAATACTAAAATATGATTTATATATTACCTCATTCTTGTACACTTGGAAAATAATTATCATGAATGTACCTTTTAGTTATAGACCTTCCCAATAATAAAAGGCTTACATTCACTATCTCTTTGTGTCAAATTAATTTTCTCGTAGTCCAACCATTATTATTATGATGAACCAACTCCCTAGACACTTACGTATGAGTGGATACATACATCAATTTAAGTGTCTAGTTTCATACAAAGTGTCCATTTCCCAAAAATCATCTAATTTTCAAAATAAATGTATCCAAAAGATAATCCTAAGTGATTTAATGTGATATATATATATATATATATATATATATATATATATATATATATATATATATATATATATATATATATATATATATATATATATATATATATATATATATATATATATATATAAGACCAATGATCATTCATTCTTCACCTAAAAATCACATACAACTCATAAGGTAATATACCAAGAAGGATTAGAATAGGCATTCAAGTGAGCAAACGTACCTTATTTATCCTATTTCCATATCAATAATAGAAGTAATATTTATAAAGGCCTAAAGCATTCAAAGAGTAACCCATGAACCATATTTTCTAAGTTATAAGTTAGGTCACTGCATGTCTTTACTTATTACACATGACAACCTTGTGCACATACAAGCCAACAAATAAACTACATCAATTTGAGGCCTTCTTCAAATTATTGGTTATGTAAGCAATTCCCATTGACAAAGGGGTATTTAGGGTCAGCTCAATAACATGAGCCCACTAACCTATTTTTTCCATAGTCACTATAAGGGTGAAGAGATAGGGTTTGATCATTTGATAAAGAATGATAACATGTGTGCACAATCTAAAGACATTGGGAGAAAGGCAAAAAAAACCCATAAGGGATTGGTTGGTTGTATACAAATCTAGTCAATATTTTGTTAATGACACTTGTATCATAGTTAGACACATGCATCGATATAACTATGTAAATTTGATACAAACGTCTGAGGCCACATAAAATATATTTCTAAAAACTAACTATTCCAGGATCATCTTCCAGTCCACTTCCATCCTGTTCCTACTTAGATCTGCATGTGCATAGTAAACTAACTAAGTATAATTATTTTCAATTCATTATAATATCTATCAATAGTTATACTTTACTATTTTTGTAATCTTAGTTGTATATAGTTAGAATATTATTTTTTTGAGTTTTATATTAATCAACTTGCTTATTAGGATAGTTCACCACCCTTGTGTAAAATATAATATAATATTATTAAACCTAGATACCTCATTATCTAAATTTAGGGTTAAGCTAAGCTAATCCATAGAATACTCATCTACTATTATGCAACATACTCAATTATGCAAAGCAACTAAATATGTTCTTACTATTGTTACATTCAATAAACTAAAGAGTACAAAATTATGGGTTCTATGAAACCATACTCCTTTTATTACCTCTTCAATACCATAAAGTCATATGATACATATGCAAATCATAACATATCTTACAATTCTAGATATTACACCTATACATGCTCTTTAGTAGTACCACCAGTTTGATATACCATATTCTGAGCTTAGAAATATCTATGAGCATCCCTTATATGGGATCATAAGGTATCCATTTTATTTCCAAATATTAAAAAAAAAACAAAAAAAATAAATATTCAAGAAAATAAAAAAACACTAAAAAAATTCAAAAATACCAAAAATATTCAGCATGTTCCTAGTTGTACAATTTCTTATACATGTATTTTTTGATCCATGTTAGTATATAGAATATATTTTTATTCCTATATACAAATATTTTTCATGCATCATTTGAGTGTGATATATGCATACCCAGACACATGATAAATGCACATATAGATGTTGGGATTTCCCTCTACTTATGTCATAAGTACGTTGGAGGCATCTAATTCTTTGATCATGATACACCCAAGTTATATTATTCTATGATCACTTTAAATTGTCATTTTGAGATTATATACTTACACATTTCTATATCCATGCTTTTAAATTTCACAATATATTTTATATGCTATGTACTTAATTTTTTTTGTAAACATATATTAGTAAGGACAAGTATGTTATATTAATGTTGGATGCCTATATTCCATGCTTTCATTTATTTAATTCCTTAAGTGTGGTACTTTCTTGTTAATGTATTGCATTATATTTCATGTTTGATCATTTTAATATACTCCATTGATTGTGTACTCATGCCTTTGTTTGTCTATTTGGACATTTTAATATGTCATTATTTTTTGCATAGACATTTTAATATGTCATTATATGCTTTTTGGACATTTGACTAACTCACATCCCTTCAATTATGTGGAATTTAAACATGCCCATTGTATGAGGTCTCCTTGGACCATTTTCCTTTTCCTTTAATTTTGAGTTCTCTTTTGTGTATACTTAATTATTTGTTAAGCTTGGATTATGACTATTTAGACTTTTCCATGATCTATATCAAGCATCTTAGGACTTGATATGATCACATATTGTGAGATTCAATTCTATATCTATCTATACATTATAATCCTATATGCTACATGATCCATACATAGATTATATAATTATCTTATCTTTTTGAGGTAAAGTAACTACCAGATTCTACTTCCCCTAACCTCAAAAAGGGGGGAATATTAGTTGGGGAATGTAATAGAGGCATGACATACATATTTTCACAATTTTATATTTTAGTGGGAGCATGTCAAAAAGGCATGACTACACACTTATTTAGTACTCAACATCTCTAGATTATAGTGGGGGCATGTTATAGAAACATGTTCTCCACATTTACACCTATTTTTAGATTTTTATGGATTCAATGGGGGAATGCCATAAAAACATGTCCTCTATTTTCATTTATTTTAAATTAACCAAATTTTATAGTTATGTGATTCAAATACATATTTTTGGTAACAATCTATACATTGGTACTGTTATTATACCCATATTTTAGCTTGAGACATATATGAGGTGCATATGCTATGCAAAGGGAACCTAAAATTATAAAATAAAATCATTTTCTAGATTTTAAATAATATTATGGATTTTTTTGATACTTAAGATGGACTATTATGGATTTTTATCAAGCCAATCTATTATAGTAGTTGGTTCACCTTTGGAAGATTAAATTGATTAAATCGCTCAATCTTACCAAACTTATAAGTTAAATTTGATTAAATCATATAGTGTGAGTATATTTATAGAATATATTTGATTAAATCACCCATCCTCACTAGATATATAGTGATTTGATTAAATCACTCACACTCACCAAGTTATGCACATTATTGGGTTGCATGATTGAGATGAAACAAGCTCAATGGTTGTGTTGTAACTCACCTTTACACCAAAATTAGGGGTATGTTACACACACATAGACACACACACACACACACACACACACACACACACACACTTTTAAGTTCATGTTTGTCCTAATCTCATTTTCAATGCTTTATAATGAGGCATCATTTCATATCAAATTACCAAAAGGCAAGAGGGTTGCATCTACACACAGGTGTACTCCTAACCTTTCTCTCCTTACTTTAAAGTATTTTATATTCTTTAAATGTAAAATTTCATACAATAAAATTATATACTGTAACATGTTCTTGGTTACTATTCAATCACTAGCAAAGCACTCAAGGTGGGTTCATGTAAAGACAAGGTGTGTTGTACACACCCAAATATGCATTTCTTTCCTTTAAACTAGAAATTTAATTAATGTATTAAAGGGGGGAAATGTAGATACTAAAATATTATTTATATAGTACCTCAATCTTATAAACTTGGAAAATACATATCATGGCTATACCTTTCAGTTTTAGACCTTCCCACTATAAAAATGATCACATTCACTATCTCTTTATACCAAATTTTGTATCTCCTAATCTGTCATAATTATTCTGATGACCCATGCATTATATATTATACATAAGATACAAACCTAATTATTATCATTAACTTATAGTTTTGGACCTATACCTATTCTATAGCTCCTTGGACACTTGCATCCCAGACGAACACATGTGTTGACGCAAGTGTATATCTTCCTACAAAGTGTCTAGTGCCCAAAAGTCATCTAATTTCAAAATAAATGTATCCAAAAGGTCATATTAAGTGTATTAATGTGATATATTTAAAAAATGGATTGGTATATATATAATACTAATCCTCAATCATTCTTCACCTGGTAATCACATACAACTCACAAGGTAATATATAAAGAAGCACACAATCAAGCATTCAAGTGAGAAAACATGTAATATTTTTACATATTTCCATATCACTCATAGGATAAATATTTATATAGTTATGGAATATTCAAATAGTATCCCGTGAACCATATTTTCCAAGTTATAATCTAGGTCACTATATGCCTTTACTTATTACACATTACACCCTTGTGCATACACAAGCCAACAAGTAGGGGATAAATACATCAGTTTGAGGCCCTCTTTAGAGTATTATCTATGTAGGAAACACGCATTGATAGAGGGGTCTTTGGGGTCAACTCAACACCATGATCCCATTAAATGTTACGTTGTGGAGCTAAAAGATTCACTGATGCAGACATGGAGGAGGTTGTTGAGAGGTTGCTGAGTTGCAAAGCAACCGGTGTAAGTCTGATTAACTGACGTCAATCATATCCAGTGCAGAGAAAACCAACATTGGTTAGGGATCGGCTGACATTGGTCATCTCCAGCTAGATAGGGACCGATGTTGGTCACCTGTGTGGTTTAGAAACTGTCGGTTGCATGAACAATTAGTTAACAAACTAGTTGTTTACATGTTGAAAGGCTAATTTTAGTCTTGAGCTGTGGATCTAATTATTGTAATTGGATATCTAATTATTGTTTACATGAGATCTATATAATAGACTCATGGGCTGTATTGTAATTTGTTCTAGTTTGAGTTGAGCTTGGTTAGCTCCTTCTGAGAGTGAAGAGAGCAAGGGTAGCTCCTCCTAGTTCCACAAGGGTGCCGAGTGTGTATGATCAAGTAGAGCTGCAGGTTGTGCAAGTTCTGGTAGAAATCCACTGGGGTACTGGTTAAATAATCATAAGGACTTGGTGAGGCAAGGACAAGGGTTCTTCAGGGTGTAGAGAGATCTACATGGGTAAGTAAGATCATTGATTTGTAGGTGTGTGTGGGTGTGAGGTCAAAGGTGATCTGTGAGGTAGTAGGATTAAATGTGACATCAACACAACAGGTAGCAAGATCAGGGAGATCTACTTGGAGTATGTTGAGTACTTGGAGTGTATGGAACACTTGTGGAGTGTGTGAAGCACTTGTGTACTGGCAGTAGTGATACTGACTGGTGGTACTAGCAGTAGTGACACTGACTGGTTGGAGGTGAACACCAACTCTGTGTTTGAATTGTGTGTTGGGACCGTAAGAGAGAGAGTGAGCTCTTGAAGAGATTTATTGTTTATGCCCTAGAGGTGTGGGAGCCCTAGAGGTGTGTAAGGAAGAAGAATGTGGCAATCTTCTTTGTTGTATTTCCTTCTGGAAGAGTATTAATACAATTGGGTATTGTCTCTCATATTCTGTGTTATTTCTAAATTTTAGTTACTTGTGCATTCTAGTTAAATTCTGTGTTTAGTTGCTTATACAAGGTAATCAATTGTGCTTCTGGGTCCTAAAAGTTGGTATCAGAGCTAAGGTTATAGGGAGCAAGTTTGTGTTTGATTACAGGGCACTCTCAGGGGTTTTTGATTGAGTGGGAGTATAGCAATGGCAGAAGAAAGTAAGCTAAGAATGGAAGAAGTGAAAAGCACGAATGGTCGATTACGGTGTTATGGAAAGAAAGAGTAGGTAAAGAAATATTGTTGGTTGGTAGAAGATCAACATGAAGGAACTGAAGAAGCAGGTGTTGTTGCACAGGATGCTCTGGGATGTTCCTTGGATAAAGTAGAATCTTGGTTTATAGATTCTGTTGCCTCTTTCCATGCAGCCCCAATTAGAGGGGTTGGTGAGCCTTGTCAAAGTATTGGCAAAGGGGAAGTGTTGCTAAAATTACAGGCAACCAACACATGGGTGTTGAAGAAGGTCATGTAAGTCAGTCTTGTAGATGCGGCTAATTGCTTCTGGAAAGTTGGGTGATGAGAGATGCACAGGAACTCTCACAATGGATGCACTTAAATTAGCTTGTGGTAAGAAAGCAGGTACTCTTTATCTACCTGCTTGTATTACTGATTCTTCTTTTGTTGTGAAGACATGGCTTTATAGGCTTGGTCACATGAGTAAGAAGGAGATGCATGTTCTTAAGAGGAAGTCAGATGTCTTTGACAGACTTAAGAACTGGAAAGCCTTGGTGTTTATGGAGGAGATGATGGATAGAGAACAGTGGATGGGACTGAATAACTCTAAGCAGAGTAGTTTGGATAGGGTTTTGATCCAAAGAGAGCTCACAGGTAAAAAGTCATCACTCACAAGAGAACACAGGTATCGACATCAGTCAAGGGGAATTGACGTCAAATAGATAGGTGCCGATGTCGGTCATGTGTAGACCAAAGCTAGTGGTTTCAGGCAAGGTGGCTACTTGTGTCAGTCAGGGAGCCAACATCAGTGACCAGGTAAGACCAACGTTGGTCAAGAAACCAGCATCAGCAGAAAGGATAGTCGCATGGAACTGACATCAGTCAGATGCAGATTATGTGGTGATTGAGGTCAGTCATTGGAATGGATTTTTAGTGGACAACAAGCTGTCAAGGAGTCTCAAATGCCCATGGGGAGGACTGAAAGGGTAAGTAAGCCTCAAATTCATTATTCCTCTTCTTTATACTTGTTGCTCACTGCAGAGCAGGAAGGATCTAGGAAATAGTGGGAGCATGGCATGAATAGGATGCAAAACCAAATGAGAGATTTGGTAGGGTTGCCAGGTGGTATAAAAGGACTGAGAGATGAATGAATTCCTTGGTTAAAGAATAGAGAGAATGGACACGTGAGACAGAAGGCTAGGTCATATAGTCTTGAGGAAGCTGCAAGATAGTGGTACAGGTTTTGATAGGTGGATGACAAAGCAAGGCTTTAGTCAATGTCAGTGTAACCATTGTGTTTGTCTTACTAGGGTGGATGATGGTTGCGACATTATCCTGTTACTATATGTGGAGGATGAGCTTGTTGTAGGTTCAAACATACAGGGTTTTGCTGAGCTAAATGTAAGGTTAGTTCAGTGGTTTGCCATGAAGGATTTGGGAGCAGTGAAATTCTTTGGCATGAGAGACATGGAAGATCACAGGTTGATTTTGTCTCTAGTGGGAGCTGATGTGAATCAGGTGTTGGCGAGGTTCAATACGCAGGATGCAAAATCAGAGCACACCAAGGGCTGGACAGTTTAGTGTCTGAAATCACATGAGGTCTGGTATTGACCTGAGTTTTCCCTAGTAGTGGGAGTTGTCAGAGAGTTAGGAGCTAATTTGGGGAAGTGGGTTCTCAGGTATTTGAGAGGGACCAACAACAGGTATACATGCTATGCAGGTTCAGGACTTCACTCCATGGGTTTGTAGGTTTAGAAGTGGCAGGTTACTTAGATGACAGGTGGTACACCACAGGTTGTGTGGTAGTTGGTCTTTAGGATTGATCTTGAAGAGGGATACAAGTCAGGAAACAAATTAGATGGTGTATAGGTACAGGTATAGTGCAGCTGTTTATCTCCAAGTGGGAGATTGTTAGGTTGTGGAGCTAAAAGCTTCACTAATGCAGACATGGAGGAGGTTGTTGAGTTGCAGAGAAACTGGCATCAGTCTGATCAATTGACGTCAGTCATATATAGTGTAGAGAAAACTGACATTGGTCAGGGATCAGCTGACGTCAGTCATCTCCAGCCAGACAGGGACTGACGTCGGTCACTTATGTGGTTCCAAAACTATCGGTTGCATGAATAGTTAGTTAATGAACCAGTTGTTTGCATGTTGAAAGGCTAATTTTAGTCTTGAGCTATGGATCTAATTATTGTAATTAGATGTCTAATTATTGTTTGCATGAGATCTATATAATAGACTCATGGGCTGTATTGTAATTTGTTATAGTTTGAGTTGAGCTTGGTTAGCTCCTTCTGAGAGTGAAGAGAGCAAGGGTAGCTCCTCCTAGTTCCACAGGGGTGCCGAGTGTGTATGATCAAGTAGAGCTACAGGTTGTGCAAGTTCTGGTAGAAGATCCACTGGGGTACTGGTTAAAGAATCATAAGGACTTGGTGAGGCAAGGACAAGGGTTCTTCAGGGTGTAGAGAGATCTATATGGGTAAGTAAGATCATTGATTTTCAAATGTGTGTGGGTACGAGGTCAAAGGTGATCTACAGGGCAGCAGGATCAAAGGTGATAGCAACACAATAGGTAGCAAGATCAGGGAGATCTACTTGGAGTACGTTGAGTACTTGGAGTGCGTGGAGCACTTGTGTACTGGCAGTAGTGATACTGACTGGTGGTACTGGCAGTAGTGATACTGACTGGTTGGAGGTGAACACCAACTCTGTGTTTGAGTTGTGTGTTGGGACCGTAAGAGAGAGAGTGAGCTCTTGAAGAGATTTACTGTTTATGCCCTAGAGGTGTGGGAGCCCTAGAGGTGTGTAAGGAAGAAGACTGTGGCAATCTTCTTTGTTGTATTTCCTTCTGGAAGTGTATTAATAGAATTGGGTATTATCTCTCATATTCTGTGTTATTTCTAAATTCTAGTTACTTGTGCATTTTAGTTAAATTCTGTGTTTAGTTGCTTATACAAGGTAATCAATTGTGCTTCTGGGTCCTAACACTAAACCCATTTTTTCATAGTCACTCTAAGGGTAAAGAGCTAGGATTTGATCATTTGACAAAGAGAGACATCATGTGCACATGATATGATGACATTAGAATAAAGGCAATAGAAAATATATAAAGCTCCTATTGGACACATATAGATCAAATCAATATTATATATAGGACACTTATGATAGAGTTAGACACTTGTGTCAATTCAACTATTATAATTTGATGCAAGTGTCTATGGCCAAAAAAATGATATTTTTAAAAACTGTTGACTATTATAAGATCTTCTTCTAGTCCACTTCTAACTTTTTCCTTCTCAAACCTACATGTACATAATAAAGCAACTAAGTATCATTATTTCCAATTCATTGTAATATCTATCAATAGATATACTTTACTATTTTTAGCAATCTTAGTTGTATAAATTTAAAATATTATTTGTTTGAGTTTTTTTATCAATTTCCATGTTTATTAGGTTAGTTCACCACCCTTGTGTAAAATATGATCCAATATTATTAACCCTAAATACCTCATTATTCAAATTTAGGGTTAAACAAGAACACAATAAAAAGTATCATTAATAGTGGTGATCCTATGATAAATACATCAATCAAACATTCCACTCACAGTATGATTGCATCTGCTAAGTAACAAGTGAAATTAGAACAAATGGAAAAATTAGAGAAAAAAATATTTAAAATGAAAAATAAGAGAAATCAAGGCTAAAATAATAATAATTATAAAGGGACTAGTTGTTTAACCCTAAAATCTAGATTAAGAGAATCTAGGGTTAAAAGGGTAAGAGATAGTGTAGGGCACAAGGATGGTATACTCTCTAAATTAAGCCAATTATTTGTGAAACTTAGATAAACATATACTAAATTTATTATGTTAAGATGTTAATAATAAAAATTATAAATATGATATATATTTTAATGGAAACAAGACACTTAGCTGATTTTGATGCTAACACAAATCTAGACCTATAATAGGTAGAAAGTGTACTGGATTTGGATTATAAAATAATCACTTTATTATGTAAATTTGAAATCTATAGTCATGAACACTCATGTTGAATTGAGATATTTATGTCAACATTATTATCTAACTTAGACTTAGGTATCCAATATAGAATACCTATTGAAATTAGATGTGACAACTAAGATGTTTTTGGGTTCTATGTCACCTTCATTCTAGTGCAGTTAGATATGGGTCATGGAATTTTTATCCTTGTCAAATAGAAAAACCCTAGTTCTTCATCTTATTATTGGCTATGGGAAAAATAGGTTAGTGGGCACATGGTGTTAAGCTACCCCAAAGACCCCTCTATCAATGAGCATTGCCTATTGACCATTTTTACAATAGGTCAAAGTGGGTCAAACCCCTATAGTCAAAATATTGTATAGAGAAATTTTATAATGTTATAAGGTGTTTTTTATTTCATTTGATGTCATATCATTTGCCATTATAGCTTTGGTCATAGTTTATCTTAGTCCTTATGTCATTTGGTGTCTTAGAGGTCATTTTAGAATCATATATATATAAATGGAAAGTTTTCATGGTGTTTAAATAGTTAAGATCATAGAAAGAGTTTTCATAGGGCTTAATAAGTTCATTTGAGATTTCAAAGATCAAGTAGTGAATCATACAATCACTAGGGCATCATCTAAAAATGAATAGACTAACTTGATTATGTATTTGATAAGTTCACTCATAAAGCCTCATGAGCCAAAAGGTTATAGTGAAATAGAGATCTTCATGTAAAGAACACACTCTACAAATTTCATGCCCATGCAAGTTCTCTAGCTCAAGTTATGGAGCTTCAAAGTTAAACCTATAGAGTAGAAAATTCATGCAAGCATCAAGTTAAAGCTCCATAAAGTAGCCATTTATTTCAAAAGGTACTTAAATGGTTTAATGTTGATCAAGATATAATGGTCTATGTGATCTCACATTATGACACACAATTATAATGGTTCACACTTGGGTCAAACAAGTCAAAAGGCCCCTACGTTAAAAGCCCTTGAAAAGTTACAAGTTAGACAAGATCCAATGGTGTGGATTTATTGAGCAGAGATCCAATGATATGAGTTTGAATGATAAGAAGGTGGGTTCATTATAGATTAACAATCAACATTAAATTGTACCAATGATCCAATAGTGCATAATAATTGATAGAAAAATGGTCCTAATGAGATCTATGACCAGCATCCACTCATACATCTTAATCCAACAGTGTGAGTGAAAGTCAACATGTCAAAGGTTCTTCATGGAAAAAAATTGAAGGCCAACATTCCTTCATACATCTTGATCCTATAGTGCATAGGGGGTTAAAAGAGTTAAGATCTAACAATGAGGATCTGTGAGGCCAATAAGAAAAAAAAACAATTTGGTGTAATGTGATTGGTTCAAGTTAGTTTTCAACAGATAAATGTCAAACCAAAGATCCATTTTTGACTAAAGTAAGAAGGTATCATAGATATAGTTTAGAATGGAATGAGTAATGTGGAAGGGAAATGCCACATAGACAACTATGTAGGATCAAGGATTCTATAGCATAACAAGCTCTTTAAACTCATGTGCCACAATGAAAGCTCATTCAAGGACCTAAGAGGAAAAATGATGACTAGATGTGAAAAATAAAGTCTGAGAGAGTAATGAATGACTATATATGGTGAATACAAGTGTCTAGAAGATAGTTATTAGTTGGTAAAATATCTACAACTGCCACAACATATGTTTTGACTCTCCTAATTTAGTTTCAAATGATCGAGGGATGATCCATCATGAAGGTAGCTGTACAAAATTTAACTAAAAAATCTCTACACCATTTTGGAGAGTTTGTCATGGTTTATATGGACATTTATCTTGGGAGGCATTCATGGTCTATTTCATACTCTAGTCCCCTACAATGTAATTGGTTATCGATTGGACATGTGTTCAAGTGACCTTTAAACTTCATTTTTCCATGCTCTTTCTAAAACTCTATAAGTAGCTACCATTTTGGCCTTTGAAAAAATAATTCCACTCCATGTATGGTGAATACCTACTAGAATTAAATTATATTTTTCCTTTGAACAATTAATGCAAGTTTGGTTTATGTTCATGAATATTTTTCTAAGTGTGCAAAGTGATAATCTTCTATCATTTCTTTTGTTATCCTCTCATGTTTATGCAAAAGTTCTTATTCTATCAGGTCATGTGAAGTGTTATCACGTGTATGAGTCTATATTTTAAGTGTACAATGAGTCTTAGTGTCTTACATTAACTTATGGTTCACTTACCTTGGATAATTTTCATACATATCACCTCCACATTGAAATACTCATGTTAGAATCTCTTAGGAGTTGGAAGTTAGCTTGTGTGGCTTACCCCTTAGTGTAGGAAGTATAATGGTCATATGGAAAACATCTTGGTGTATCACCCCATTAGAGTAGGTTCATTTCATGCAAAATCTAACTCTTTTCCCCATAATCAAACATTAGCATAGGTAAAAGTACTTCAAGATACATTCAGGGAACTACCCCTTAAATCTAAAGGCTCACTTCCACTATAGGTTTACCCACATACCTAGAAGTGTTACCACATTTCCTAAATCTAGAAGAGGATTGAACATCCTCTTCTAGGGTGAAATATTTGGTGATAAAATTGCCTACATAGCCAATACTTTGAAGAGGGCCTCAAACTTATGTAGTTCTCCCCTACATATTGGTTTGTGTGTGAATCTTGTAATATGTGATAAGCAAGTACAATAGTGACTTAGCTTGTAACTTAGAAAATATATCTCTTGGGAAAATAATTTATTACTTTATAATTGTATATGTGTTGTCTCTATGATTTATAATAAAATAAGAGAAGATATGGAGGATTTTCACACTTGATTGCTTGATAAAATACTTTTGGTAAGTTACCTTGTGATTTGTTAGTTTTTCCTAGGTCTGTTCTAGGTGAGGAATGAATGAGGGTTGATATTATATTTATACCAATATTTTTAGAGAATATGTCACATTAAATCCCTTAGGTCAACCTTTATAATACATTTCATTTGTAAATTGGACAACTTTAAGGTACTAGACACTTGCATTGGGATAAGACACTTGCATCAATGCAAGTGTCTGACTGGGATGTAAGTGTATAGGTAGTTAGAAAACATGTTTAGGTTTAAAACTTACAAATATGGAAGATAACAGGTTTGTGTAATTTTGGGCAAGATATAAGTTCTAAGCCATTAGAATAACATTGGTCAGACTAAGAGATAAATAATTAGGCATAAAGAGATAGCGTATGTAAGCCTTTTGGTAGCAAGAAAAGGTCTAGATGCTGAAGTTACATCCATGATATGTTTTTTCCAAGTTTAAAATATTGAGGTGATATATAATTTATTAATAGTATCTACATTTTCCCCCTTTAATCTAGTAATAAAATTGCTAGTTTAAAAGAAAATGAATGCATACTTGGGTGTGTATAACATTCCTTATCTTTACTTGAATCCAACTTGAGTGATTTATTGGTGATTTACCTATAACCAAGAGCATGCTACAATATATAATCAATGCATATAATATGAAATTGAAAGCATTGAAATGATTGTAATTGAAAGAAAATAAGGTTCAGGAGTACACTTTTGTATCAATGCAACCGTCTTGCCTTTTGGTAATTTGAATCAAAATATATATCATTATGAATCACTAAAACTAAGATTATGAAAAAATATAAATCTAGAAATTGCATATATTTAAATAGATATATAGATATTGGAGGACACATGCCCTTAATCCTAAAAAAAAGATGAGTTACCACCCAATAGTTGAGATTAACACAACTGTGCAACCTAATCATACTTATAAATTAGTGAGTGTGAGTGAATCAAGTCAACTCATATTCTATATTTGGTGAGTTTGGATGATGTAATCAAGTCCATCTTATAAACTTGGAAATATTGAGTGATTTATTCACCTCAACCATACTAAAAAGTGAACCAACTACTGTAGTAGATTGGTTTAATACAATTTGTAAAATTCCAACCTAATAGATGATGATAGTCCCTAAAAGTGTTTGGAATATGAAACTAATTTTATTTTGAAATATTAGGTGCACATTGCATAGCATATACACCTTGGATATGTCTCATGTTGAAACTTTGTATAAAAGTGGTACCAATATATATAATTATACCACAAATGTGTATATAAATCATATAACCATGAATTTGGTCAATTAGAAAAATGTGTAAGTGTGGATAACATGTTTTTTAACATGCCCCACCTATATATGGATAATTCTAAAAGTTGATATAAGTACCAATGTGGAGAACATGTTTCCATAACATGCCCCCACTGCAATCATAATTTAAGAACTAGTGGAAGTGCCAATGTGGAGGACATATTTCTAAAACATGCCCCCACTATTTTGGTTATGCTGCATATTGAATAAGTGTGGAGAAATTAATTCCAAAACATGCCCCCATTGAATCTAAAATTATGAATGAATTTAAAATTCATGGCTCTATAACATGCCCCCACTGATATGTCCCCCCTTTTAAAGTGAGGGGAAGTAGAAACTGGTAGTCACCTTACCTCAAAAGGATAATATAACCATGTAGACTATGAATGTACCATGTAGCATATATAGGGAACATGTATAGATAAATATGTAATTGAAGCATGGATAATGTGATCACACCAAGTCCTAAAATACATGATGTAAATAATGGAAATGTCTAGATACTAATAGTACAAGATCAACAAACAATCAAGCACACACACAAGAGCACTCAAAATCAAATAAAAAAATAATGGTTCAAGGAGACTACAAACAAAGGACATGTTCAAATGTTACACAATCGAAGGGACATGAGTTAGACAAATATACACAAAGCAATAAATTACATATTAAAATGTCAACATACAAAAAATAATGACATAGTCAAATGTCAAAGAGGTAAACAAAGGCACAGAGGCCAAAAATAATGTAGCACATTCAAATTCTCAAACAAGCAAGACAATATCAAGGCAAGACACTCAATGAAGTGCATACATGAAATCATAAAAAACCAACACAAACATATCATACTAGTTCCTGGATATATATGTTAGCAAAAAATGTTAAGTGAATATCATATTAAGTACACTAAAAAAGATATAAGCATAAATAAAGGCATACATAAGTACATATATGAGTTGGAACATGATAATATAAAATGACCATAGAATGATATAATATGGATGTATCATAATCATAGAGGTGGATGCCCCTAACATCCTAGTGATGTGAGTAGAGGAAAATCCCAACATCTAAAAGTGCATAGATCATGTACCTGTGTATACTTGTATTACATTTAAAATATATGTGAAACACATGTGTATATAGGAAATACTAAAATGGCATCTACCAATATAGAACAAAAAACATATATGCCAAGGGGATAATAAAACACGTAGATGCTAAAAATATTTGTAGATTTTATATTTTTTTTTGGAATATGTCAAGTGAGATATTTACATAAGTGCATAATGTTCATTGGACTTTTAAGATTTTTTCCTTAAAGTGTAGCTAGTTGATACACACCTTTTCCCAAATTTTATGTAACAACAAATGGTCGCAAACAATTTTGTTTAAACTTCTCCTTCTTATATTTTTATATAATGATGTTATTTTGATTTTATTTTAATACCAGGTCACCCACAATAAAGTTGTGTGGATGAAACTTTTTTTTTATGCATGCTTAATGCAATCATGATAAACCCATAAATTTTTAGCAACCTTTTTGCATTTTTCACTTAAATATTCTAATTAATGTAATCTCTTTTCACGGTATTCATTATATTTTATAATATCATTGAGAGACACATAAAAGAAAGGTATCTCAAGCTCAATCATTAACACTATCTCTATATCATAAACCAAATAATAAGGTGTAGCCTGCATATGGGTGCAAACACTAGTATGGTATGCCCATAAAACATACACCATCTTTTGTTTCTAATCTAAACTGTATCATTCAACTATTTTTCTAATAGTTTTTATAATGGTCTTATTTATTTCTTCTACCTATCCATTTCCCTATGGATAGTAAGGTGTAGGAAAGATATGTTTTGTTTTGTATTTACTACAAAATCATTTGGTTGTCTTTTTTTTAATGAAGATCCATTGTCAGAAATAATAGATGAAGGTATGAAAAAATGGGAAATAATATTGGTCATCACAAATCTACATATGTCATCTTCTATAGTAAATTCAAAGGGAATTACCTCCACCCATTTGGTAAAAATTTGTATTGCTATGACTATGAACTAATGTCCACTAGTAGACAATAGATTTATCTTGCCAATAAAATCAAATCCCCATAAGGAGAAAGTCCATGGTGAAATAATTGGTTGTAACTCATGAGATGGCACATGGCTTATATTGTTGTGTTTCTGGCATTGTAAACATAATATGGCATGCTTAATACATTATTGTTCCATGGTAGGCCAATAACATCCTTGATGTAAGAGTTTTTGGGACATGGCCTTTCCACTGAAATGTCTGCCACATTCACTATCATGCATTTGTAATAATGCAGTATGTACATTATATGTGTTTAAACATCGAATAAAGTGTCCCTGAAAAATAGTTTGAATAAATCATTCCTAATAATCACATAATAAAGTGACTCACATTATAATTTATGATTATCATTCCATGTAAAGTGGTCTATTATATAATATTAGTAAATGAAATTATAAATATCACTGTATCATTTTGTGTTCTTATAACTTTGAGTAATAACAATAATGGTTAAGCCATTCATTTTGTTATAAAAAATGGAGGGCTCTCATAATTGGTGTATGGTAAAGTTAAAATGACCATTGTTGATATCAAAAGTCATCAAGGATCTGCACTAGCCATTCCATTTGCATGGTGGTTATCTTTATGGGGGATACTACCAATATAAAATGTATCAAATGTTTCATTTAGTTTATCTACCATTTATTTATATGGTAGAAGTTCTTTAGTTTGGTAATGATTGGTAACTTGATTAATGGTAAAATAATAGTCACCAAATAATTAAATGTCCTTGATATAAAGATTTTATGTTATTGATAATTTGATTATCAAGGCTTCATATTATGCTATATTATTAGTGTAAGAAAAAGCTAATCTGTAAGATAAAGATACATATTTGCCCTTAGGGGTGTATAATATAATAGTATCACCCACTCTTGTTCTACATCTTGATCCATCAAAAAAATTTATCCATGGATTTGAAGATATATTATATGCCTTTAACTCATCACGTAAAACATCAGTAATTGGAAAAGGATCAGGTAATGGAGTGGTAGCCAATTGGTCAGTTATAACTTGACCTTTTATTGACTTTTGGGACACAAATTTGATATCAAACTCTATAAATTGCATCACCCATTTTTTGATATGGTTGGTGAGGTGTGTTTTGTTTATAAATAACTCTAATGCATCTTCTTTAACTATTACATGGACCTCATTGCTGATCATATAACATCATAGTTTTATGTAGCAAAAACCAAGGCTAAAGATAATTTTTCCATTGATGTATGTTTCCATTCATAATCAATGAATTAAAAACTGATGTAATAAATTTCTCACTCTTTATGATTACCATCATAGTGTGATAATAAGGTTTTAATGGCCTTAAGATTAGTCGAGATATAGAGAAGTAATGGACTATCTGAAATAGGAGGCATGAATATGGGTGGGTTTGCTAAATATTATTTGATTTTATTAAAGATTTGTTGACAAATGTCATCTCATAATAATTTGGTTTCCTTTTTTGGAAAATAAGTGAAAGGAATTATTTTACTATCCAATTGGGTGATGAATCATCGAATAGACTAAATTATGCCCTATAAACATCATAGTTAATTTAGATTAGTTGGTGGTGGCATCTAAACAATAGATTTTACCTTTTTGGGATTAACCTTAATGCCTCATTAATAAATAATGTACCAAAGAATATTTATAGAAGACACTCTAAAAATGAATTTTTAGGGATTTAAATGGATGTTGAACTTGTGTAAACATTCAAATTCCTGTCGTAAATCATGTGCATTGTCTTATTGGTTCTTAAAATTGGAAAGTAAATCATTGAAATAATCTTGAATATTTTTGTGAATAAAATCATGAAATATATGATTCATAGTCCTATAATATGTTGCTCTGACATTTTTATGTCCAAAAAGCATAACCGTATAACAAAATGTGCCCCATGGAGAGGTAAATGTTATCTTCTCTTGATTTGTTGGGTTAATTTTAATTTGGTTGTATCCTAAAAAACCATCCATAAATGAAAATGTATCATATCCAGCTGTGGAATCAATAATCATGTCAATATTAGGTAATGAAAAGTCATATTTTGGACAAGCTTTATCTAAATCATGATAATTATGTGACATCAAATTTTACCATTAGGCTTGGTATCACATCTTGATTTCTCTCTAAACTTAATAACATTTTGATCCATGGATTTTCATAGTTATTATTTGATTGACTATTGTTTGATTAATCTCTATGTCATATGATGATTATGGAATACTTATATGTTACTTAATTTACATGATTTATTTGCTATGAGATAGTTGTACTTTCATATATATACTTGATGATAATGTTTGTTAGTTATACAATATTATTTTATATATATATTTATGTTTTGGGATAACTACCTTCATTGTTGTGAGGTGGATGCAGGGTAAATCCATCCCTTAGAGTGTGATGGAGGGAGGGCATCATCAAAGAGGATGGTGTAAATGGAGGCATTGGGGATGACAGAGAGAAAAATTGGAAATCCATGCACACACCAAAATATATTAACATGTTTTGTGATTATTATTTGATTTAGATATATACAATATTTTCTTATTTCTATTATACATGTTTGATGTGATCTTGTTGCTGTTCGATGATCATGTTGCTTTGATTGTGTGATTTCACTAATCTAGTTGTGTTACTGCATTAATATCTATTGATGTTATTACTTAGTTGATTGATTGAATCTATACCTATCTTGTTGTGACTTACCACTATTTATGATATAACTATGTATATTATGAATAGTGCTTGTTTGGATTCATAGCTATATGTATTAGACAAATTTTAATATTGTGCTTGATTGGGTTGTTAAGTGATTATGGATGCTTATAAGGTTACTATTATTGTTTTTTAATAGTTGAAAAACCTAGATTGAGTCATTAATAATCTATAATTTATTTGTTAGCGCATTAATGAATGACATTTGGTTTGGCATGGTATAATGAAATTAATGTTATTGACTAATGATTATCATGAGATTTAGTGCCAAGGCAATAAATTTGATTCATCACAAAGTCATTATAGGTAGTTTCATTGCTAAATAATAAAAAGAAACATCATTATATTAATATTGACTAAGGTTGAATTATTCTTATCAATAAACAATGATTATGTTGTTAAGTATGACTAGGTGAAGTCGTAGTGTTAAGCATTATTTTTATGAATTATAGCGAAGGTTTTATTAGTTAAATTGACATTAGAATAAATATAATGTTTGAAAGACTTGTGATATAACTGATGGTCTTTTAAATAGTCATATGCTATATCAACTTTGTCATGTGGAATTGTAGGGTTTAGTGGACTTGTTATTTAGTTGACATAGCATGGAAATTATAGTATTCAATGACTTTTATAAAGTTAATGCATGGGAAAATAACAAAGTCAATGAACATGTAAAATTTTAAGGTATGTTATAATGATTATTTTATTTGTTAATTGGGAACATTCGAGATTTTAAGGGTTTATAGCTAGTTTTGTTTTGAGTAAAAAATCACTTAATAAAACCATTATGTGAATTTGAAGTCTTCTATATAAGAAAATGGTGGCAGACTATTTGTTCTATTTAGTTATTCTCGACATGCATAAACTAAGCTAGAATGGTGGCTAGGAAGTTTGGGGAATATTTGGGATGAGGAAAGAGAATAAAAGAGAAGGGAAAGAAGCCTATGAGGGAAAAAACACAAGGGAATAGAGAGAGAATGACTGGTAGAGAGAAGAAGGGCGAAAAGGTTTGAGCTATTCTTGAAAGACAAGAACAAATATCAACAAAATTAACTAGGTTGGTGATGTATTTAAAATTTTCAATGAAATGAGGATAAATTATGTGTATTTTTACATAGGGTTTTTATGTAGTTTCATTTTGTTCAAATTATTCAAAGGGTTAAAAGTTTGGCACTATGGATGGCTCGGCCATCCACATAACCAAACCTATATCCCTCGAACCCGAAAACCTAAAATGATTTGGACTATGTAAAACTTTAATTCTTAAAAGACTTTTGAGATGAGTGGATTAAAAGTTTGTGTATTATCTTAGGTGAAATTTATCCCTATTCAAGGAAATAAAATATTAAATATAGTCAAATTTCAATATGATAAACACAGACTTTGATTGTGCCTATTTCTTTGGGAATCCTATTCTAAAGGAAATTGGGACTTTTAGTTGGGTAAAATTTATATATTAGGCTGAATTATAATCATGACTAAAATTTTTGGGTTTTAAATTGTTCTACCTTAAGGAAAATATGGTGTGTTATAGGTTCGAATAAAACTCGAAGATATATAAAAAATAGTATTTCTTATTTTTTGCATATATAAACACACCTCATCGATAATACAAACCCTTCTAGGGATTTAAATATGTGTATAATTCATTTGGAAAATGAAATAAATTAGGTTTATTTCATTAATGTGTATAACATAATGATAGGATATATACATATACATGGGTATGTATATACACCCTACAAGACTTCAGTGACTTGGGGTATATATGTATATATACACCTTACAAGACTTATATATACATACCAGTGTGTGTGTGTGTACACACACACACACACTGGTGTATATATAAATATACCCTAGGTCATCAAAGTATTATGGGGTGTATATACATACCCTTGTATATGTATATATATACATATATCTATGTATATATATATATATGTATGTATGTATATATATGTATATATGTGTATATATATATACACACACACATATGTATACACACACACACACATATAATAAAAGTCTCAACCATATTTAAATTGATTTTCCTTAATATATATATATATATATATATATATATATATGTATATATACATACATATACATATGTATATATACATACATATACATATGTATATATACATACATAAATACATACATACATATATATATATATATATATATATATGCATATGTATATATATATATATATACATATACATATGTTTATATACATACATACATATGTATATATATATATGTATGTATATATACATATACATATACCTATATATATATATAGTAAGGAAAATCAATTTAAATATGGTTGAGACTTTTGTTATGAGGTCTTAAGTTTTATAGAGGATGTAGACACTTAAAACTAGCCATCGATAACCTCCAACCATGCTTTTGACTAATTTCTACCTAAAATGCAAAATTTAACCTAAAAACACTAAAACTTGCTAAATGATGTGAAATTGATATATTCAAGTGTTGATTATGGCTAGGGTAACATTAAATGGGGTAATGTAATTTGTGGGCCAACTAACTTTGATCAAATCATTTTGAGTCAAAATGCCAATTTTGCACCTGGGTGCTTTGGATTGCTCTTTCCTATCAAATATCTTACACAAGATACATGCCTTTGTTATTTGTTATTCATAACATCCTAAATGGGATAACATATCCAATGCATGTGATATTGCCTTCCAATTCTAATCTAGTCAAATTTAGGACCAATAACAAAGTATTTTGATCAATTTGGGTAATTTGTGTAAAAAGTGCTTAAACATGCTTAAGAGCTAATTAACCCAAATCAAGAAATAATTAATAATTCCATGTAAACTTGTTAGAAAATTAGTTTTAGAAATGGATATTGAATATCTACATCATCAAGTGACCTCATTTCTTGGGAAGATATCCCTAGGCCATAAATGCCACAAATATCAAGATTCATACCTCCCATGCCTCATCAAAGCCCTCCATGCCTTTTAATTTCTCCTCTATCCCAAATATTAATGATCCTATTTATAGATTTTAATTACATAATTGGATTAATCCTTAACCACACATCTCAATCTTGGGATGGATGGTTCAAGTTGATTCTAGACATTCTCAAAAATATATAAATAGAGAGGCCATAAACATCATTTCAAAGCTATTTTGATGCAAAGTTATAACGCCAAATTAGTTCCAAAATCTTCATGAAACTAGTGTTACCATTCCAAATTGATTCCAAACCATGCCAAGCCATAAGCCAAAGGTGCCAAGGAGAGATAGAGGTAGCCAAGCTTCCATTGTCAAGGACTTCATAAGCACAAGCTAAGCAAGCCACCACTAGAAAGGCATTTGGAGCATCCAAGGAAGGTGAAGGAATTATTGTGTGTTATTCCTTAATTTTTAGTTGTGTTTGTCATTTGATTTTGTTAACTAAGCTCTCCCTAGTGTCCAGGCCTAGAGATGTTATGCTATTAGTGTGTTTATTTCATTTTGGAATTAACACCATACTAACCATCCTCTCTTGAATCAAATTACTAGATCACAAAGGATAGTTATATTATATGGATTTTATATCATTTTCATCTATAAATATTAAACCCATATATTGAGTCAAACATATGGCTAAGTATGTTAGATATACATAATTGGAAAATATTTATATTTGGCTATGGATTCTAATCTTGTGTGTGTGTGTGTGTGTGTGTGTGTGTGTGTGTGTGTGTGTGTGTGTGTGTGTGTGTGTGTGTGTGACATAGAGATAAAATCTTTTGTCAATTCAAAGCATACTATGTAGAACAAAAATATGAGTTTAATTATATGACTGTGTAATCTTGCTTGCTAATATTTTGGGATTTATATGTATAAACTTAGATTGATATGTGAATGAAGAAGTTAAATACATTAAATTATTTCATTATGTCTCTTGAATCAATAAAATGGATAAATATTGTTTTGGTTGAGTTTGAATTGATATTTGAATAATATTTTAGTTTTAGTTAGTCAAAGCATTAAATTAGCAATTATTTGGTATTATGAAAATATGTGAGAAATAATCTTAAGTTTTTTTATTTGATTGGGTAAAAGACCTTGTTTTACAAGGAATAGGAACCAAAGTATAATCAAAGTGAGATAAAATATAGTGAGCCCCATGGGCTGAAAAGCCAAAAATGAGAGTATCAATACAGTAAGCTAGCTATCTTAGTAGAAGACAAAAATACAAAAAGTAAAAAAAAATTACTCTAAAAGGGAGGAGCCCTCCATGAGTACCTTAACTACCTCGATATCCTTCACCTAATCTTTTAGTCTGTTCTTGGTGATTTTGGATCAAGTTCTGTTACTTGAACCTTCAACATCCTCCTTTGGCATTATCATCTTGGGTTTCTTCTATGAAAGTTCCTTCTTTGGTGTCTTCTTAGAGGGAGATTTTAGGAGGAGCTTTGGGGAAAGAATCTCCATCAACTCAATGAAATGCTTTGAGGGAGTACCTTTAGCCTTAGCCAAGTGTGAAAAGGATTGAATCATTTTAGAGGGTTCTTTATTAATGGAATTGCACTCCTAAATCAATCCCACCAAGCCCATCCCCACCTCATGTAATTTATTATTGAACCCTTCCAAATATTTTTTTATTGAATATTATCATCTCCAATAGGGGGGCTTACCTTTACTTACTACCTCCATAGATTTCCTTTCCTCCAACACAAGGGGTTTAGGTTTTATGACAATGAGTTTTAGGGGGAGATCCATGATAGAGCTCATAGAGATGGGGCTTATAGGGGAAAGGCTAGGCAATGAGCGATGGGACTCCAAGGTAGGGTATTACTTGGGGGAGTCCTCCTCCATGGAAGACCATACTAAAGGAACTTCCTTACCATAAAGGGTCTCACCATGTTTCAATAACAAGAGAATGAGGCATTGGTGAATGGTAGTGTTAGATTTCTTTATCTAGATAGTGAGTGTCGTACACTCTAGTGATTTAAGTAGGAAGTATGGAAAGATAAATTTTAAACCTTTGAAGTGATTCAATAAAAGGAAATGATGCAAAAAATATGAGTGTATACTTACCTTCTATGGTGATATACTTCATAATTTGCAAACATACCTTTGGCCAATATTGTAGAATGTTCATGCACATAAAACCCTTTCTATCAATTTTAATAGTCTCATTGGTTATTAAGACCTATGCATGAGTTCCAACTTCTTTGACTAGTCTTTGAAATATTTTTACCCTTCACAAGACATTCTAGTGACTTCACTTATCAAATCCTTAGTTAATTTTTTTTTATCCCTCTTATTTCCACTGTTCTCTTGTTCCATACCACCACAAATTCCTTTGAGATGTATGCATCTTGACTTGAAACCCTTTGCATGTATTCTGTAAGACGCCCTATGTGTAGTTTCCTCCATACCTTTTTAATGCTCTAGACCTCTAAACAAGATGTTGGCTCTAGTTTATCCCTATCACCCCCCATGATGTTCCTAACTATGGACTAAAAGTTTGAGAGAAAATTGGAATTTGTCATGACCTAGTAGTACATAGAACCAAATGATTCAAAATAGCTTGAAGTGTAAGTTTTCCCCCACCTTTAGTTATTAATCTCTACGTGGTGACATGATGGCAAAGCATAATTTTTAAATTCCCTATCTTCAGATGTAAGTTATACATGTGTGACTACCGCATCAACATCCTATTAAATAATGGATTCATTTTAAATTAATTTCATGATGTGTTTGGGGATATGGCAACCAACATGTTAGGTAGATAAAAGAGGAAGTTCAACTCTAATATTAGCAAGTAAGTCTGCCACCTTGTTTCTTTCATGGTAAGTATAAATTATGAATGAATTTTTCATCTCCATCACAATCTACTTGGCACCATCGATGAAAGTTTTAATTATGTGAGAAGGGGTGGTTTTACCATATAACGTATTGAGGATTTTGAGGGAGTCCCCTTCGATGATTATTCTAGCCAAATTGAGGTTGGAAGCAAGTTGAATGCCCTAGAGTGCCACCTTAGCTTTGGCCACATGGTTGGTCTGAATTCCCAAGGGGCCAACATACATATCAATCAACAACCCTACTAATTTTATAATGACACCTCCTCTACCAACATGACCTGGATTTCCTTTTGAAGCCCCATCAAAATTAAGCTGAACCTAGTCCTTAGGTGGTGGTTTCCACCTAACATGTTTATGCAACAATTTTTTGGAGGGAGATCTAATTTTTTATTCCACCTCCCATTATTTGAAGATTAAATGTTTAGAAGTGGATCTTAAGTTTTTATCCATAGGGGGGAAGGCCCTCTAATTTTTAGTTATGGCTTGACAAAGATGGAGGATGATTGCTTTGGGCTGGTGCCTTTTGTTAGAAAATATATCATCATTTTGGGCTTTCCAAACAAACCAGAAGCAATGTGGAAGGGCTAAGGACCAAAGGAAGGAAAGGGATGGGAGGCTCTAAGGGGGCTTCCATTGCCTAATGAGATAAAAAAAATGTTATCCAATTTAACCCAAGATAAGTTGAATTTGTTTAGAAATTAGTCAAGAATTCTTGAACTAAAAGGGCAGGAAAGGAACAGATGGTGGATCAAATCTTCTTCTTCCCTACAAAGTAGGTATTTGCTAGGTAGAAATAATCTTAAGTTGATTAGTATACAATAATGAACATTTATGTATTACATATTGGATGTGATTTTAAATACTTGAGTGAAGGTTTTTGTTTAAGTTTATTTTTGAAACATTCTAATTATCTTGAGTTGTAATTTAAGGGTGAATTATTTCTTAGATAAATAATATATATGCAATTGATTATATACGTGATACTCAATAGATTGTGTATAGAATATTAAGTCCATATAGAGTATAACACATTTATAATGCATATATAGTTAAATGTTTATATTGGCTATTCATTTAATATAAACAACTGAGTATATTTATAAGATATACATATATAATATACATGTAGATTAAGACTTAGTTCTAATTTTCATGTATATCATATATATATTCACATTCAATTTAATACTCAAAAATATAGCAAGGTATGTCAAATATATATGAGTGTATTTAGATGATATTAGATGAGTTCTGAGTGTGTATGACTATTTTGGGGAAAGCATTTATAAATATAAGGTATTTAAAATGTTTAAATAAATACCATATTAAGTTTGTTATATGATTGGCTTATTGTTATTTTGTGGAATATGAAAAAATATATAAGCTATGATTAATTTTTTCTTTCATAGATGAAATAACATTTCAAGTTACATTCTAATATTGAGTAACTTGTAGTCTAGATATAAATCTTACTCAGATGGTATGTACACATAGAGGACTGCTTATGACTATTTTTATTATTCTGTAATAAATAAGATAAATAGTAGATTCATTGCATTACATTTGATGGACTAAATGTATGTATTTTATATTTTCATACTTAGCATATTTTTATATTTGCTAATAGGGAATATTTTGATTGAATATATTGGTTTTTATATTATTATATAATTATCCAAATATCACATTTATGACACTAAGTAAGCAGTGGATAGGTTCCACTAGCTTAATTAACACCATCAATGCAAGATGAGGTGTAATCCGATTGAGTAATGTGTATGAAATTGACTGATCCTAAAGATCATTAACTATTTGAAAACTTTAATCAAAGTAATTTTTATACTTAAACATTGTCATTTCATGTGTTTGATATAGTTTACATATTTGTGACATATCATGTTAGAATGGATTTATTTATGGTACACATCATGTATTAGTTATCTTACAACACACAAGTTCTAATTTGTCACTATGAATTCTTATACCATCATTATCTACCCATCCATGAAGGGAGAGACATTTCCTTATTGAAAAATAGTATGGAGGATCAATGGTCCATGGTTGGTGTGGAAAATCACTTGAATAATGCTCTTCCTCCCCATACCAGTTTTACACTAGAGACTACACTTGAGATTACATATGGATACTTGAGTCATGGAGACTCATGATCCATGAAGATTTATATCATTATATTATTATTTATGGAGACTATATTATTGTTAAAATTGTACTATTTATTCATTATACTATTAGCTAATTTTTGGCCTACATAGCAAACATGCCTAAATATAGTGTAATGTCTTGAAGATCAAGTATGTAACAAGGATTGAATGGATTTATAGATGGAATGAATGGTACAAGGATCACATGTAGATTGAAAATATTTTGAAACACTTTAAGTTTACTTAAAGTGTATTTTGCCAATTTTTGAGGTATAGGTCTGTAGAGCAAAGAGGAAGGACAGGGAAGATATCCTGGTGATCAAGTAGTAATTTCAAGTAGAAGTCCAAAAGAGCCTTCAAGATTTAAAAGGATAAGTGAAAATTCTTTTTTGGCTAAGTCCTCACTTGTCAAAATCTTTCAGTCTTTTATTTTGTTAAGTATAAATTCTTTTAGATCTTTAAAAAGTTGAATTACATAATCTATTTGGGAAAATTATCTAAATAAAGTTTCTGAAGATCTAAATTCTTTTGGATATTTTGTTCATATCAAAGGCCAAGTATAATTATGTCTGAAAAATTATCTGGGACAATTTTCTTGAGGATTGAGTTCTTTTGGACAAAATGTTTGCAATAAATGTTGAGCAAAAATCTTGAAGACCTAAATTTTTGAGAAAATTATCCAAGACAATTTCCTCAAGGACATATTTATTTTAGACAAAATGTCTGAGACAACCTTTTCGAAGACATATTATAGTTGGATAAAATGTCTAGAATAAAAGGTCCTTGTCAAAAGCTTAAAGATATTTTTTTTGGACAAAATTTCCACAATTATTTGTTTTGAGGAAATTGATCCAGTAGGGTAATTATGGGTGTGCAAGTGTCAAATTCAAGCACAAAAATTGACCATTGGTTTTGAATATTTTAGTAATGAGATAATTACATATTTTTAAAAAAAAGGGGAAGCTTGGAGCTTTGTAATGGGGAGATGAAGAGTCATCCTCCATTAATGGTGCTTCAAGATTTCTCCTTATGGCTCACCTTGGTCACCTTTACCTCCTTGATTCCTTTTATTTCTAACATTTTATATGCTAGAGGTAGTCTTTAATTTTTGTTTTCCCATTTGTTTATGATGTGTGCTTTTTTTACTTTGTGTTTTGGCTACCATTGGGGTTTCTTACATTGTCTTAGCTGGAATGCACGACTACCACACACATCCTTCCTTGGCCATTTCTCCTGATACCTTTATAATTAAAAAGGGGCATGCATGTATTAATTGAAGGTTTATGAAAAACCTTAGATTTGATGGGCTAGATCATGTGAAGAAGGGGAAGCATGGTGATTTTAATGAATCAAATGATGTTGCAAGAGGTGATAAGGGTGGTGTTAATATAAGCAGTGGCTCTATCTTATATTAGGTGGAAATGGAAGTGACTAGAACTCCAAAATGACTATTTAATGAAATCTTACAATAGGAGAAAGTAGCTAGGCACTCAAAAGGAGCATAATTTATGGTGAGCAGGGAGGGCTATGGTGAGAAAATTGATAAGCTCCCTAGCCTACCTAAAACCCTAACCATCACTTTAAATGTTTCCATGGAATTTGACTTGCAGCAAAAGGAAACCATAATTAAAAATATAATGATTTTTTTTGTTTTCTTAAACAAAAATGCACTCCCTTATATAATTTTTTTTGATAATTGGTTAAACTTTGTGTGGGGCAAAAAATTAGGTTTGTATATTATTTTTTATAGGGTGTTATAAATAGGGGTTTTCATGATTTTGTTTAAAAAATCTAATATGAAACATAAGGAAATATGTAAGCCCTTATCGAATGTTGGCCAATCAATTTTCAAGGTTGTCCCTTGGAATCCAAAAATGGATTGCAATGACCTTGTTTTCAAAACTTCCCCTAAATGGGTTGACATTGAGGGAGTGTTGATTCAGGTATAGCACTGAAATGCCTCAGTGAAGTTTTAAAAATTAAGGATATTAGAAGATCCATTTCACATATGAATTATATGGTCTTAATATCTTTAGAAATCTTGTATTTTTTCTTGGAAGCATTCAATTTTAAAATTAAAGGAAAATCTCACACTTGTGCCCTCAGAGGTCTAGGTGGTTTGAATTCTTATTTCTTTTGTAAAAATGATGGTCACCTTAGGAAAAACTATCTATTTTTGGATAATAAAAATAATATCCCTCATAAATAGTAAGAAAAGGACACCACAATAGATGAGACTATGTTGGACAACTTGTAGGTGTATAAGAATCCTTTATTTTCAAGTGTAACACTAAAAGACAGTGCCTCCACTATTGAGGATATTGACACACATGGACCTAAAATTCAAGGTGAATGTGGCTTGGAGGGCCCTCCCATTGAATCTTATGTACATGATCCACCATAGCCTAAGGGTGATAATCCTTTGTCAAAACTAGTTGACTACCTCCCTCATAGCCTGGATGATGCTTTTTAGAGAAGAAAGACTTCAAGGATCATTACTTAGAAGAATATGTGGTAATCATTATTGAGGCCCTTGATAAATAAAATATTCCACCCATTGCCTCAACTAGAAACATGCTTTATAATTCTTCTAATGATGTTATACTAATGGCTATCTCTTTGGAGAAAGAGGTATTAGGGCCTCCCATCAATGAGGTGGAGTTTTTAGATGGAGATCATTTGGAGAACAAGAAATATACAGGGGTAGAAAAATGGATGTCTAAAGGGGGTGGTAAAAGGCTTAAAATAGACTTGATCCCTACCCAGGTTAAACACACCATGCCTAAAGAGAAAAAGAGGTTGATTAAAGAAGGGCTTCACAATGTGCAGGAATGCTGTTCTAAAAAGAAGGGCAAGGAAATAAAGTCCCATATTATTTCACCAGGTTGTACAATGTTAGGGCTAATCCCCATGGTCAATAAAATTGATCGTTGATCACTCCCCTTATTTTTTCATGTGTATTATTAGTTGGAATGTAAGAGGGTTGGAATTTATGAATAGAAAACCAGTGGTAAGGTAGTTTAGACTTTTGAGAAAGAATCTTGACTTTCTCTTCTTGCAAGAAGTAAAGGCTATCGGTACTCAGTTATCCATGGTCTTGAAATTTATTTGGCTCAATGCTTGTCATTTTTTACTAATCATCATAGAGGAAAATGATGGAACTCTATTCTAATTAGTCCCTTATGGAAAGACTACATTATCTACCATGGTATTTCTCTATGCAATAGAGTGTTCTATGTTTTGATAAAATATCAAAACTAGACTTTTATCTTGTGTAACATATACACCCCTAATGACTATAGGGAGTGTGCTAACCTATGTAATTGGCTATCCATTAATATTAAAAATGTCCCTTGGATATTTAGAGGTGACTTCAACATGGTGGAGGATAAAGAGGATAAAATTGTAGGGGACCTCCTTGCATGGAAAGGAAATGAACTTTTATTCTGATCTAAGTTCAAATGAATTCATATAATTGAAGATCATCTCTTAAAGGGTAAGATTCTTAAAAGAGGTATTTGGTATACTTAGTGTAATAATCAGAATAGTAATAGGTGACAATATTCAAGGCTAGATAGATTCTATTTGAACCTAGAGTCATTAGTGGGTGATATAATCATGAATGGTAATGTAGTGACTATGTTACCTTATACTATGTCTGACCACCACCTTGTTGAAATGACTTTCTCACTGGTTAGAGAAGATAAGAAAGATTCAACAAAGTTTAAAGGGTTGTATAAATTCAATGTCTCACATCTAGTAGACAAGGTATGTTTGGAGGGTCTACAAGCTTCCTAGAACATAGGTAAAGTTGTCTGTAACTCTAGTTCTAAAATTGATGATTGGAATTAATGTATGAGAATTATTAAAATTTTTGTAAGGAACTATAGATAGATCAAATCTAGGAAGTGCATAAATCTTGCAAGGGATACTCAAGAGAAGCTTATCCATGCAGAAGGCTCACTACATCTTGACCTGACCAATGGGGTTTTTCTTGAAGAATTTAACCTATTAAAGCACCAAGCTCATTAGAATCAATAGTACATTCCTAGAGGGTACATATCTTATCTAGGCTTACTTGGATTAATCTTGGTGATAGAGGGTCCAAACTTTTCTTCAAATTCTTGAAAATTAAGTATACTAAAAGACGGACTAAATAAATTGAAGTCAATAGATATACTATGCAGGAAGTTACTAGTATTAAAGGAGATTTATTTGAGTTTTATTCTAACCTTTTCTATTCTAATGGGTCAAGTGAATTTATTAAACAAAATAGAGCCTTATGTGAAACATGCATTTCTAGGAAGGTTTCATAGACTCAAGCCTCTTTTCTAGAGGTTGTCATCTCACTTGATGAGGTTAGAAACACTATTGAATCATTAAAAGATGATAAGGAACCTAGGCTAGATGGCTTCCCAATAGAATTCTATAAATTTAATAATGAATAGATTACCAAAGACTATTTGGAGATATTCAATGAGGCAATTACTTTTGACACACTTGTCTTAAACATTAAGAGAATTGAGTGGCCATACATTGAGAGAATGTTGTCATCTTTTGGGTTTCAAGATAGATTTTGTATAATGGTCAATGTACTCTTCAAGGTTGCTTTAGATATTATTGAAGTCAATGGTGAACTAATAGACTCCCTTGTGCTTCAATACTCCATAAGGCAAGAATGTTTTCTTGCCCCATTGCTCTTTGTTTTCGTAGCAAAGACACTACATTACCTTCTTAGGTTTTTAGACATTGGACCTCCAATTAAAGGGATCTCACTCCTAAATAATGAATCTCTTCTTGATGTCCTATTTTCAGATAATACATCAATATTTATTATCTTAGAGAAAAATAATTTGGATTAGGTTTCAAAAAGGATTAATATCTACTACTCTACCTCGAGTTCTAAAGTTATAATGTATAAATCACACATTTTAGGGTGGAATGATCAGCCACCTAATTGGTTGGTAATGTTTGGTTAGAAATGGAAAGGACCATATGAGATGGTTAGATATATGGGGATTTCATTTGCCTTAAACCCATCCTTCAATAATATGTGGGATTGGGTCTTTGATAAAATCAATAAGAAAATTGGCAAATGATAAGACCACCTACTATCACTACTAGGTAAGATCTATATTTACCAAAAAGTTTTTTCTTCATACAACATATATTATGCCTCCTATTAGTTATTCAGTAAAACACAATTTAACCTTCTTCACAAAATTATAAGAGACTTCCTTAGGTTAGATGGAAAATGGGGAAAGACAAGGCTTATGGTCTCAAGGTAATTTCTCTTGAAACCCAAGATCATTGGTGGACTGGGACTAAAGGAGCTTCAACTACATGGGGTAACCTTGGTAGTTAAATAAATTTTTAGAGTCTCTATTGGGAATGAGCCTTAGAAAGTACTGGTTAGGCATAATATCATGAGAGGATTTCTTAAAAAAAAGTTGAACTAGAAAGGATTAAATATTGTTGATCTACTCGTAGGGCCTTTCAAAGTCAAAGTTGATGGCTCTCCTATATTTGTGTCCTTGTGGTTTGCCTAGGATTCAACCAAGCCTTTCATTGTTGAAAAATAGATCTTCAATTGGTATGGGATTATATGTCAAGGCTATAGATCTATTTGGTGGAACTTGAGTGTCATCAAGACTCTACTGGCCCTCACTAGGGGATGCTTTGCCTTTGATTGGTACACTAAAGGGTTGAGGAATTTTAAGGATCTCTACTTTCATAGGGGTTAGCCTTTGTGGTTAGAACTCAAAGACATATTTTAGCTCTTGGATTCTCAATGAATAACATTCACCTTGCTCCAAGTAGCTCTCAAAGGAAATAATAATGTGGTGTTTATGGAAGATGAGGATGAGTTCTGGGATCGTGTGAAGTGGAAAATTGCCCACCTTTGCTTGAGTACTCGATGTAGATGTTCTATAAGAAAATTTCATTCTCTAATGTTCCCTACCTTACTGTCAATCGTATTTGGTCTGTGCTTTATCCTTTATATGCTTGGTTTTTCATGTTTGTAGTAATATGGTCCTCTTGTCTTGAACCTAAGAAGTCTTATTTTCATTGGTTACTAATGTATAAAAAAATGGTTATGGGTATGGTTTTGAATAGTTGTGGTCTTGATAATCCTCTGTATCTTCTATAGTGATGTTGAATCTATTGAACATGTGTTTTATTCCTTCCCATTTGATATTAAACTATGTTAAAAATGTCTTAAACCTTGGAATATTGTATTCAAGTATGAGCTTGGATGGTTAAACATTACTTTTGGATATGCTTGTCCTAAAATTAAAGTCCATCCTTTTTTTCAAAAAAATTGGCTTGTTTTCTCTACTAAAATTCTTTAGTTTTTATGGAAATAAGGAACTTGGAGGTATTTCAAGGTAAGGCTAGAGTTTTTACTAAGTTCATAATTGAATTCATCCTTCATTTTTTGTCCTTGCATATTTTCCTTCAATTAAGGATTCCACAAGACCAGCTCAAAAAATTTCTAAGGATAGGGTTTCTCAAGGTGACATTGGACTTCTTGTTAGACTCAAGAGGGTACCCTAGTTTGAGTCCACATCTAGATTGGGGTGTATCTCACCTGATATCAATGGAGGTAAATATTTTTGAGTTCAAATGGGATTACATTAAAGATACCTATTTTGACTAGGCTGATAATCTAGTAAAGGAATAAATTACCCCATCCAAAAGTTAGATAATAATGGTACTGCTAAGTGGGTGGCTGAAAATGAGAGTGCCCTTTAGGATTATCATAAGGAGGAGCATGATAATTAAATTATCAAGGAGGCTATGGAAACATTATCTTTGTTTGATTTGAACCTTTGTCAAAAAATAAGGGATAAAAATGTAATGGCAGGTCCTTCATCTTAAAGTCCCCTTCTAGATGTCTCTACTTATGGAACATAGGCAAAAGTTTGGAAATAGATTGATGAAAACATTAACACATATAAAAAATTGGAGAAGCTGATGGCTTAGTGGATGTGGAAGATGTCCTTAATTATGTAAGGAAAAATAATATGAAAGGACTTTTGGACAAAGTTGATCTTTACCCTGCCAAGTTAATCCCAAGTGTTTTATTATTTTTTATAATAATGGAGTTTTATTCTTAATTAAATAAATAGGTATGAGTAAGGTAAATTAGTAAATAATATTTAATTATTAAGCCACTTATTTGTGTAAATAGATTGCATTTTTACCTTTTCTAAAAATAGTAATAATAGAGAGAAAATCAAACTTAGCTAAAAACTGACTGAGATGGATGTTGTAGGGTCTATAAATTTATGTGCAGGCTTTGAAAACTATTTCAAATAGGATCTTGGAGTTCATTTCTAGATTGGACAAGAGTGTCGAAAGTGGAACACCCTATTGTTCAGTGCTATAGTCCTTTTTTGGTGCTATTGTCAAGGTGATCTGAGTTTTATGGGTTCTACTTGGTAGGTCTGTGTTACCCTATTAATGAAATATCAAAGCTCTAAAGTTTGTGAAGCTCATTGTGCATCTATTTTAATCTTTAAATCCTAGAGCTCTTTATGCTTGAACTTGAATGGCAACTTGGGAAAGAGGGAGAAGGGGTTAGTGTGTAAAGGATATGCTAGATGCACTTCACACCTCATGTGTGGGCACACTACCTACATACCAATACTCTGAGGAGGGATCGAGTTAACATAGTTATCCCATTGAAGTGTTTGGTGTAATTATGTATGAAAATGCAACTAGATACAAAATTAAGTGTATTTTAGATGGCTAGGGGCTAGTGTAAGGGTTTAAATAAGCTTGGAATAATATTAGAAGGTTGTATATAGAGAATAGGGAAAAGTGCTTGAAAGTACTTACTTGTATTCTTGCTTCTCTCTTGTAAATGAGTGCCAACCCTTCTAAATGAAATTTGAATGGCCTTTTATAGGGAAATTAATGTGCTATGTACCTAAGGATATGATATATGGGTTGATGGAGATGCCGACATGTGGCACATATCCCCTTAGTTAGTTATATGGGTACAATATATTAGGATAATAAAGAAACTTATGGAAGCAGTACATTGGGTAATGGTCGGCCTACATTGGATTAGGAGGTTACCCATCCATGGGTTAGATAGATGTATATATATATATATATATATATATATATATATATATAGGAGATGATTATCATGGTAAAGATATCTAGTAAGCATTGAGTCTTTATTGTAAGAGGATATTGGAGGTTGTCCCCTCAAAGAGACATTGTAGAGTTATTCCTTCCTAAAGGAGTATTATATGGTGTTTCCCTACCTTAAGGGCACTTCTTCATATATTGAATATCAAGACCATTACAAGTGGTATCAGAGCTTCGATTTGGGCAATGTGTGGAGCAAAACACTAATTTCACTATATCTTCCGAAATATAAGGAATTTTTATTTGAAATTGTTACTGAATATGTAAGAAAATATAATATAAGCATAGTAAAAATTTCAGATTTTTTTGATTCGTTTTGAGGGAGTTATTGATATTTTAGGATTTATAATAATTTCACTATATCTTCCGAAATATAGGGAATTTCTACTCAAAATTTCTACTGGAGATGTAATCAGATTTAAGAGAAGTACAGTAAAAATTTCAGATTTTTTTGAGTTGTGTGGAGTGATTTTTTATGATTTTATGGATCAGTTTTGACATTTTAGGGTTTCATGAACCTTAATTTTTTTGTGGATCATGGAGTTGCAAATATTTTCAGGAGAAGATAATATTGATGCTAAAGAATGGTGGATCCTTTTGGAGAATCATTTTAGAAAAAAATTTGGGCAAAGATGATTAACTCCTTTTTTGTCTGGGCCTGCACTAGATTGGTTTGATCAGTTGAGCAGTACAAAAATGTTTTCTTCATGGCAAGAAATGGAACAGATCTTTTTAGATCGATGGGCTATAAAACAAGAAGTAGAAAAAGAAGAAGTAGTAGAAGAAGAAGAAGAATTAGAAAAAGAAGAAGCAGTAGTAGAAGAAGAAGAATTAGAAAAAGAAGAAGAAGAAATAGAAGAATCATTAGAAGAATAAGAAGAAGTAGTAAAAGAAGCAATTGAAGAAGAAGAAGAAGAAGAAGAAGAAGAAGAAGAAGAATAAGAAGAAGAAGAAGACGAAGAAGAATTGGATGATAAGGGTTCAAATAATTTGGCTCCAAAGAAATCTAAGTCAATTTTTCAATTTCATGGATGCATTCAAAAGAAGAAGGTGGTTGTGTCCATAAACCCTACCAGCAAGTATAACTTCATTAACATGAATGTGGCCAAGCATCTACATGTTCAAGCAAAGAATATCAAAGAGGTTCAAGTAGATGGCAAGAATATTTCAATGTTTGAAGATCTGAAGCTCAATCTGGAAAAATATGTTTTGCATTTAGATTTTTATGCTTTGAATATGGATGATGTGGATATAGTTCTTGGATATCCATGGTTAGAGACTTTGGGAACAATGAATATTAATGTTCAAAAAAATTTCATGAAGTTTTGGTATAGAAAAAAAAAGATCAATTTACAAGATATCATAGTGAAAAAGGCACCAATAAAAATCCAGGTAGATCATAAGGATGAGATTGAAATAGGTGATGAAGATCATGATGAAGATTCAGATGATATAGATAAAGACACACTACAAATGAATAATTCATCTACTCAAGAGACAAAGAAGAAAAATGTGGAAGAGGTAGAAGCAAAGGTGGATAAGGTCAAAGTATTAGAAAAGGTTGAGGTATACAGACACCCACATCATCATGAGAGGAAATAATCATGGAACTAGGTGAGGAAGTGTCATAACAATAATCATTTTGTCTATACAAGAAATAAAATTTCCAATGGATATGCATAGAATCCAAAGAAAAAATACTATGGCACATGGAATGAATGGGGAAATCATTATGACTATGCATGAAAGAATACCTACTATGGTCATGGTTGGAATCAAAGAGGTGCAGCGGAATATGGTACATGGAATAAAAAGAGGAATAATTATGCTTGGACACCAAAGCACTATAATTATGATCATAAATGAAATTAGAGGAGCATAATCAATTTTGGACACAAGCTTGGAGAGCTATCACCTGTGAAGATCACATATGGATGGCTAGATGATCGAGATTGGAGACAAGTGTGTAATGATTTGTAGCACACTCATTATTTGGTTTCTTCCTATGTTTTAGGGATGAAACATGTCAAGGAGGGAAGGAATGTTATTTACCTAGGGATATGATAAATGGATTGATGGAGATGCTGACATGTGGCACACATCCCCTTAGTTAGTTATATGGGTACAATATATTAGGATAATAGAGTAACTTTTGGAAGTAGTACATTGGGTAATGGTCGGCCTACATTGGATTAGGAGGTTACCCATCCATGGGTTAGATAGATGTATATATATATATAAGATGATTATCATGGTAAAGATATCAAGTAAGCATTGAGTCTTCTATTGTAAGAAGATATTGGAGGTTTTCCCCTCGAAGAGACATTGTGGTGTTATTCCTTCCTAAAGGAGTGTTACATGGTGTTTCCCTACCTTAAAGGTATTTTTGCATATTTATGAATAATCAAGATCATTACATAATGATCATGTGTTAAATGAATTCATGTTAGGTTGACATGAATTAGGATAAGGATTTTGGAAAATATGACCATTAAGACCAAAAGTCCACTTGGACAATAATGCCAACAATAAGACACCCTAGGTTTCAACACTCCTATCCAAGTTGGGCACTATTGTCTAGAGAGAATGAGACTTAGGGGGATGGATCTGGGCTTAAAAGAGTTGCCTAGTTCTATAAGGGTTAAGTCTAGAAGGTTGTGGATGACTGGGAAGCAGTGAAAGAAAAGCCTAAAAGGGTTATGCAAGCAATTAGGAAGACCTATGGATTAGGTATCTTTGACCATACTCAAGTAACCAAATTTTGCATTTTATATGACTACATTTCCCCCCCTTTATTCTAGTGATGCAACAAAGTGAAATACTAGGATAAAGGGAAAAAATAAAAATTATACCTGAACTTACTTGCAAAGGTGAAGCCCATGAATCTTGTGTGATGCTGAGTAATGTTGGATAGTGCATAGAGAGCACATTATGCAAGTGTGAATATGTGAAATGAAATAAAGAATATATCATTTATTATTATATGTGATATAAAATAAGAACATATGAAATTTGAGTAAAATAAAAAGGAAGAGAAAAGAATGAATACATCTCACTGGGTATGTGAACCAATACAAAACCTATTATGATCTTGAGTAACATTGAGTAATGCTGGATTATCCCGGATGATGCTGTACCAAAAGTTATATCATAAATGGAGCTGAGTGCTCAATTCCCCAAAAAGTGGCTCAAGAATATAAAGGTTAGACCTTTAGCTCCATTGTCACCTACTAAGTGAAGCTAGATGATCATGCATGTGATAATCGATGTCTAGACTGTGTGTCTAATCCCTTTAAATAGGTGGCTCAAGAATATAAAGGCTATCCCTTTAGCTCCATCATTTCCCCATGAAGTGAGTCTATGAAGTGATACCAGTATAAAATAGATGTCATATAAGATGGCTCATAGATCCCATGGATGTTATAAAAATCTAACAATGTGGCATGGATAATTGAATGTATTCTGGAAACTAGGCCACTCTTGGCCAATCTGAAAGATGAATATTAAGCTTGTATGAAAGCCAATCTAAAATTGATGTACTAGGATTATGTGAAAACCAACTTGGGAACTTAGGTACTTGGGAAGTTAAACTTGTATGAAATTTTAACTTTAAAAATATGCCAACCATTGACAAATGGAGTAAGGCATGTAACTACTGAGAATGCTTGGATAATAAACTGAACTCATAACAAAAAAAGACCAATGTGCCATGCACATCGCCCCCAATCACTAGTGTTTGAAACATGGATTCTGATCTAGAAGTTATGTCAACTACTTAATTTAAAATTGGAAGTGAGAGCCATCATTCCATGCATGATACCCCTATATCTAGATTCCTTAAGAAAACTATACTAAAACTACTGATTTTGACTGATCTAAATGTGCAAAAATTGTAGTTGAGTTGAAATTTTTGCCTATTATTGGAAAACCTAGGTGTTTTTTTGATTGGACAAGAGCACCAAAATGAGGACACCCTTGTGTATGGTACTACTATCCATCTTTGATGCTATTTTCCTATGTTGAAATTGGTTATTGATCTTAGAATTATCACTATTTTTTTATTATATTTTGACTAGTTTAATCTTTAGATTCTAAATTGGGCGATCTGAATACTGCTATTTTGACTACTAGAAGCTTTGATCTTTGTGACAAAACCCCTATTTATTGCCCCCTCTTCTAAGGGTAAGAATGATTGAACTTGTAATGGCTGCCCTCAGAAGAAAAGAGTCCTACAAGTGTGTTATGCTGCATAGATACATGATATAACAATGATATTTGACTAGATATAACAATGTTTGTATTGAGATATTGTTAGATCAATAGGGGTATTCCGAGATAGATATAATAATGTAAAATCATGTGTAATGTAATGAACTAGTTAGAGGGATAGAGCATGATGTCCATTATGACATCTGAGAAAGCAAGGTAAATGCATGATATGGATCATGACATTGTAAACAAGGACAAAAAATCAAGTAAAAAGCATACAAAGCAAGAAGCATACAAGGCTAGCCAAGGGCCACACAAACAAGGGACATGGGCACATATCACTCAAACTAGAAAGCAAGCATACAAGGCATGTTAAAATGCCACATACATATATAATTTGAAACAAGAAAACATTGGCACAAGGGCCATAGGCACATAAAAGAGTACAAGTAAGGGACATTGGGAAATTTCCAAAGGTACACACACACAAATAAAAGAAAATGACATTGCTAAATATCTTAAGGCACACATAAGAAATAAAACTAGAATTGGAAATGAAATCATATCTAGCTATGCAAAGCAAAAAAGGAAAACATGTAAAAAATAGAAAGGTACAATCACATCTAACTAATCAAATCAAGAATGAAAGTATGCAAGACATGTTTAGTACAAGACTAGGTATTTGTTAGGAAATACACAAGTGCAAGATACTAGTGAGTGTCGATGAGGTAATCTATGTAATCTAGTAAGTAATGTATGTCAACATGATAACTAGAGTGTGTGGTGTAATAATGACATAACTTGGATGGTGTATTCATGTAGAAGATGCCCCCAGTGGGAAGATGTATCAATGTGCATTTTGAATGTAGAATTAAGATGCCCCCTCAATGGGTAGAATGAAGCAATCAAGAAATTAAAAGTCACTAAACACACTCAAAGAAGATCAAGTGAAGCATGGTAATGTAGATAATTGACAAATAATAGCATAGAATAGAAAATTTAAGTTTAACACAATAGTAGAAATGTAAAACATGGATGATGCATAAAATCTAAATGTTTTTGAATTATTCAAATGTTTTTGTATTTTGAAATTTTATATTATTTTTGTTTTTTAAAATGTTGTATTATTTTTGTATTTTTATATAAGCTATGGATAATCAAGCAAAAGAGATTATGTACAAGTAGGATGGGATAGGATGATACTAACTGATGAGTCTCATTTGAGACTTCCTATCATGGTGTCTTGTATCAAGGAGTGGAATCATGTGTGAATGTGAAGCATGATGAAAATGCTGAGATTGTGGCTCTGAAAGCTATATATGCTATAGATGCTTTGAAATATCTAAATTAGAAACTAACTATGGGGTCTTGTTGTAACTCTAAGAAGTGGATGTAATTATAAGGATCTTAGGGACCCATCTAAAAGTAGGAGAAGCTCTTTGAACATGTGCTTTATGTGTAGACCCATGAGATCTCAATGAAACTGATATGGGTGTGAAAACTATAGCTATAAGCTATCTAGAATCCCAAAGCTATGGAGGTGTATGAACCCTTTGTAATAGTGATGGATGTGTCAATTGTGTCTAAATATATACTAGAGGAATAATTGTAACTGATGGGGAAACTAAAACTGGTATAGAAGTTAGAATTGGTGACTACAAATTAGATGGCTCTGAAGTGAGTAATGGTAATTCATACAGAACTGCACCAACTATAATAAATTAATTAACATGAATGAATTTATTACATCTATAAACTATAGATGGTACTGATCAATTTTTTTAAATACATGGGTGACCAAGTAACATATCAAAAACTCCTACACTAGGAACTATAGTGAAATGTGTGGTCACATGTGTTGGACCAGTCTATAAAAGAAGTATAATCTCACACAGTGAACTTTTTATGTGCCCTTTGAATCCATTAATAACTATATCTATTAGGATGATATCCTAATTTGAATAGCCCAAATGCTGTAATAATGTAATGGTGCACATGTTGACACTAGAACCATTATCAATGAGAACATTATGAATGGGTTGATTATGAATATGTGCTCTAATAAAGAGTGCATTTTTTTGAATTATCCTCCACAATCTCCTAATTTGATAAAGATATTAAAGGTCTAGCTAAAAATCTAGACTCATACACACCGATCATACCACTCAAAGGATGTGACTCAATTGAAGGTGCTTGGTATGTAAATGGTGGTAGATGTGGATGATATGCATGGTGAAGCCCTAATGTGTCCCATGTATCCTATTTTGAATGCTATAGAATGGATCTGAGAATATTTTAAAATCTTTATCCTGTGTTGGTTTTGCCTATGGAGGCACAACTAAAGTGCCAAGATCAAGTAGGTTGTCATCTATCAAGTCATGTATCTTACGTCTCAAGTTGATGCATCTATTTGTAGTGTGGCTTGGTGCCCTATGGTAATAATAAAATGCCTACTGATCATATCCCTTGGGAAGAGGTTTGGTTGGATCAATTTTTTGAATAGGAGGGAGAGATATGATATTATAATCCAATTTTTTTTTTAAAACCCTAGTTGGAGGAACTGGAAGATGTGAGAAAGTATGTTGAGGGGGTGACGATAAAACTATACGCTGAGAAGGCTTTGAAGCTACATTTACTAGTATGTTGATTCTACCCTTTTGTATCATTTAACTTGACCTTGCATGGGACTTTTTTGTTACTCTTATTAGTTGTGTCTAAAATGCTTATATACTTGAGTTTGCCCATTGAAATGAGTTTCCCTTCTCTTTCCTTTAGTGTATGACATAATTTAGTGAAGGAAGAGAATTACTTAAACATAATTGATTCATGAAGTGATGGTAGAAGACTCTATTTGAATAGGTCCTGTAATTTCTGATCTGCCATGGGACTAGTCATCTTAGCTAAGATGGTCTTATACCAAAGAATATAGTCCATGAGATGCTCATTTAGTCATTGTTTTTGTTGAGAAATTTGAGCATATGCAATCTTATCACCAATGTTAATGATGGAGTGTGCTAAGAAAATGTTGGCTAAATGATTAAATGCATAAAATGACTAATTTGGTAGATTGTAGAACCATTTTAAAGCATAATCCTTTAGGCTCTATGGAAATAACTTGGTAAGTATCCAGTCATTGGGTACATAGTCCAAGCACACTATGTGAAAATCTCTCAAGTGTGTCTTTAGATCACCCTTGCCATCATAAAGAGTAAGCTTGGGTTGAACAAATCCTTGTGGCAAGGGTGTAGAAGCAATGTGACATGCCAATGGTGTATGTAGTAAATCAAAAGAATCTAATGCCTATGTAGGTCTAAGGATACCTTACTCGAGATGTTGCACCTTATATTGAAGAGATCTTATCTCTTGCATAAGGGCTACCACATTAGGAGATAGGGATGTACTAGCTATAACTAGTGGCATAGAAGAAGGTTGGGCTGCTATAGGGGGTTATTGAGACATAATTTCCCTCGTAGTGTCATTTTCAACTGGTTTCTCTATGGTTTGAGAATATTGACCATTGTTCACTTTTTGTTGTTCCTCTTATAGAATTTTAAGCATGTCATCTTGCATATCCAAATGTTTTGTTAAGATTTATTAAAGTTCTCTTTTATTAGTTTAATCAAAACTAGTATATTGGGCCATTATAAAAGTAGGAAAACAATTTATAATGTGTTTGAAATAAGTTTTAATAGGTAATATGCTAGAAAAGGAAAGTATTGAATATAAGAAACACAAAGTCCTAAAATAAGTTAATTGAAATTTGCATAGAAAATGATATGAAGCTCCCAAACATGTAAGGTAATATCTTAAGAAGGGATGTTTGAATGAATTTTTGCAAAACACTATGAATTTTTGAAATTGAAAATGAATTTCTGAGTTAAGTATTCAAGAAAAAACTCAAAAAATTATGGGAAAATGTTTGATTTAATGGGAGCTAGTAAATGCAACTAGGGTTTTGAAATTTTTTAAAATTTAAAATTAGTATGAATTTTTGAAATTTGAAGTGATTTTTTGATTTTAATATGCAACTAAAAATTTAGAAAATAATTAAAAAATTACTAGAAAATTATGGGGACCTAGTGTATGTAACTAGGGTTTGAAATAAATTTATTTTAAAAATTACTACAAAATTTTAGAATTTGAGAGGAATTTATATTTTTAATATTAAAAAAAAAAATTAAAAATTAATCGGAAAAATTAGCTAGGAATTTACCCTAGGGTTTTTATGCAAAATTCAATGTAAGTTAGGGTCACTAAATGTTTTATTATTTTTTAGAATAATGGAGTTTTTTTCCTAATTAAATAAATAGGTTTGAGTAGGGTAGATCAATAAATAATGTGTAATAATTAAGCCACTAATTTGTGTAAATGGATTGTATTTTTACCTTTTCTAAAAATAGTAATAATAGAGAGAAAATCAAACTTAGCTAGAAATTGACTGAGACAGATATTGCAAGGTCTAGAAATTTCTATGCAAGCTTGGGAGACTATTGCAAATAGGATCTTGGAGTTCATTTATAGATTGGATAGGAGCATAAAAAGTGAGACACCTTTCTATTTGGTACTATAGTCCTTTTCTAGTGGTGTTGTCTAGGTGATCTAAGTTTTTTGGGTTCTGATTGATAGGTTTGTGTTACCCTATCAATGAAATATTGAAGCTCGAAAGTCCGTGAATCTCATTGTGCATCTATTTTAATATTTAAATCCCTAAGAGCTCTTCATGATTGAAATTAAATGACAACTTGAGAAAGATATAGAAGGGGTTAGTGTGTAAAGGATACATTGGACGTACTTCACACCCTATGTGTGGGCACACTACCTACATACCAATGCTCTAAGGAGGGGTCAAGATAATGTAGTTCTCCCATTGAAGTGATTGGTGTAATTATGTATGAAAATGTAACTAGATACAAAATTGGGTGTATTTTAGATGGCTAGGGGCTGGTGTAATGGTTTGAATAAGCTTGGAATAATATTGGAAGGCTGTATGCAGAGAATAGGGAAAAGTGCTTGAATGTACTTGCTTGTATTCTTGTTTCTCTCTTATAAATGAGTGCCAACCCTTCTAAATGGAATTTGAATGGCATTTTATAGGGAGGTTAATGATCATGGGTTAAATTAATTCATGTTAGGATAATATGAATTAGGATAAGGATTTGGGAAAATATGGCCATTAGGAATAAAAGTACACTTGGATAATAGTACAAAAAATAAGACACCTTGGGTTTTAACACTCCTGCCCAAGTTAGGTGCTATTGTCTAGAGGGAATTAGACCTAGGGGGATGGATTTGAGCCTAAAAGAGCTACCTAGCTATGTAAGGGTTAAGTCTGAAAGGTTGTGGATGATTGGGAATTAGTGAAAGAAAAGCCTAAAAGGGTTGTGCAAGCAAGTAGGAGGACCTATGGATTATGTCTTTAGCCATACGCAAGTAGCCAAATTTTGTATTTTATATGACTACATAAAGTCATGAGCTCATTGGAAATATTCGTGATAGAAGCTCCTTAGAGGGACATGCTTTGACTGGTTTAGATGATAGTTGTGATGGGGATGGCACTGCTTATAATAGGGCACTGGACCTATATATATATATATATATATATATATATATATATATATATATATATAAAATCTTAAAACCTATGGGGTTGCCTCTATTTATTTTGTATTATTTCCATTAAATTGATATGATGGTGTTACTTCATCATCTACTTGTTTATCACCATTTTCTATTTAAATTAATTCTTTTTTTTCATCGATTGCCTGGTTGGTGTCTTTTTATGTTGACACTGTTCATTTTTGTTTTTGGGGGTTGCTTATTTGGAGATACTTTCAGTTTTGCTTGATATTATGTATATTTTTGGCATATGGAATGCATATATTAATAATTGATCTTCAATATAAATTTTTTGTAGTGACAGGCATATGAATGTTATTAGTATTTGCACAAACATCAAAGTAAATCTCAACAATCACCAATTGGGTTCCAAATATTGATGGTCATGTAAAAATCAAATACATTACCAAATACATCAATTGATAGGCACATAGACATCAAATTTAAGCTATGGAAAATAGCCATTAAAGTTTAAATATCTCAAAGAGGGTCATGCGAACATCAAATCTATTCATGCAGACATCAAATATAAGTGCATAGATGTCAAATTAAAGCCTCATGAAATAACTATTTGGTTTTAAAAATTTCAAAGGATCTCTAGGATGAATGCATGAATGCCAAGTGGCATGATATCACACACAAAATTAGATCTAATGATGAGTAGGTAAAGATAGATTTAGTGGGTCCAAGCAAATCAATGACTCACATTCAATCACAAGAAATATCTAATGATGAGCATGGATCAAAGAATTCAAAAAATCCTGAGAGTAAATGCATGCATGACAAGTGTTAACAACATGTTCAACTGGTAAAAGATTAATGGTCAATATTCATTTGGATGAGAAGGATATAATAGAGTGAGATGGGTCAACATGTCAATGATCCAAGTCAATTTTTGATAACCAATAATAGAAGGTGAGATAGGATATTTTTTAATGAAGGTTAATGAGGTGGGTTTCTGACCTGGACAATGCTAATGCAAAGGGACTAAGCTTGAAAGTGATCTGAGATGGGTCTAGGTTGAACCAAAATGGGGACACCAAGACCAAGTATTGCTATCAGATCTCCATAGAAATAAAATAGTTCCTTTAGACCTAACATAGACCAGAATGGTGATTGTTCATTGATAAATTAATAGGAAAAACCTTGTGATTTTTATCTATCAATATTAAGACTATGGGAAAACCAATATTTTCATTGATTTTCATCTATAGTGGACCCAAGTTTAGATTCCCATGTAGGGAAAGATAAATAAGATATGGTGGGAGATCCTCATCCTTCAACATAGTCATAGATCAACAAACCACTGCTTAAAGCATGTATGGCATGGCTCTATCAGTTTTAAGGTTTGAATATTTGGTCCTAGATAGATCAAGTAAAGATGGCATAGAGTCTTGAGAAGTCATTTGGTGGTTGCATAAATATAAATAGAGCATTCAATTCTTTTATGAGGACCTTCTTTCTTGATAAGATCATGAATTGACATCCTCTAATTGGTGTTAATCCATCAAAAGTGGTTGGGCCTTTTTCAACATACATCTCTCTCTTTCTCTTTCCCTTTTTTATAAGTCTAGGCTTCCAATCCTTGAAATGCATCCCTCTTTTTGGTATGACTAAACTCTATCAATATTTGTACTATAACATCTATTTGATAAAATAGAAACTAAATTCCTCCTTTTGTATCTAAATTAAAGTGTCTTATGAATTTATTGATTGGTTAAGTGAATGTATACTTTATTTACCTATGTCTAAATTTTCTCATCTTCATGAACTAATTTGACAATCCTCACAGGTCATTCTAAATGCAATATATGGTCTATTGGTCAGTTTTGGAAGTGGATAACTACCCTCCCATAATAGATTAATATCTGATTCATGCCTTTTTTTGAAATACTAATGTGAGTCATTTTTTGCAGTCTTTAATGAATCCTATAGTGTGTCTTGTTCGAGTTTGAGTGATCGAATCATTGGTGCATCACCTCTTTTTACATGCTTTCATAAGTTATTGTTAAAATCTCTCTCCCTTTTCCAAGCAAGAGCTAGTTTAGGTTTTTTATAGGTGATAGATACAGAGGGAAGCTGACCTTCTCTGAAGGTCTAATCTAGTATTAGGATACCCATAACCTAGGATCAGTCCCATATTAGACTATATTTGATTAAGAGGATGTAAACAATCCCCTTCTTAGCTAGGGTGAAAATCTAGAACACCAACATGTACTTTTATAGTAGTGGATATAATGTTTTATCAGTTGTGACTAAAATTTTATTATTACTTAAATGAATAAATGCAGTATTTATTGTTTATTCAACATTGTTCATGAAGTATTATATATTTTTCATGGTGATCATTAGATAAATGTATTAGGTATAAACCCTTTGAGGTTAAATAATATAATACATTTAGTTAAAGATCACTTAGTTAGATTTCTCTTGGTGAAATATATTAGATGAATATGTGTAATTAATTTTAAAAAAATTACTCTATTCTAGTAAAACCCAATGGGGTTATTACACTTGGTAACATGCATAATGTTAGATACCTAATCAGAATGTGTAATAGATCATATGAATCTTGTATCTATCATTTTTTGAATCTCTTTTTGACTATCAATGCCATTTTAGGATGCATTTTATGATTTTTTTCTTAACATGTTTTGTATTGGGATACAATAATATATTGTGCATCACCACCAATGGGTTAGTCCTAGGCATATCTTTGTAAGGCAAAGAAAATAGTTATAGGTAATCATGTAGGAATTATTTATAGGCCTTACCTTTGTCATACTACATCATTACTATAAACATTACCAGTTGAGGGTATATATCTATTCCATAATTAAATTGTATTATTTCTTCATTTAACAACATAGACTGCTCTACAACAAATGGTGTTGTAGGAATAATATATGAGCATAATGCTAGACATTAGCATAATTAATCTCACCAAAATAAGCATGATAAAATGTGCCATGATAAAACATATTATTATGATAGAAAGAAGGGAGATAATCATATTCCCCCAAGTACTCTAATAATGAATCATCCTTTGAAATGTCAAAGTTTTTGGTGAATCTATCTCATCAATAAAATGAAGGTGAAATAAAGGCAGATCTATTGTGAAAGTATGCATACATTCAGATGTGTAATTTTGGAAAAAAGTGTTGGAGATATGTTAATGATGTCATGGAGGTGTCTAGGTGAGTGGATGAAGTTCCTTGATAGTCTAAGTGCTAATGACGAAGTGTGCAATGTGCTTGTCTTAGTATGCTTGAAGTATCTTCAGTTTTGGGATGGTTTGAATTGATTAGGGATGAGTCTAAAGTATTGAGGATGTACAAGGGGTCTTATCAAAATTCAAGAATTATTTTAATGCTTTTGTTCATGACTAGATTTCATTTGGTTGATCACTGTTTTCATCTAGACATTTTCGATCTAATAGCAAAAAATATGAATAGGCAGTTTGATGTCATCATAATTGCTACATACGAATAAGTCAAGGGGAGTTGGTCATATGGTTATGATCATATTAGTACCAAGTTATTATGGTCTAAGTATCAAGTCATCTGATAAATCACAACCAAAGATATGTGTGTGTAAAGTTGGGATCCCAAGCATTTTGACAACATTTTCTATGTTCAAATAGAGCCAGGTAAGTAGTTTAGTGACATCATATCTCACACATATGAAATTTTCAAGAGTAGCTTGATATATGGATGAATTACTATATAATATACTATTTTATATGCTAAATCATAGGTCATGATACTAATCACAACAAAATATATGCAAGTGCAAAGTTGGGTTCTCAGGTAGTTTGACAATGTTTTCCCTCCCATAACCAAATCTGCATGTGGCAAGAAAAGCTAAGTAGACATTTTGATGTATTCATATTTTATACATGTGGTGTTTTCATAATGAATTGATTATATTTGTTTATTTATTTTTGTGCCTAGTTGATTTGCATTAAATTTTAGGTCATGCGATGAAGTACATCAAAAGATATACATGTGGAAAGTTGGCTTCCAAATAGTTCTTGAATAGTTGGCTCTATGGTAGAAAAATCTGAGTGAGCAGACTAATATAGTTATATATCACACATGAAAAGGTTTTAAAATCATTTTGAAACATGGTTAGACTCCCATATGAACTTTAGACATCCAATTCCTAACACCATTTGTGTTGAAATTATCAATCTTACTCAATTTGTACTCAAATGCACATTTTAGGTCAAAATCCATAAAATGCACTAAATGGTTCAATATTCTCATTTACAAGTACCAATTTAGGATAATGTATCCTTAATTAGGGAAATTCATTTTATGGGATTCCTAACTTTGATTAGATTATTTTGACTCAAAATGATGATTTCACATTTTTGTGCTCTAGATCACTCTTTTCTTCTAATTCATTAGTACACATCACATACCATTTTTATTTTGTGTTGGAAATATCCTAAATGAGAATACAGTTCCAACGTATCTAACATCACCTTCCAATTCTTTCTGAGTCAAATTATGACCTAGTAATATGACTTTCTGACCATTTTAATTAATTGAGGGCCAATTTCCAAAGAATTACATAGATATTGATTAATCTTGTTTAAGGATAATTAATTTAAATCAAGAGCTTAAGTGGATTTTACATGGAGGTTATTGAATATTTCCTTTTGAAAATTGATTTCTATTAACTGCATCACCTAATGACATCATTTTTTGGGAAGGCATCCCTAGGCCATAAATGCATAAAATATTTGAATTATGGCCTCCCATGCCTCATTAATGCCCCTTCTTACCAAATCATGATGAAGATATTTATGGATTTAATTAAAAATATTATATTAATTCATGGACACACATCTCAATCTTGAGATGGATGGTCATGGTTGATCCTGATTAATCTCAAAAATCTATAAATAGAAGGCCTAACACTACAATTTTAAATCTTAAATTGTGTAAACTTATAATGCTAAAATCCCTTCATAATTCCTTTGTGTTTTGATTCTTTTATTATTTGAATTTGGATTAGCTTCATTGATAGGCAAAATAGATAGTTTATATCATAAGCCTAGATTTTACATAGAGTTTTTGAGGTAATGGAGGAGGAATGAAGCTATTGTTGACAAAGACTAGAGCTCTAGATCAAGGGGAGAACATGATTGGAGCCGCTTTTGAGTAATGGAGTCATTTGAGAAGCTAATGGTTGATTTATTTCTTTCATTTGTATCTTGTTATCATTAGCAAACCTTGCATGAATATTTTAGCTTATATTATCAATTATTATGCATTATTTTATAAGTTTTCATGACTAATGTTTGAATTGATCCTCTTCATAATCCACTCTACATTTTGGCATGCCCAATGGGAAATGATTGCACATCCCACATATTTGAACAAAAAAAGTTGTTAAAAAAGCTCTCCTTTTAATATGTTTACTTTTTTTATGAATTTTTGATAAGTTATTCTCACTTATTTCATCCTAATTCTCTCAAAATTTTATTAAAATCTGATTTTTAGTTTAGAAGTTATGACTCTTTTAGTGACCTTCACTTTTTGTTTTCTATTTGTTAGGCAAAAATGGCTAGTAAAAAGACAACTTTTTTTCACTATTTTGACTTGAATGTTTTTATATAGGTGTAACTTAGACCTACAAACAACCTCTAAAATTTTTGTGACAAACTAATATATATTGTAAATGTTATGATCAAATTACTAACTTTAGGTTTTTATGTTTTGTGTATTCAGTTTTATTGTTTTTAGCCTTCTAACTTGTTGTTTGCATATTTTAATAAGTTTAATATTAATTTTTGTGTTTTATTGAGCTAAAAATTATTTTTGAGCATAAAATTTTTGCCTTTGGGTCGATAGGTCATCCAAACCCAAGAGCATACTTTTCAAGTTTACTTGTTTCATTTGAAAAAGAGCTTCAAAGATAAACAACATTTTGAATTTTTTTTTGCAAGAACTACTTGGAAAGTGATAAAATCATGCTTAATTAAATTTTTTTAAACCTCTTTTGGTGCTTAAAAATAATTAGGAACATTTATTTGGTTCTTAAGAGAAAAACTTAGATACTTATTTGAATGATTTTGTGATTGTTTCTTCAAAAGTTTTGTAACTTAAGGCCAAGGGGACAAATAACACCACCAAACATTTCAATTTAGTGCTTTAAAACCAAACTCACTTCAAATTTTTATTTTAAATAAATCAGTTATCATTATTTGCTTAGTTTAAATATATTTGAGCAAAAAGAAAGTTGTGTATGTATGCTCTCTCCCCGTCCCCTATAGGGAACTTGTGGGATCAAAAGCACCATCTTCATTAAAAATTGCCTTAGTCCAAAATCATAAAAAAGATGTTGTGAAGGCTCTCTTCAAGACCCGTATGGATTGGGTGATCTAGAAACAACTTTAAATATCTTTTACTTAGTTTTTATTTCATTATATCTTGGATTGTGAGGGGGACTTCATTACCTCCCATAAGTTCTATTGGGAAGCTTTGACCTAGGGCTTCATCTCCTAGCATTATCTTTAACCCCTCTCCAGAGGGGTTATATAAATTAGGATCCCATCACTATGATGGTAATTTGAGTGGCTAAACATATTTGTTAGTAGAGTTTAATTTTAGGATGTTTGAGCATGTTAGACATCACACTACACTAAGCAAGTGATGGATATAATGGTTGTAAAAAAGATAAGACCTTTTTACAACAAGCCATATGATGTAGACCCAAATGATGTGCAATTTTTTATGTTTATGTGAAAGTTATATGCATTTGATCCATCTAGACACATTCAAAAAATTATTAGTTTAGTTAACTACACTTTGTCATGCCTTATTAGTTTAGGGCTTATGACAATTAATTAGTTGATTTGTCTTTGTCTTAGATTACTTGGTCTTATTTTGGGTCAAAACTTACTTGTTAACCAAACGTCATAGCCAAACACATTATCCAAAAATTTATTGAACAAGTAGGCATTATGCTTTCCAATTGAAAATCATCTTTTGCTTTATTCAAATTATCATCTAAAACATTGTGTCATATCATCCATTTTGGTGCAGTTATGTTGCCCATTTGAGTCTAGATCATTTGACAAATTTTATTAAGTCCCTCATTGATAATTTAAATTTGGAATTAGAATTTTTTAAGTTTTAAAGGTTGATGTGTTAAATTGGGTTCACCATTTTCATTTGACTTGTTTTAACTTGGGTTTAATTTTCTCTTTAAATTGAGGGACATTTATAGACTCATGATGAGATTATAATCTTTGGTGAACTCAAGTCATCTCATGTATTGACCATGCTTCGAGTCATAAAACATATTTTATACTACCATTCCTATTACCATGTAGTGATGTTATGCTTCTCATTTGGTTTTAGATTTATACTTAGGAATTCTTGCATGTTTACACATCATGAGTTTCTTGGTTTGCATTGTCTCCTTCCTAATCCAAAGGGCTTTCTTCTAGTTTTCTAGTAGCAAATCATCAAAGTTGAACTATCTTTTATAGTATTGATGTATCTCAAAGGTCTATGTTTTAGTGTGCTAGTGACACTCTAGGATTTTCAAGGTATCATACCCTCTTCTAATTTATATGATTTCAACATTACCCAAAGGTTGAGTAGTTTTGTGAACACACCCTCCTTTTATATTCTCTTTGGTACCTTAGTCATTTATTTAGAATATAGTTCAAAATTTGTACCTTGTTTAAACATTTACATTGATCAAAATTTAGTCAAATGTATAAAGTAACCATTTCTAGACATGACTCAAAGGTTTGCTTGTAGTGGGGTCCCTTACAACCCTAGCTATGATGATGAGAAATTTTATGATGGATAATACAATTCCATTATATTTGAGGATATTCCTACAAGTATAGGATCTAAAGGGGATTATACTAAATATCAAGAGAACCAAGATGAATCATTCCTTAGGTTGATAGAATTTGGTGCTAGACTACCCTTATATTTTCCTATAGAGAAATTACACACCTTAGTCAGAGAAGGAGAACAATAATAACAAGAGCAAGCTTTTATACAATCAAACATACCTTATTCCTCTAACAAAGGTAATAAATACTTATAGAGTAAAAACCAACCAATCAAGATCATGCCAACAAGATTAAGAAAATAAGTCAATAGTATTCCAATTAGCTTATCATGAACTTAATTGAATCTCTAGTTGTTACTTCAATCCATAATAATTACTCAAAATAACAATGAAATGTGATTAAACCTACACAACAAACATTGATTGAGAACATAATAATTGATCAAGGTGTCTCAAATGAATAGAATTAAACACAAGAGGTTGTGAAAAATGTTTTTCTAGACATGTAACAAACATTTATTAATCACTAAGAGCCTCTTATCACTTTACAAACACATAAGCCCAAACATTTGGTTCAAATTGAAGAAATTCATCAAGATAATTTGGTTAGTTTGTCTCAACCTACGTAAAAATTAGTGAATAGACCAAGGACTCCCCAAAATCAATAAAACACGTATAGTTAAAGGAAATATTTTCCAAGGAATCAATGACCTATTTACTTGACTCTAGGAGAAAATCAAAACCAAGTCACATAATGTAGGGTGCACATACCTCACAAATCCATGCAACAATAGGGGCACATTCCACCCCAATAATAACAATAAGAGGGGCACATTCCAACCCAATAAAAACAATAAGGGAACATTCCACCCAAATATTAGAAATATGGACACATTCCAACCAAATATAGCTATGTTCCACCCATGAATGCACCAAATATGCAAGAGTGGAACTTCATGAAGGAGATTGTGTCACATTTGGAGACTAGAAATAGGATTAAAAAGTACAAATTTAATATGACCATATCCATTTGATTTAAGAATATTCACATCATTTCAAGGCACCCAAATTTGATAAATACAAAGGAAAGGGTGACACACATGAACATATACAAGCATTTTTTGTATTATGCTAAGAGGTTGCTTATAATAGCATGTTCTTACTTTGATTACTTTTGTGAAGTTTAGTAGGATAAGATTTAGATTGGCTACTGAAGTTACCTAAAAGATCAATTATAGATTGAAACAACTTATCTAAAAAGTTTTTCAACCATTTCTTGTACAACATAGATCATGAATTAACCATTATTAACTTGTGAAAATCCAAACAATGAGATGGAAAAAGCTTCACCACATATTTATAGAGATGGAGAGCATTATCAGGTCACTTTCAACATAATTTTCCAAATAATAGTTATGGATATATTTTTATATAACTTAAATCTTGAGGTCACGCATTATTTATGTCTAGCTTGTGCTAACTCATTTGAGGAGATCATAGACAAGGGTATACAGATTGAGAAGGATCTTATTACCAAGGGCCTTGTTAAGATCTTTATGTAGGGTCAAACATCAAATCAAACCCCATCTTCTAGTCAGACAATTGTGCAAGATAAGCCTAAAGTATTTAACAAGAATAAGAACATGGTTGGAAATGGTGTGACTAAAACAAGATACATATAAATGGTGCAAGCTTCACTGGACCCAAATGTACAATTAACACCCCTTAACACACCACCTAATTTGTAGAGACAACCTCTACGAAGCGTAAACTATGGTGTTTTTAGGGTCTTTAGAAAATTAGGATAACCAATTGAAATAGTGTTATAAAAGATCATAGTAGCTAACCTAATTGTATGGCCAATACCAAGGCCATTTACTCAAGATCAATTAAAACTAGATTGGTACAAATAGAATAAGTGGTACAACTTTCATCATGTAGGTTGTCATGGTGCTTATCATTGTGTCCAATTGTGACATATTATTGAATATCTCATTGAAAGTGGTTAAGTTGAGATTAAATTGGCCCTTAATTAGGACACAAATCAAGATATGGGAATCTACAAGGACCCCTTTCCTCAAAATAATCAACCGCCACCAAGTAACAATCAAAACCAAGGATAGAGGTAGAATTAGAGCCAGAATCATGGTCAAAATCATAATTAACATGAGCATAATCATGATCATAATACCCATAATAATAATGTGGGTTATAACAACATGCATTATGACTATAACAATATCATGGGATGCATTTTTGTAACCCATATTGCCACTATTACTATTAAACCATGTGAACCATCTCATGTTATTCATAATATAGAACCCATCATTATAGGGTCAACACCCTTTCTCTCTAGTAATATTGCATTGAGTTTGCATAATTTTGTTGCAACTCCATTTAAATGGGTCACTATTTTTGGATAACACCCTTCTTCTAATTATAATGGCTCTTTGCTGACTCAAAATTGTAGTAATGTAGCTATACACCTGTAATTCACCCTCTAAGGCCCTTTTCCTTCATATTTTGATTATATTAGATCCTTACCACCTATAGGTTTTGTAGTCACAATTAGATGCTCTTGTGTTACTCTCCACATCCCTTCACTTACTTCTTCCACAAAACGTAATGTGAACATTACACCAATGGATCCAAAGCCAACTACTATCCCAGCCAAAACCAAGCCATCTTGTCCCAATGTTGAAAAGCCTTATAATATATTAGACCAATTGATCAAAACCCCTACACAAATTTCCATCTTAGATATCTTGTGAACATCTAAAGTCCATAGAACTATCCTAAATGATCTTTTACAAAAATCCATTATTCCCAATGATATAAACCCTGAACAATTCCAGAACCTTATGGGACATTTATCTTCATTTTGTCAAGTAATATTTGATCAAAAAGACATGTCTACACTTGGACCTAGCCACAATAACCCACTGTACATTGAAGTAATCATTGAAAACTATAGGATCAAGTGGGTTCTTATAGACAATGGTTTGGGGATGAATATCATATCTCTTAAGCTAGTACAAAGATTAGGATACACTGCAAAATATATTCAACCAAAAATGATTACTATTAAGGCTTACAAAAATGCTGAAAGGGAGTCTTTTGGTACTATTTGGTTGCCAATAATTGTTGGGTCTATTTCACATCATACATTTCTTCATATTATGGACATTGAATTGTCTTATAACATACATCTTAGTCATCCTTAGATCCATGAAGTATAATCCATTATTTCTACCCTACATCAATTCCTTAAGTTTACCCATGATGGGATCAAGGTTATTATTCTTGCCGATTAACAACCTTATGAATATTACAAACATCTTGAGGCCTAATTTTGTAATTATAACTATTTTCTATGTTCTGAATCCATTGATAAGAAGAACAAGGCTATAATTTCACATCCACCTCCATATAATTATATCAACCCTAGTGATCTCACTTCCACTTTGGTTGATTCATTTTTGTAACTCTTGTGAAGTAGGTTGTTATTAAAGACATGAGAATTTCCACATACAGTCTTAAGGATGCCTTCCATGTTGCAAAGTTGCTTAAAAACCCAAAAACATTCAGTAAGCCTAAACCTTCAAAGAATCCTAATGAACCCAAAATGATTTGGCAATAGGAGAAGAAATATCAAAAACCACCTATGGTTTTTTCACCTACTATTATGCCATAGAAAGATCAAGAGGATTTAACTGAAGAAAACTAGTTATATTCTAAAGGCCTTTCTATTTTCTTTTAGGATCCAAAGTATTTTATCTCTAATCAGATCATGGATCATATTTATTATAAAAGAAAATGCCTTGGCCCATGAGTGTAAGGAATTTTGGAACCCTTATTATTTGGAGTACCTAATTTGAATCATGGTCTCAGATTTATACCGCCTGGGGGTGACCTCATAACTTTTGATAGTGACTCTTATAAATTGACTAGTAATGAGACTCTTAATAGCAACACAACATCCAATTATAACATTTTTGATGAGCTTGTTGACACAAACCTATTTGATTTAAATTTTATTTTAACCTTAACCATTGTAGCTTCCCATCCTAAAGTAAGAACCTATTCTATTGGTGCTTCCCATCGTGAAGAGAACATCATATTTTTACCATTAGATATTCTAATCTTGAATCAAAACACCATTTTTCCCTATGCCTTTACCATCTTAAACTCATTAATTGGGACCAAAAAAATTTATTCATATGCTTCGATGAGTTTTATAATGAATAATCACTTGCATAATACATGGGCCTAAGATATGAATTGCTATTGGTGATCACAAACAAGGCTTTGATTTTTCAGTAGATCTTTATGTCTACTTTGGAGAGAAGGCAAAATTTCTTGGTCACAATAAAGATCCGACATTGATATATTTGAGTTAAAACCTCTTTGAGGTTCTTGTCGATCAAGGAAAAAGTAAATAAAAAGATAAGCCTCTAAGTGAAAACCCATTTTAGGTGTTTTTAGGAAAGAAAGTTTGATCATCCTGTCAAGATGTAGAAGGTCCATCTAACCCAAGTTATATAACTAGTACAATCATCTCTTCAGAATAATAATAAATGTTTGAGCTTCTTATTTTAGAGTTTCTAGAGGTTTTTGATACTTGGCCTTTACCTAAGATGGTAGATTCTAATTCATCACACTATCTAGAGATTTGGGAAGAACAAGAAGATGTGGTAGAATAAGATGATCAAAATCATACCTTGTCTACAATTCTTGAAGATGGATCCACACTCCTTGTGGAAAGCATGATAGAAGTAAACCGGTGAACCTATGAGGATCCCAAAATTATTTATCTTGGAGATTTCCTTATTGAAGCAAAATGTGAACAAATCATATCCCTTCTAAGGGATTATATTGACATCTTTGCATGGGCATACTTTGATATGCTAGGCTTAGACCCAAATTTGGTTGTGCATTACCTTGATTTCCATCCTAATACTAAATTAGTCAAGTAAAAATTGAGGAAGATGTATCCAAACATCACCTTATTGGTTAAAGTAGAAATGGAAAAGTTGCTAGGAATAGGCTTTATTTGGCCACTAGATTATTTTGAATGGATCTCAAACATAGTCATAGTTAATAAAAAGACCCCAGGTATATTTATTTTTACTAATTTTAGAGATATAAAAAAATCATGCCCTAAAGATGATTTTCCTCTACCAACATCGACATGATCATCGACTTGACTATTGGGTATCAGATGCTATCCTTAATGGATGAATTTTATAGATACAATCAGATCAAGATAGCCCAAGAAGACCAACACAATACTATACTCATCACTTTGTGGGGAGCATTTTGTTACCAAGTCATGCCATTTGGCTTGTAGAATAATGGAGCCACATATCAATGTGTCATGACTATTATCTTCCATGACATGTTTCATGATATTATTGAGGACTATGTTGATGATATACTATAAAAATCAAGAACAAGAGATAGACATCTAGACATTCTATAAAGAATCTTTGAGAGGCTTTGTGAATATAAATTCCACCTAAATCCTAAGAAATGTGTCTTTGGAGTCACATCAAGAAAATTTTTAGGTTTCATTATATCACAAAGAGGGATTGAAGTTGACCCTACCAAGTGTAGACACCGGAATCATGTCTAACCCTTGGTCATCCTCCCCCTTGGTCCATTCCTAACCTATTCTTAACCCACACACTTACTAATTTAAAATAATAATTTATTTTGAAGTAATAACCCCCCCTTTTGACACATCACCTATAACACCTCATCTGACACCTCACCTTGGACCATTTCTCATCCTATGACTCACCTTAAGACTAAGTGACTCACCCAAGACCTATTCTTACTCCTTTCCAACCGCCTAACCAACTCTCGTGCGTATTTAACCCAACCTTCAATAATTCTCCAATGGATTATGCACTTGGTAGATGGAGAACGGGCTTGATGGCCCTTTTACTCATTCTCCACCCATCGACGTCAGTCAACTATCGGCCGACGCCAGTGGGATCGCTGACGTTGGTTTACTTAAACTGAGTTATAACCTCTCACTCAGGCTAAACACGAATCGTTAATCAGTAGATGGCTAATCACGAATCTCAAATCCTCTTCCCATGAAACAAAGTTCTCATGCTCTTGCTTTCCAGCCTTCTTGCTTCTTGTTTTCTTGTAGGTATCAACATTATTGACAACACTTTCCAGGCTTGGAGAACCATCACCAGTCATTCCATATAGGTTTGAAGATTGCATGATATCTCCATCATCAGCCATAATGAAAACACAGCTCCGTCATCTCTGCCAACTCGTGCCATAGCTAAGTATTTTTACTATTTTTATTTCAGTGTCATTTCAAATATATTAGCATTCTATCTACTGTCTATTCCAAGCATCCTTGACACAACCTTACCTATTCTTCCCAGAGAGGTTGAAAAGCCTTCTCTCACCCTTATCTCCCTTTTTTGCCTCTGACACCCATTTAGTCTCTCTTTAGACAATAATCTTTGTCCAATCAACTCAGCACAAGCTATCAGAGACCTACAGACCCTCCCAAGACCATTCTGGTCGACCTGACTAAATTACTTCCCAAAAAGACTGAGATGCCTTTTTCCTACCCTTTATCCCTTTTTCTGACAACATACCCTCTGCCTTAGTTCTTCCTAAAGATTCTATCTACTGTCTTACCACCCTACACAAACTCTCAAACTACCACAGACCATTATGTAGACCATTTTATTGACCAGACTACCCTGAAACTAGCCCTAAAACTTGTCCCAAGCCATTGCCCCGATCGACCTCGACCATTTCCCTTACCGACGTCGGCATACTAACCGACGTTGGTGACCTTCCTTAACCGACGTCGGTAGAACCACCGACATCAGTGACTGTGCAAAGCAGATTACTGCAAATAGGTACGCATTTGCTTTCATTTCTTTATTTCTATTTTTATGATTTCTATTTCTGTTAATATTCTACTTTTTAATAGTGGACTGTCATCCCCCAAGAAGTCTTTGCACTTTGAGGACCAAGCTTTCACTTGGCAGTCCACTTTCTAGCCATCTAACCATTTTTGTGTTTGAGTCTCTTTTTGTTACAGGTGTCATCCTCCACAACCAAAGAGGAGTTCCTGCTATCATCTGAATCTTGAGCGCAAGACTATATCTGGGCACGTACAAGCCCTAGACCATTTCTCTTAGTTTCTTAATTCCTTTTTGAATGTGAAAGCGAAAACTTGTATAGAAACATTTTGGCATGCTCGGTGGGACCTTAGGGTCTTCCTTGGGTTCTTTTCTTTTCTTTTCATATAGGTGCATTAGGTTTCTCCTTTTCACCTCTTTCTTCTATCTCTTCCAAAAGACACTATTAGCAAAAATTAAAAAGAATCATTCTTGTTCTTTCTTTTCTTGCATCTTAGACTAGTCAAAAATCATACTCTTCAACCCTTTCTCACATTGTTTGCATACGAATGCACACTTCAATTTTGGGCTTAAAATATTTTGCATTTCATTTCCTCTAATTGCATGCATACTTAGTCCACATCTAGTAATTAACAACCACATCATGAATTAATCATAGGCCACTTATGTTACATAACCAAATCACTTGCACAAATCAAACATCTTAACTTACCTGAGACAAGGCCCGACTGGGATTTCATCACCCAACGGATACCTTACCCGTCTCGGCAATGCCACTTGGATTTCACTACCAAGGGGAAAGCCCACTCTGTTCTCTAGTAGAGGATAATCTCTAGGGGAAGTATATTTTGGCTAAGCAGCCCAGCTTGGCTTTGGGTTCATGAAGTGAGGGGAGCAAGCTCCTAGCACTAGGCCACGTATGAAATCTAACATAGACTCTTGAGCACCGAAACAAACTCAAAACCAGCTCTAGACTACTTCTAGGACCCATCTCAAAATCCAATCTCTTAAACATATTCTAAGGCATAAGCCACCATGATCTTAATAATTTATTCCTAGGGATTTAACACTTAGGATCTACTTGTGTACTTCATCTTTTCTGTTCCCATCTAGTTTTTTGAGCTAGTGAGGACGTTTTTTCTTTTTTTCCAAAAACTTTCAATTTTTTTGAGTTTTTGGAAAACACAATAATCAACATCAGTTTTACCACCGACGTCGGCAATATTTCTTCATCGGCATCAGTTATCTGACTGACATCGACAGTCTTTTTCATCGACATCAGTTTTTCAATCGACGTCGGTCACTGTCCAAAACTTTTTTCCCAAAACAACAAGCTTAAAATCTAACTTTCTTGCTATCCAACACCCATTCTGGTTTTTTGAGACTAAAAAACATAGTTTTTGAAACCTGACCCTTTCTTGCCTTGAATGGTTTTGACACGAGTCAAACCAAGGCTCTTCTTGACCATGCGAGGCAACAACCGCTTCTGCCTTCACCATCCATAACTAGTCCTCTAATGGAGTATCATTCAGAAATCGAATGAACTCCTACTCAACTGACCCCAACTCAGCCTCCCACTATCCTTGAGGGGGACCAAGACTTTGAAAGGTTCCTTGACCTCAATGTCAAGGCCCTTCAACATTATCTCGTGAGAAGCCAAACATGAGACTCTTCAGGCAACCCAATTTATGGGATGCCAACCTCCTTACTCGAGATAACAACCATATCAATAGCGTCCACAATTCAACCTATAGACAATCAAGCCAACACCTCGACTAATAACCTGACCATGTCTTATCTTCAAAATTTAGCCTCTCCTTTTAGACCTACCTCCATGGGGGTTTTAACACCCCCTCAACCTCAAACTACTCAACCAAATTCTACACCCTTCCAAAACCTAGTGGTCTCTATCCCCCCTACTCTTGCACCTATCAACACAAGAGTAACTGCCTACTCTTCAACAAGTGTGACCACCCCTCAAATACCTTTGATGGCCCCTATCTAATTTTTGCCCACCAACCCCATAGCACAAGTGCCCTTGGCTTTAACATCTGCCCCAATAACTAGCTACCCATATGTTGCTCCTACACAAGTGCAACCAACCACGTCATACGCTCCTCTCAATACCTTTCAAATGCCCTACAACCTAGGGGGCACTCCACCTGTCAATCCATCAGCTGATATAATCAAAATGATGATGGACAAAATGTCTAGTCTCGAGACCTCTATTTTTGGTTCACAAAATGCTCTCTCGTATGAGCAAATTTGCAATGAACCCATCCATCCCTCTGTCCCGATTCGACCGTATCCCAGTTAGTGGGAACTTCCTAAATTTACTCATTTATAGAGTAAGGAAGACCTGCAACAGCACCTACGAGCATTCAAACATGCTTGTTATCTCATAGTGCATGATGATGCATTGTTGTTATGCACGTTCCCCATGTCACTTGCTGGTGCTACTCTCGATTGGTATAGCTCTCTCACCAGCAATTCTCTTTTCACATTCACCCAGCTAGCCCAACTCTTCCTCGACCACTTTTCTATCAATATCACCAAAAAGGTCTCAATCACAGATTTGTATTCTATCTGGCAATTTTAGGATGAATCCATAGCTGATTTTGTTGCTCGCTGGAGAGGTCTCATTAATCAGCTCTCCTTTTTTTTACCCCAAACTGAGCTCATCAAAATTTTCTCTCGAGCATGTGCCAAGCACATCTTTTCTATCTTGCGAGTCCAGACATTCCACACCTTTGACGAGGCTTTCACAATGGCTAGAAAGCTTGAACTACGTGCTGTCGAGGAAAACAAAGTCAAGTTGTAGAGTAAAAACCCCAACTCCAAGTCTAATGACTCTTCCTCTAAACCTTTTTCTTCTAATTCCAAATCTAAGGCATCAACAAATGCTGTAGTCGTTAGATCATCTTCTTCAACAAATAACCAATCTCAACCTTCCACATCAGACTACATCACCAAACAATTCTAGCAAAGATATATGCAGCGTCAGTATACTCCACTAGGAGAATCATACGCATCTGTGTTGGATAAACTTGTCAAATAGGGAGTCCTCAATCTCCCCCAAATCTGACCACCTCCTTAATTTGATCCCTCGCATGCTATCCCTACGTGGTATAGGGAGAATGAATTTTGCAATTACCACCGTGTCAAAGGCCATGACACGGGCAACTGTAAGACTCTCAAGAACATCATTCATGACATGCTTGATAAAGGTGACCTCATCCTAGACAATCCAAATGTGCCACCTAATCAAGGCATAGACATCTTCAAACAACCCTTTCCTAATCATCCTCTTAGCCAAAACAATGTGCAGACCATGACTAATGACTCCCAAGAACATAATATACGTACAGTCAACATGGTCTCACCTCTTATATCTGACCAACCTCTCTCATAGTCTCAAAAGGTTAGTTCGCCCATCAGTCCATCACACGATGACGAATCCTCTTCTCTTGTTAGTTCTCCATCAACTTCCCTTATATTGGAGGATGCCTTGGCCATACCAACACCACCAGCCTCACCTTCATCATTCCTCCTACCAATGGAGGACCCTACCCTTCCTACTCCTCAATCGCACGTAGAAGGAACAATCATCCCTACCCTTTACCCTCTTGAGGAGCCACATTCTCCAGTTCCTTCTCCACCAAGAGAAGAACCTGACTCTCCATCTTCTTAGACCAACGACAATCTAGTTATAACTTCCCCACACCTTGGGTTCGAGACTGCCACACCTAACACATTTTTGGCCCCACAACCATCCTCATCTTTTGAAGGACCAAAACCTCATCCTACATCTTCCCAACCATTCTCTCAATTAGTAGAGAAATTAGGACTTCTCCAATTGAGGAAAGTGGAACATCAGGCATTATGGGAGTGACTCAAAACTCCTCATCCTATCCAACCTATCTCATCTCATGCCACCGACTCTCTTGTGACAAAATCCTCCAAAGTCTTTGACACAAATCAGACTTCTAAACCTTTAAAAACTCAACCACGCACATTAGAACATAAACCCTCATCCACCATATCAAAACCCATCAAGTCACTCGGTGTTCACCCCATCACTAACCTCACTCACCTGCAAGTAAAGGTAGACTTGAACCAGGCCTCGCCCAATAGTAGTCCTCAAACCAAACCAAAGAAGACTACTAAGCCACGGTAGCGAATCCCTCCTCCACCTCACCATTGCCCTCCATTTTGGGCCCTCATTCTTTTACCCTAATAGGAGTGCTCCCTACTCTGACCCCTAACCAAAACAAGTTACCTCCACTACTTCCTTTGCCTACCACAAGCCTACCCTCTTTGAAAAATTTGGCACCTCTCACAAATAAAGTGTCATCTTCACATGTGGCTACACCACCAACCCAAAAAGTAGTACAAAATCCTCCTTCAACACCCCCCAAACAAAAGTCACCAGCATCTCACACATCAACAAGCACTGACCCCTTAGTGGGTTCATACGCTTTGATATTGCACTAAATTTTGCAAACCTCTAGCATAACCCTTCCGCCTATCAATCCATTCCAACCCCTCGAGTCAAAACCTTCCTGGTTTGATGATACTAAGATTTGCCTATATCATCATACGCCAGGACATGATACTGAGGATTGCTGTGCCCTCAAAGTGGTCATTCACCAATACATGGAGAAAGACACCCTTCTCCTTGAGGACACTGATGACAGACCTCCAACACCTTCCCATATCCCTCAAACCTCTTCATCGACATCAACATCTCATCAACAAATTATGGCTCCTTCATCTCCTTCACCCCCTCTCTTTGAAATTAACACCATCCACATAACCACTAGGTCACAAAAGGATAAGGCAAAAGAAAAAGCTGCTATTCCTTGGACCTACCCTTTTATCCAGCCACCTCAACCACCAAAGCCCAAGATTTCCATCTTGGGTGCATCCCAACCCTCTTCTTTAGGGGTAATCCATGACTCTATGTTAAAGCATCTTCACCAAATGACCGTGAAGATGACCTTGTATGACCTCATCCAAAGCTCACCCTAGCATCGTCAAGCTCTAATCAGAGCCTTACAAGTAGCGGAGGTTTAACCTGAATACCCCCAACCACTAGCTACCCTAGTCCATTCTTTATCCCCCATCACCTCTATTACTTTCAGCGATTCTGAAATTCCTACCTCTACCTCAGAAGATCAGGATGCTGCTCTTTTCATCACAGCCTACGTTGATCAAACCCACATTAAGTGAGTTATGATTGATGGGGGCACTAGCATTAATATCATTTCTACCCATGCCTTTGATCATTTGGCCCTCCCTAAGAATTGCATATCAAAAACTGATGCAATCCTTCGATCCTTTAATGACACCACCACTAACACTATTGGCACCATCATCCTCCATGTTCGCATTAGCCCATGCATAATCCCAGAGCTCTTCTACATCATCGAAGGAGAATTCCAATATAACATGCCATTAGGATGACCCTGGATACATGCCATGGCTTGCGTCCCTTCTACACTTCACCGTTGTGTCAAATTTGAACACGACGGGCAAGTCCACGTCATTCCCACTGACCCATCACCTTTCAAGACTTATAACATGACCTATTGACCAAATGACGTTCTCATTCCTCTCAAGACACCAACCCAAATACTGCCTCCATCCGCGGAAGCTTCAACTAGTATGCAATCAGTGGTTGCCCTCACATCACCTTCACAAGTGACAACTAAGGACCCCATGAAAGATATCTTCCAATGACTTTCACTTGGGGAATATCGATTACTTACCCTAGATATGTTCCAAACTTTGCAAGAGTATGGACAGCTTCATCAAAGTCCAAGCTATGACCATTGGATTGGAATGGTCATTCCTTATGGTCCTCCTAGCCTTCGAACCAATCTCATTTATGGGGGGTTGGATCGAGCTCCTACTGACGGGAATCCTCTCTCCTCACCTCAACCATTCACATCAGACTTCTCTTTTCTTAGCAACCCTGCCTTTGCTCACACCTACCTTCATAGGTGTGCATGGAAGGTTTTGGCTTTGGGTGCTATGAATAAGGCTCCCATCAGCCCATCGAACCACCCAATGATGACAATGCCAAGAAATGATATGGTCTAGGTTTCCAAGAACCCACCGAGGCTTTTGTAAACCTTTTCCCCAAACCCACTATTGACCAATCTCCTCCAAGCTTGCCTATTCCCCCTTCACCTATGGAGTCAGTGGTTTCCATCCCTCCTAGTTTTTTTTTTGCATAAACACCATCCGCTTAGAACCCCTAACCTATCAACTCAATGGGGTCTCCAGGTCTCTCCCTCTCATTTATCCCAACATGATAGATGATGAATCAACAACCATCAACACTATCCACTGCGTAGATGACAACGCCATTCTCACCTACATGGGTGCCGATGACTCTTTCATTCAGCGCTCCCTCCCTTTTGAAACGTAGGTTATGTTAAATGAATCGACCATTGACATTAACCTTCCATATTTTGATGTTCCTCATGTCTTAAAAATTGGTCAATCTTTGGACGCCCAGGAGCAGATCGACTATACCACATTTCTTTCAGATAATAGCAAGGCCTTTGCTTGGACCTACGGTGACATGCCTAGTATCGACCCTAACATTGTCATCCATAACATCATCACAAACCTAGAGGCTAAGCTTGTCAGGCAAAAGCTTTACAAAATGCATCCTCGCATTGCACTCCTTATCAAAGAGAAGATTCAACATCTTCTCTCTATTTCTTTCATCCAACCCATTGATTATTCACAGTGGGTATCTAACATTGTCCCTATTACCAAAGCAACTAGGGGGATCTGAATTTGCATGGACTATCACAACCTCAACTTGGCCTATCCGAAAGATGACTTTCCTCTTCCCAACATTAACCAACTTGTTGATCTCATGGCCGGTCATGAGATGTTATCACTCATCGAGGGGTTTTCAGGATATAACCAAATCCTGATTGCACCAGAAGATTAGCACAAGACCACCTTCATCACCCCATGGGGGACTTTCTGCTATCGAGTCATGCCTTTTGGCCTCAAGAATGTAGGTGCCACATATCAACATGCCATGACTTACATTTTTCATGATCTCCTCCATAAAATCATGGAAGACTATGTGGATGACTTGCTTGGCAAGTCTAAGCTTCGTCATGACCATTTGACTATCCTCAAGATCATTTTCTCTTGCCTTCTTTAGTACAATGTCTGCCTTAACCCCAAGAAATGCATCTTTGGGGTCCTCTTAAGAAAACTCCTAGGGTACATCGTCTCTCTTTGTGGCATTGAGATAGATCCCACCAAAATTTGTGTTATCCTTGAGATGCCACCTCCGACCAATCTCAAGCAGCTTCACAGTCTACAAGGGAAGCTTCAATCCATCCGTTGCTTCATCTCACAGCGCTCTGACTATTGCCAACCCTTTCATCATCTCCTCAAGAAAGATGTCTCTTTTAAATGGGATAAGGACTATCATGAGGCTTTTGAAGCCCTTAAATGCTATTTGGTCTCTCCACCAGTCCTCATTCCACCTAAAGATGACCAACCCTTCTACCTCTACATCTCAACAACCAACCATTCGTTAGGTGCCATGATCATGCACCGAGACAAGCAACACCTTGAACAAACGGTTTACTACATAAGCCGAACACTTGTCGACTATGAAACTCGATATACTCATATCGAGAAACTCTATTTGGTGTTAGTCTTTGATGCTACCAAGCTCCGTCACTATCTTCTCAATCACAAAACCTTTGTCATCACTCACACTGACCCTCTTAAATACATGCATTCCAAGCCATACCAAAACCAGCGTATGGTTTGTTGGCTCATGCTTCTTACTGAGTTCGACTTGGAATTCATCCAGCAAAAATCCATAAAGGGGCAAACAATCATTGACCAACTGGCAGATGCCCCTCTTCCTGATAATCAACCTTCTCAGTGTGAGTTTCTCAATGAATCTATCACCACTCTCTCGACTGATGACACATTCTACCAAATGATGATGTTATTCGATGGCTCCAAATGTCAACTCAGTGGGGGTGCGGGGGTCATCCTCATCCCACAAAAGGGTGAGCCCATGCCCCTGTCTTTCAAACTTGACTTTGAATGTACCAATAATATGGTTGAATATGAAGCCTTAATTTTGGGACTTCAAACTATCCTTTCTTTAAGCATCAAGACCATCAACATCTTCGGTGACTCACAACTTGTCTTCAATCAAATCAATAGTTCATATCTTTGTAAAAATGAAATTTTGCAAAGGTACAAGCATCGTGTTGACACCCTTCTAGCATCTTTCAACCATTACCTCTTGCAGAATGTTCTTCAATCTATGAATAAGTTTGCTGACACCATGGCTTCCCTCACCTCGCATATTCCCTCTTCAGCATCCTCATCAAGAATTTACATCATGGTACATAGTGTGCTATTGCCTTCATACATTTCCACTGACATCAACCTCGTCAACACCATACACTCTAGTCCATAGGATGTGTGGTATACAGAACTTGTGGACTACTTGGCTCATTCTATCATTCCTCCCAACCTCTCTAGCAATGCACGGTGGGCTTTCATCAAACGCACCGCTCGCTATGCCATGCTAGGGGGTCTTCTCTATAAAAGAGGTTTCGATGGCCTTCTTCTTCACTGTCTAACCTCCACTAAAGCATCTCATGCTATTACATAGGTCCATAATGGGATTTGTGGCAGACACTTCAGTGGTAATTCGGTTGCCAAGTGCATCCTTTGATTGGGCTATTATTGGCCCACTCTTCATCAAGACTGTAGCAACTATGTTCGACATTGCATCAAGTGTCAGTAGCATGCTAACTTGCTTCATCTCCCTAGCCATGCCCTACAAGTCGCTCAATATTTTTGGCCTTTTTCATAGTGGGGCTTAGATCTCATCGGTGAGATTAACCCTCATTCATCTCTTTGTCATCAGTCCATCATCACTGCCACTGAGTATTTCACTAAATGGGTGGAAGCTATTCCTCTCATCTCCACAAAAGTTGACAAAATTGTCGCCTTCATCAACACCCACATCATCTGTCATTTTGGTGTACCTCATAAAATTATCATCGATAACGGCAAGTCATTCAAAAACAAAACTGTCTAGAAACTTTGTGACTCCTTTGGCATCAAGCTCAGCTTTTCTTCGCCTTACTACCCATAAGCAAATGGGCAGGCCGAGGCTTCCAACAAAATCTTAACTAAAATTCTCATGAAGGTGGTCAACGATACTAGAAGGGATTGGCACATTCACATTCCCTTCACTTTGTGGGCCTACTGCACTAGCATCTGAACCTCTATGGGTGCTACCCCTTTCTCTCTAGTGTATGAAATAGAGGCTGTCCTACCTCTCAAAGTATAGATCCCATCTCTTTGCATCTCTCTGCATGACATCCTTTCTAACGATGATTTTTGTCAAGATTGATTAGCTCAACTTGAGTTACTCGACGAACGTCGTCTTGCTGCCCTCAACCATCTCCATGTCTATCAAAATTGCATTAAATGAGCCTATAACAAAAATATGAGAGAATGAGATTTCAACATCAAAGACCTCGTCCTCAAATAAAACCAACATGTGACCAATATGGAATGGATTAAATGAGGTAAATTTGCTCTTAATTAGCTCAAACCTTACATCATCATGCACAAATATGGATCAGGGACTTATCATCTGTCTTCTCTTGAAGGCTGACCAGAAATTGAGCCCCTTAATGCCTTGCATCTGCAACCATTCTATTGTTAGTCGAGTACTTGCTCACTTGACATTTAACTTGAGCTCATCCCTTGAGCAACCCCTGTCCTTTTAATCCTCATTTCTTTCAACCCTGTTTCCCTAAAGCAAGCCCTATGTAACCCTTTTATAAAGTATGAATGCTTTGTCCTAATAAAAGGGAGCCCTTGCACTTCTATAGTCTTGTCCATGACTCAAAATTTTGTCAAAAAAATAAATTGATGTCAAAATATCAAAGGTCACAAATCAAAAAGTAGACTGCTCCCTCAAAGGACAGCTATACTATCATTGCTGTAACTAATAGACTGCTCCCTCGAAGGACAACTATTCCAAGCCCTCATATATATATAAAGCAAAAATATAGACCACTCCCTCGAAGGATGGCTATGACTAAAATCTTGCTACAAACAGTGCTTTCTCAGAAGCTTCCCGCATCGATCAGCTTCACAAATGACCACAAAACAAAATGACATCTCTATGTAGACTTCCCACATTGATTAGTCTGCTCAAAAAAAAAAAAAAAAACATTGTGTCATGGACTTGGCTCGTAGTCATCTAAGGGTCTCCTATAAAAAGGGGCAAAGTTATCCCTACTTAAAAAGGAGTTACCCTATCCTCCCATCTCATATCACCTACTCAAGGGACTTCAAGCTCATTTTAATGTCAAAGTGATTCGATTACCTCTCTAACACAACCCATGGTCAACGACGTAATGCATGAATGGGGTTCTCAGTTCTAACAACCCCTATCTATGCTATCATTCTGGTCTGTGTCAATGAAAGAACAATTTGCCTTTCACTTTTTATCACACTTTGGTCACATTCAACCACATCATTTGCCAACCAAACCTTTTTCAGACCACAAAACATTATCATAAACCATTCACACTAGTTTCTATGGACACCAATACACATGGAAACTATCGACCACACAATTTATGTTAAGCATAAACCATTACTTGCCGACGCATAAATAGACTCAATTCATTTTTAGCATACATCCATCATGAATATGGAAAATTGCTAGGGATGAAAGAACCCTCAACCAATGTTACAGAATACACCATCACACAATATGGAAAAGGCTGTAACATCATCTTATCCTCATCATTTCAACACATGACCAAACCAATTATCAACCATTTTAACTCTTCGTCTAAACTACATTGGTCTGAGGCCCTAAGACTGGGGCTATGTAGGCAACACTCAGATGACATGACATCTTTTGGGGTTAGCTTGACCACCCTCATTTGTTCATCTACCTAATGGACAAACCATAACCTCCTTTTGACCATGACTTGATCTCAACCGAAACAATCCATAACTTTGACTCTTTTCCTCCCTTTTGGGAGAACTACATTAGCTTAAGGCCCTAATGATAGGGGCTATGTAGGCAGCACTCAGTTGACATGGGGTCTTCTGAGGTTAGCTCGGCCATTTCCTTCATCACATTCCTTTGTCCGTCCATCCACCTCGACCAATGACCATGGAGATCGTGACTATCTCCTTTGACTACAACCACTTCTAAGACAACGTTGCCTTGGTTGTTTTTGCATGTATGCTACCTCACAAATGGTTAGCCAAATTTTCTACAACCCATTTTTGACCTTCACAAGTATAGGCTCGCAAGCCAATTGATCCCCACTACTTGTGACATTTTCGTGTTTCTAAGAGCACTTCCTGAGCCCGAGATACTTGGAACGTGATGACTATTGGAGCTTCAGCTTAGATTGAATAACCCAATCAGCTACGATCAAATGCTGGGGCCTGGTTATTTTGATTTTGGCACTCCTCAACCTTGGCCTGTGATAATTTGACCTAACCATCTCGTGAAGTGGTATATGTGCAATCACGAATTTTGCAGCGTTCACACTCCATCTTCACCATTTTCATCCACTATCTATCAAATTGGCACCTAATTTTAGGTTTCCTTCCCTTGACTCCCACTTTGAGGGGGAATACCTCATCCCATAATTGGGGCAATCTACACCCATTCCTATTTTTGTCTTGCAGTTCATTGGAACAACCAACAGGACAAAAACAATCTCATCCTATACCTGGGGCAATCAACTCCTATTTTTGTCTTGCAGTTCGTTAGAACAACCAACAAGACAAAAAGGAGAAAATGTAGACACTGGAATCATGTCTAACCCTTGGTCATCCTCCCCCTTGGTCCATTCCTAACCTATTCCTAACCCACACACTTACTAATTTAAAATAATAATTTATTTTGAATTAATAACCCCCCATTTTGACACATCACCTATAACACCTCGTCTGACACCTCACCTTGGACCATTTCTCATCCTATGACTCACCTTAAGACTAAGTGACTCACCCAAGACCTATTCTTACTCTTTTCCAACCGCCTAACCAACTCTTGTGCGTATTTAGCCCAACCTTCAACAATTCTCCAACAGATTATGCACTTGGTGGATGGAGAACGGGCTTGATGGCCCTTTTACTCATTCTCCACCCACCGACATCAATCAACTATCAGCCGACGCCAGTGGGATCACTGATGTCAATTTACTTAAACTAAGTTCTAAACTCTCACTCAGGCTAATCACGAATCGCTAATTAGTAGATGGCTAATCACGAATCTCAAATCCTCTTCCTGTGAAACAAAGTTCTCATGCTCTTGCTTTCCAGCTTTCTTGCTTCTTGTTTTCTTGCAGGTATCAACATTCTTGACAGCACTTTCCAGGCTTGGAGAACCAACACCAGTCATTCCATACAGGTTTGAAGATTACATGATATCTCCATCATCAGCCACAATAGAAACATAGCTCCTGCATCTCTGCCAACTCGTGCCACAGCTAAGTATTTGTACTATTTTTATTTCAGTGTCATTTCAAATATATTAGCATTCTATCTACTGTCTATTCCAAGCATCCTTGACACAACCTTACATGTTCTTCTCAAAGAGGTTGAAAAGCCTTCTCTCACCCTTATCCCCCTTTTTTGCCTCTGACACTGATTTAGTCTCTCTTCAGACAATACTCTCTGTCCAATCAACTCAGCACAAGCTATCAGAGACCTACAGACCCTCCCAAGACCATTCTAGTCGACCTGACTAAACTGCTTCCCAAAAAGACTGAGAGGCCTTTTTCCTACCCTTTACCCCTTTTTTTGACAACATACCCTCTGCCTTAGTTCTTCCTAAAGATTCTATCTACTATCTTACCACCCTACACAAACTCTCAAACTACCACAGACCATTCTGCAGACCATTCTATTGATCAGACTGCCCTAAAACCAGCCCTGAAACTTGTCCCAGGCCATTGCCCCGACCGACCTCGACCATTTCCCCTACTGACATTGACATACTAACCAATGTCAGTGACCTTCCTTGACTGACACTGACAGAACCACCAACGTCGGTGACTGTGCAAAGCAGATTGCTGCAAATAGGTACACATTTGCTTTCATTTCTTTATTTTTATTTTTATCATTTTTGATTCTGTTAATATTTTGCTTTTTAACAGTGGACTGTCATCCCCCGAGAAGTCTTTGCACTTCAAGGACCAAGCTTTCGCTTGGCAGCCCACTTTCTAGCCATCTAACCATTTTCGTGTTTGAGTCTCTTTTTGTTACATGTGTCATCCTCCACAACCAAAGAGGAGTTCCTGCTATTGTCTGAATCTGGTGCGCAAGACTATATCTGGGTACATACGAGCCCTAGACCATTTCTCTTAGTTTCTTAATTTCTTTTTGAATGTGAAAGTGAAAACTTGTATAGAAACACCAAGGTCAAGGCCACTATAGAAATACCTCCACCAAACAATCTTAAACAACTACAAAGCCTACAAAGAAAGATCTAATCTATATGCAATTTCATTTCTCAATTGGTAGATAAGTGATACCCATTTACCCACATTTTGAGAAAAGGGGTAACTTTTTAATGGGATGAAGATTCTTAGATATAATTTATAAAAATCAAGACATATTTGGCCAATCAGCCAGTCTTGAGATCACCAACACCTAGAAGACCACTGCTACTTTACATATCAGTGACAAAACATGTACTAGGGGAAATTTTGACTTGTCATGATGATCTAGGTAAATAACATGCAATATATTATCTAAACTATACTCTAGTGTCTTATGAACATAATTATATGCCTATTGAGAAGGCATGTTTATCTATGTTGTTTGCTACCCAAAAATTATGACATTATATACTAAATAATAAAACTATTATCATCACTAAGGTAGACCCTCTCAAATTATTATTATCCAAAGTAACTCTTTAAGGATGCATGGATAAATGGGTTATGTTCCTAAGCAAATTTGACATTAAGTATGAAATATCCCAACAAAGAGAATGCTAATAACTATCAGAAACTGAACATTACTTAAGTCTGATTTTTATGAATACATTACTCAGAAATGAAGATCAAGTTTACACATGTTTCCGCAACAGCAGATATATCACAAGATCTAAACTTAAGTATGATTGTAACAGAACCTCCTCAAGATATTTTGGATAAATAGCAATTGCAAATACAATCCAGATATCATGCAAATAAAAATAATACAAATATGGTCTCAAAACCTGATTATTCTAGCAAACTGGAAATAAAACCTGGATCTGTGTGGCTCGAGCTGCCATGTCAAAAACATAGTCACTGATGTTGGTTATACTACCATCATCAGTTGATAGACTGCCATCATCGATCGATGTCAGTTGACCACTCTGCCAACGTTGGTCTTTAGTCGGCTGATGTCGGTCTCTGCACTACCTTGCGACCTGCAACTACGAATGGTGCCCTTCTTCAATCTGTGATTCGGTTGGTATGGCTTGGTACTAATCTGTGCATATTCCATACAATAGCAAAATACAATATAGCACAGCCTATATGCTGGACCCCTGATCTGAAGATCTATATTTTCCTAAATCAAAAACTAATGAAATAAATACTTGGAAACCTCTATATTTGTCCTTTTCAGCCACTGATTTATTGAAGCGAATGACTGTTGAAACCCCAGATCTAATCAATAAGCTCAATGTTAATTCCATCATGAATCCACCCTTGAAAAGAGCTAGGTTTTCATCCAACTCTTCTCCAATCTGCTGAAGGTTTTAGTCCTCAGAGATTTAGCTGAATCAGAGATTCAAGCTTCACAATAATGCATCAAAATTTTTAAGCAACAAAAGATGAAAATTGCTTTGCCCTCAACTTATTTTAAAGGCTCCCAAGAATCTTCTAGAAGAAGCCAACTTATTTAATATTTTATTTCCATATTAATTAAAATTAATTAATTAAAGTCATCCTATTGAATAAATATTAATTTTTGGACAACTTAAATTAATTAAATTAATTAAATCACTTTATCATAATTTTGGGGACATTACAGTCCTCCCTTCCTGGAGATTGCTTGTCCTCAAGCAATTCACCCCTAATACCCAACACCAAATTCCAAGATCCCATATCATTCTAAAAAATTTGCAAACTCTACCATCTGAAACACTATGCTTAGTCTTTGCATAAGACCACTGCGTTACTCTGATTATCATGGTCTCCAAATTCCCATAGACATCCTGTAACCATGTATCTGTGTGAAATCTCTATGACAGAGGAGTAGCAAACCTTGTCAGATACATAATAGCATGATGGATAACTGACTGTTTCCCTGTAAGTAATCCCTCATACACAATTGAGTTGAGTACTTGTAGACTCTAGTTTCATCTTCTGTAGATGGAAACTCTTCATCCCACAATGGATGGTATAAGCCCCCCATCAATCCACATCGATGCATCAACCAATCATCTGCATGTGAATTAAAATAAAGGTGATGAACTCTCCTCACTATGTAGTCATGGTAAAAGGCACCAACCTCCGTCAATAGTTGACCATCATGGTCCTGCTTTCTATCACCTAGCATGGAACTAACCTTAGGGGAATCAAGTGTATTTTTAGATTCATCTCTTATTTGAATAATGTTATCTATCCTTTTTTGTCTTTCTATGTTGATGAGATTGATCTTGTCTTTCACTTTTTGAAGATGTTGTCTTACATTGGCAGCCACTAATCTAGCCTCTTTGGCTTTTTGCAACCATTCTTCATTAAGTTTGTTGGACTTCTTTACCTCTTCTATGCCAAAATATACAAAATCAGAACTTTTGTGGTTTGAATCCACAATATATATCTCATGTGCAACACACTTAACCTAAGTACCACCATAGGAAGACTCAATAACCTCATTACCTTCATGTGAAATGGATGACACCACATGACTAGAACTGCTGTTACAAAAATTAGAATAGGTACCAAACCTTGGAGACATGCTTTCAACATCCCTAATGGGCTGATCCATGATTGTAATCTCTTCCATTTTGTGATCAACTTGATGAATCAATGGTGTGCTATGTGTCTCTTTCTATTCTAGAGTTATTTCTTCTTTAGGATTCTCATATGATGACTGATTTTTGTTTTTCCTAGGCTGCAACTCAAATGATAACACATCTTCATACCTTTCTTCTACATACCCTACAAGTGACTGATCCATTATGGTGTTTTTATCATGAACATGGATAGGTTGACACAAATCTTCTTTCTCACATGAAAACATATCATCAACTATGGCATGGTATTCTTTTTTTCAAGCTCAACCTTATGACAAATTTTTGGATGCATGTCAATGTAATCTTTAAAAGGAAAGTTCTCCCTAACATATTGAGGAAGAGTATTATACTCCTCAAGTATGCTAATTACTTCCGTTTTCCTGTCTAGTAGCAATGGATCCTTTCTAGTGGCAATGGATCCTTTCTAGAAGAAGATGATGGTCCACTATCATGTCCAAATTTTCTTGACATAGAATCATTGAACTGCTGCAATTGAAGCTTGAATTTTTGTTGTGACTGTTCCCATTCTTTCCATAGGGTTATATCTCTTAATAATTTTGCCATAATGAACTACCACGCTAACCATCTAAAACTAATACCAATAGCCTGGCAAAATCAAGGCTCTGATACCACTGAAATATCCCAACAAAGAGAATACTAATAATTGACTGAAACTAAACATTACTTAAGTCTAATTTTTATGAATACATTACTCAGAAATGAAGATCAGGTTTACACATGTTTCTGCAATAGTAGATATATCACAAGATCTAAACTTAAGTATGATTTTAACAGAACCTCCTCAAGATATTTCAGATAAATAGTAATTGCAAATATAGTCCAGATATCATGCAAATAAAAATAATACAAATATGGTCTCAAAACCTGATTATTCTAGCAAATTGGAAATAAAACCTAGATTTGTGCGGCTCGAGTTGCTATGTCAAAAACACAATCGCTGACATCAGTTATACTGCCATCATCGGTCGATAGACTACTATCGTCGGTCGATGTCAGTTGACCACTCTACCGACATCGGTCTTCAGTCAGCCGATGTCAATCTCTACACTACCCTACAGCCTGCAACTGCGAACGGTGCCCTTCATCAATCTGTGATTTGACTGGTATGGCCTGGTACTGATATGTGTAGATTTCATATAACAATGAAATATAGTATAGCACAACCTATATGCTGGACCCCTGATCTGAAGATCTATATTTTTCTAAATCAAAAACTAATGAAATAAATACCTAGAAACCTCTGTATTTATCCTTTCTAGCCCCTGATTTATTGAAGCGAATGATTGTTGAAACCCCAAATATGATCAATAAGCTCGATGTGAATTCTATCATAAATCCACCCCTGAAAAGAGCTAGGTTTTCATCTAACTCTTTTCCAATCTGCTGAAGGTTTTCGTCCTCAGAGATTTAGCCGAATCAGAGATTCAAGCTTCACAATAATGCATCAGAATTTTTAAGCAACAAAAGATGAAAATTGCTTTGCCCTCAACTTATTTTAAAGGCTCCTAAGAATCTTCTAAAAGAAGCCAACTTATTTAATATTTTATTTCCATATTAATTAATTAAAGTCATCCTATTGAAGAAATATTAATTTTTGGATAACTTAAATTAATTAAATTAATTAAATCACTTTATCATAATTTTGGGGACATTACAAAGTATCAGAATAAAAAAGAGATCATCAAGGGGTAGTTTATTGCTGATCAACTTGTAGGTGCCCCTATCATAGATACTTAACTTCTGAAATTTAACTTTCTAGATGATTTTATTATGAAAATAGAACAAGAATCATAGGAACTTGAATAATTAAAGCTATATTTTGATGGTTCCTTTACATCCCATGGATTTGGAGTCAACATATTATTGATTACACCCTAGGGGGATATGATTCCTAAGGCATTTCATATACAATTTCATTATACAAACAATATGGATAAGTATAAGGCATTGATTATAGGGCTTCACCTTGCCATACAATGGGATATTCAAAGCTTAAAAGTTTATGGTGATTCCCAATTAATCATCAATCAGACCACTGATCAGTATCAAACCAGAGATAATAAGCTTGTTCCTTACAAGCAAATTATTGATAATCTCAAAGGTCATTTTAAATCTCTATAGTTTGAACAAATTCCAAAAGCAAACAACAGATCAACTGATGCAATGACAATGATTAGATTCATGATATAGATTGATGGTGGATATAAACAGTATCAATTTTTGATTAAAAATCTTCTTCAGCTTGCACATGTTATACTATATTTAGAAAGGGTATGCACCATTATTGGTCCCAATCCCCCACCTAAATTACCTTGGTTCCAAAAGTTTTATAACTACTTTCATGATCACATTTTCCTAGCCAATCTATCCAATAATCAACATAAATTATTCTATCACCGTTTATCACATTATACCCTCTTTGGAGACATGGTATATTATAAAGGCTATGATGGAATGATTCTTCATTATTTATCTTTAAGAGAATATAAACAAGTGCTAAGGGAGATTCATGAAGGAATGTGTGGGTCCCACCCCAATGGTGTAGTCTTAGCAAAAAATCTCCTTAGAAAAAGATATTATTGGCTAAAAATGGAGATCGATGCTTATAATTATATAAGGAAGTGCATTCCTTATTAACAACATGGTAATTTGATACATGCACCTTATTTACCACTGTAACTAATCACAACACCATGGTTGTTCTCAACATGGGGCCTCGATCTCATAAGAAAAATAAACCCAACATCTTCAGATGGCCATAAGCATATCCTGACTGCTACCAATTATTTTATTAAGTAGATTGAGGCCATTTCTTTGACTTACATCATCAAGAAGTAGATTACCAAATTCATCCATTGCCATATCATTTGTTGATATGGCATCCCTATGCACATTATATTTGATAATGGTGGATCATTTGTAAAATAAGATGTAGAATCTCTTCGCATAAAATTCAAGATCAAGCACAAGAAATCAACTCCATATAACCCACAAGGCAATGGACAAGCTGAGGCATCAAACAAAACCATTGTAGTAATTTTAAAGAATATTTCAATAACATTGGCTGTAATTGGCACTTAAAAATACTTCCCACCCTTTAGGCTTATAGATACAGTCATCGAACCCCAACAAGAGCCACTCAATACTCCCTTGTCTATGGCATAAAAGCTATTATCCTGATAGAGATTGAGCTGCCATCATTGTGAGCATCACTAGAGCATATTGAATATGATGAGGACTATAGAGTCTTAAAGATGTAAGAACTAGAACTTATTGATAGCCAACATTTAGCTTCCCTAGAAAACTTGCAAGCCTATCATAATAGATTGCATAGAAGCTATAACAAGCACAATCTCTCTCAAGAGTTTGAAATTGGTGATTTGGTCTAGAAAGAGAACCAAAAGAACACAAACAATGAATTCATGAAGAAAGGTAAGTTTAAACCTAATTGGTTTGGACCATTTTTTATCATGGAAAACTATGGATCAGGGGCATATCGACTGACTAAACCAAATGGTGAAGAACTTCTAGAGCCCATGAACATTATGCACCTTAAGAGGTTTTATGCCTAAACAACTTTGAACCATTATATATAAGATCCCTTACTTGGGGGAAACTTATGCTAAATTAATTTTATCCTACCATTTTATCCTACCTTGGACCACTTTCACATGATCCCTCTTACTTTCATGACTCTAGATAGTGAAAAACTTTTGGAACATTGATACTCTAAACGCATTTTATCATAACCTATGCCATTCTCTTTGATAACCCTATTCTTTGTTATACCTAGGGCTTATTTCAACCTAAAAACTTTTTTACCTTAACCAATTATGATCTTGATTATGTCTCATCAACATTATGAACACCTTTGATTCTAGTTCTACAAATAAGTTCAATCGGGATAGTATTTTGCAGCTTCTTCTATAGACAAGTGAACAAGAAAACCTTTACAAAGTAGGATCTTTGCTTGACCGCATGGTTATAAAAAATGATTTCACACTTCACATTATTCTATATTACATTTGATTTTCTTTGATGAACATTATTATCTTTTTAGGATTCTTACTCTCACTAGTTTGTGAGCATGTGTCATTGTAGCTAACTTTAGCTATTATTGGAACTCTCAGTTAGTTCCCACGTCCATTGTTTATATCCATGATTGATGTTACAGCCATATTTATCTATTATTTAAGCTTATACTCTTATACAATCATATCCTTGACTAGTAAGTTATTCCTTTGTACATATTTTTTCCCAAAAACACCAAAAATATTAGAAAAATGATTTATAAAAGAATAAAAAACATTATATTATGCTTTTATACATTCTAATCCTCACACTCTTATCATTTTGTAAGAATTTTATCCTATTTACTTTCCATTTTGTGAGTCATCTTGTCCCATGCACTTTCCATTTTACAAGATTATTCTCTCTTGTCCCACTATGTCACACTCTTGTCATTTTTCAAGAAAATTAAGTCTTGATGGCTTGTCATTTTTCAAGTCATCTCATCCTTACTCTCTTGACATTTTACAAGACCAATCTAATTTGTCATGTCTTCCCTTTTATTTTAAAACATTAATCATATGTTTCTAGTCATAATAATTTACTATATTCCACATCCTAGGAGAACTACATTTGGCTTAAAGTTCATGTTAGAACATGCATCCATGAAACTATGTAGGCAGTGTCCACTTGTCTTGTGCATCTAGATTTAGCTTGACCAACCCCTTCCTTTTATTCTCTTCCCCCATTTATTATATCATTGTTAATATTTAATTAGGGAACAAATCTTGTCTCCTTGTTATTTATTACATTGTGGTGGAAAGTAATGCCTCTACCACATGTGCATGAATAATTGTTTTTAAAACCACACTAACTTGGTTTTTGTTTGTGTGTGTTAATTTGAGTTTTAATTGTACTTAATTGTTTTTTATTGGTGTTTTATTTTGATTCCATGCATATTAATTTATTTATTCTTATTTTATCCTTTTATTACTTCTTGTCTCACCTTGGTCTTGTGTTTCGTTGTATGTTTTTTCTCTTCTCTTTTGTTTTTCAAGAACATCTTGATGATCCACATGAATTTTGATTATTTATATCTTGATCTCATGTTATTAAGTTTGTTCTTGAAATTTTTCTATATATTTGATTATTTTTGGTGTTTTTTTTTCCTATTTGATTTTTACTTTTCTATTTTGTGTTCAAGAATGTCTTGATGGTCCACATAGATCTTCCTATGTTGATACGATGTTCTTGCTTTTTGTTTTTAAACATTTTTGTTCCTACTTAATTCTTGATTGTTCATATATTAATTTTAAGATGGGATCATTTATGGTTATCATTTTCTTTGTATTTGATTTTTTTTAAAAATGTAAATAGATGTAACTCTAGTTATGGTCATTGTTTTACCATTATCCTTAGTTATAGCTATTCACATTTGAACTAGCTCCATGCATTTGAAATGCCATGCCATTATGAGTTATTCATACTTATGATGCCTAATTTATTTTGATATAGGAAACACTTTGTGCTCTAAGTTTAAGTCTTAACATCAACACAATTTTTTATGAATAAGTCTCAAGAACATTATGCATAAACTAGGCTCAATAGGTCTAACCCATGATTCTTTGCATAAACATGCATCTCTTCACATACATCATGAGTCTAATCAATTCTTGGTTAGTTTTCATCATCCCTCATTACATTATCTCCAAATATCAGATGAACTACATTAGATTAAGGTCCATTTGGATTATGTACATAGTGATTAGATACATGATGTATCTCAGGTCAGCATGGCCACCATCTTTATTCTTATTTTCATCTTTTTCATCACTTTTTGCCTTCTTGTATGCCTAGTTTTTTGTGGCTTTTTCTAAGCCATTGTACCATTGAATATATGTTTGCACCCACTCACTTTAATCTATGTTTTAGGTTATATCCTTGAGATAGTTGATTACCAATTTTCTCATGATGGGGCACAACATTTGAACTGATTAATAAATCTAAATTATCCATATAGGGGAAAACCATTATTTATTCTTTACCAATGATCAAAATTATCCCTACTAGAGCACAACTATTTTATCACAATCACATCTGCCCTAATGGGGCATCTTTTTGGAGACCACATTCTCCTTTTCCTCTAATTCTAATCTCTCCACACTTCTGCCCATGATGTCATTATTTTAGTGTGCAACTTGTCTCAGGATTGATCAATGTCATAAGTGCACGACTTGCACTCTCAAATTGGGTGTGTTCAAAGTGTGTCCCTTACATTTATGGATTGAATCCTTCTCATTCCCCCCATATTTAAAGCCCATTATACCTTTAATTATATTTTTATCAATAATGGTAATCATGTGTGTAAGCATTAGCTCATCTGGATGTGATCTATTCTATGGGTTAATCTCTCACATTCCTTCTCTTTCATCCTAGTATGTCCTCTCGAGGGAGCATCATGGGTCATTTCCAATTTCTTCTTGACAAATATTTTATTTGAAAAGATGTTGATTTTCTTAAATATCTCTTTATTCCTTCTCAAATAGGGGAAAAATTTAGACATCCAATTCTTAACACCATTTATGTTGAAATTATCAATCTTATTCAATTTGCACTCAAATGCACATTTTAGGTCAAAATCCATAAAACACGCTAAATGATTTGATCTTGTCATTTAAAAGTGTTGATTTAGGCTAACGTATCCCTAAATGGGGAAATGCATTTTATGGGATTCCTAATTTTGATTAGATCATTTCTAGTTAAAATGATGATTTTACCTTTTTGTGCTCTAGATCACTCTTTTCTTTCAATTTGTTAGTACACATCACATACCATTATTATTTTGTGTTGGAAATATTCTAGATGGTAATATGGGTCCAATACATATAACATTACCTTTCAATTCTTTCTGAGTCAAATTACAACCCAATAATATGAATTTCTGACCACTTTGATTAATTGAGGGTCAATTTCCAAAGAATTGAATAAATATTAATTATTATTATTATTTAAGGCTAATTAATTCAAATCAAGAGCTTAAGTGGATTTTAAATGGAGGTTATTAAATGTTTATTTTTAGAAATTGATTCCTATTAACTGCATCACCTAATGACATCATTTTTTGGAAAAGCATCCCTAGGCCATAAATACATAGAATATCTAAATTATGGCTTCCCATGCCTCTTATATCTCATTAATGCCACTTATTCCCAAATCATGATGATGGTATTTAAGGATTTAATTAAAAATATGAGATTAATTCATGGCCACATATCTCAATTTTGAGATAGATAGTCATGGTTAATCCTAATCAATCTCAAAAATATATAAATAGAAAGCCTCACACTAACATTTTAAAGCTTAAATTGTGTAAAATTATAATGCTAAAATCCCTTAAAAATTCGTTTGTGTTTTTATTATTGTTTTATTTGAATTTGGATTATATTCATTGATAGACAAAATAAATAGTTTATATCATAAGCTTAGGTTTTGTATAGAGTTATTAAGGCAATAGAGGAGTAAAAAAACCATTGTTGACAAAGACTAGAGCTCTAGATGAAGGGGAGAACATGATTGGAGATAATTTTGATTAATGGAGTCATTTGGGAAGTTAATGGTTGATTTATTTCTTTCATTTATATCTTATTATCATTAGCAATAGATTGTCAATTCTTATGCATTATTTTATGAGTTTTCATGACTAATGTTTGAATTGATCCTATTCATAATCCACTCTACATGAACAAAGATCATATGGTTAAAATTTGAGAAAATACAAGTTAGCAAGGTAAAAGATATGTATATGCAAAGTTAGCCTTCGAGGTAGATAGAAATGGTGCCCATACTTAGTCTATTTTGCATGATGTTAAAGATTTGGACTAGATGGAGATTTAATGGCTCACATGTGATCATATAGTGAAGATCTATGTTGTGTGGTGAGTCAAATGAGTAAAAGTGTTTGTTAGTTAATGAATTTAAAGATTTAGATCCTTATAAAAGGATCAATGGAGCGTGTTTATTCTAAAGTATTATGAAGCAACAAGATGAGGACAAGTTTTCATAGTTTAACATTGAGCATAGGTAAAGATCATTCTTATTCTAAGATCTAACGGTGAGTGGGTGGTCATAATAATCAAGATTAATGGTGTATATTAAATTAAAGAGGTCAAAGTGATAGTTTTCTAGCATGGCTAAAGTGAGGACAATATCGAAGAGATCGATAGACTGTATGAGGTCAAAGTTTCTATATTACACGAGATGAGGTCAACTATTCAAGGTTTAATGTTTGGGTAGTGGTGCACTATGAGTTAACATTTACATAATATTGATGGTTTGTATTTAATACATAATTTGAGGGTATGATATGCATTTTAACTGACTAATTTTTAACTATGATTGTTTGAATTCAAATATTTGAATTTAACAAAGGAAAGACTAATGTTTAGTTTTTGGACCATATATTTTGATACAGGTAGAATTTTCTCATGGTGTAAAAAGAATATTTTTAGAGGACTTCAAGGCTCATATGGAAATATAGATTTGAATATCTGAAAATATGTAAAATAAAAGTTATGAAGGTTCAAAGTTGACTATGTTTTTATTTGTGTTCTGCAAGTGACCTAAGAAGGATAATTGAGATTGTATTGATGTTGTTTCGATGTTTCATGATGACCTAGCTATTGGAGAGTGTTTTTATACTTGATGAGGATCATATATATGGATTTTGGAAGTGTGATAAATCTATCTTAAGTATGAACAATGCTTAATAAGTTGACTATGTATTTGTTCATGGTGTTCCTATGGACAAGGTCATTGTTTGAGTTGATTGAGCATACATAGAGGTGAGTAGAGATGATTGTGATCATTAAAGGATGTCAAAGGGGCCATGTGGAATGGATATATGTAATTAAAAGTTGTTATATGTTATTTTTTTCTTGATTAAGTGCTAAATGGGTAAATAGGTCTCCATGAGACCTATAAGAGCTACAAGAGCCTAATTGATAGGTGTAACTACTTAAGGGTGACCCATAGATGCTATGGCTAACCTATGAAGATTTTTTTGAGCTGTGTCTTGATGTGAGATATGGATTAAGGGTTAATTCATGCCTAATGGCCAACTAAGATGTTTATAATCAAGTATGCTTTAAAAATAGTGAAACCAAAGTTGATGGTTTGTATATTTTTTGAAAGGCTTGTGTGTGTGGTTTAGAGCAAAGGGTTGAGAGGCAAAGGAGAGAAAGTGTGCCTATTGGATGGGTTATTGAGTAGATTAGATTGATATATATGTATATGACCATTTTTTCATGTTATTTATTTGGTGATAGATTTGTTGCTAAGGAGTGAAGAGTGATCCAGCAGGTAGCTTTGGATGCATTGAGTGTGTAGATTTGAAGAAAGCTCATGTGCTTTGTATTTCCATTAGATTGGTAAGAAATAAATGTTTAGGAGATATTATATTCATAGGTTTTATTATGTTTTCTTAACATCTATGGGGTTTTAGCCTTATTTCAAGGTAAAACTTGCTAAAAGTCTAGTTGTTGTGGTAACTTAGCTAGACAAGTGTAGTAGCTCCTTGTGGGATTGTAGTCTCACTACAATAAGGGATGGTAGTTCCTTGATCAGTTCCTACTGGTATAAATTGATTATAAATATTATAAGATAGTAGTCTAATTATATGTTCTATTGGGTTTTCTCCCCCAAGAGGGTTTCCCACATATGTCATGTTTTATATGCTTGATCTTACATTGTCTTTCTTATTCATTATGTGTATACTTCTTGAATGCTTGTAGTAAATGATTAAGAGTTTTTGAAAGATTTGAAATTGAATTTGGATTATCTAGGCTCATTTATTCACCCCCCTCTTAGTGATTGTACCTCTAATAATTGGTATCAGAGTAAGTCCTTTGATAAAGGTTTGATAGCTTGAAGGTGATCCAAGGTACAATATGGGTAGTCATCAAATTCAAGGAGGTATATCTACTAATAAAGCATTAGTGTTCAATGGATATAATTATGATTTTTAGAGTGCAAGGATGAGGACATATATTATATCCCTAGGTTTTGATGTATGGCAATATATTGTGGATGGTTATGTTACTCCTACTACTCCTCCATCTAGTATTATAGACAAGAAGCTATTTGAGAATAATTTTAAGGCAATGAATGCCATTACTTTTGGTCTTATAGAGACTAAGTTCACCATAGTAATCCACTGTAAATATGCTAAAGAGACATGGGAAAAATTATAGATCATTCATGAAGGAGATTCAAAGGTCAAGCTTGCTAAGTTACAGACTCACAAAAGGCAATTTTAAAGTCTCAAGATGAAGGAAGATGATTCTATGGCATCCTTTCTAAGA